>JAHLJS010000008.1:50645745-50943242 GCA_038502445.1 Eremochloa ophiuroides
TGGAATAGCGCTATTAGGCCTATGTTAAAAATTAAATATGTAGTTATTTAGTTTGCATTGAATTTAAAATTACGTAAGTACGATTCATGCATAATGATTGATTCACATGATAAATAACTTCCTCCTTAAAATGGGTTATAGGTTAGGATCTATCAAACCTATTCTTACTAGCCTATATTATATCCTCACTAATCCCAACTTATCTTCTCTAGCATGGCACGCTGTAGGCAGACCGCGCGCAAGATGATGGGACTCAGGGGTGTGCCGCGTCACTAGCTGGCGCCGCGCGACGGGAGGCCTCTGGCAGTCGTCGCCCCTGCCGCAGTCGCGCTGAGTTGCAGGAAGAGATAGAGAGGATGAGGGAGGAGATGAGGAGGATGATGGAGGACTTTGCCGCCGCTCGTCGGGAGCACTACCAGGACGTGGCGACGATCGACCGACTGCGGACTTCTGTGGCTCGTCTGATCGAGCAAAGGGACGCTACCTGGGCGCGTGAGGACGCGACCAGGGCGAGGCTGCACGAGCTTGAGATCTAGTGGAGCAGATCGAGGACTACAACGACACACTGCATGAGGAGGTGCATAGGCTTAACAACGAGCTTAACCCGATCCTGTAGCCACGTGTTGAGGACCCCGAGGATGGGGTGGTTGTTGGTCCTGAGGATCAGGACATGGAGGACGTTGGCGAGGAGATTGAGCCTCTCTAGGTGATCGTCGAGAAGGACGCCGACAAGGACGTCGAGGAGCACGTGGCGGAGGTTGACGAGGACGGTGTCGTCTCTGACGGGACCGTGGGTGACGACGACTAGACTAGCAGTAGGACTAGTGATGTCAGTAGTCGCGCTCTTTAGGGTATTGTATTGTCAGTGTTGCCATGAAAACCTTAGCTATGGTTTAAGAACTATGTCGAGTGTTGGTTATGTACGCTGGTTATTGTAATATTATGGTGTGTACCGTATTAAGACTCGATGAAGTAATCTAAGATTTGAGTTTGGGCTTAATTATGTATAGATGTCTGTTCACACCCGCTCGACTGGTGCTGGGACTTCTGAGGACGGGGCCATTCCGCAAGCACCGCCGATTCCACCCACCTTGGTAGATGCCATCGCTGCCTTAGCCAACGCTACAGCGTTGCTTGCTCAAAACCGGGATGACCGTGGTGGGCGCCATGGCTGCCACCATGATGAGGAAACAACTTATGTGGACTTTACAGACATCCATCCCCCGGTGTTTACCAAAGCGGATGAGCCGCTGGAAGCAGATGACTGGCTCCGTATCATGGAGCAGAAATTTGGATTGATTCGCTGCACAGAAATCCAGAAGCCGTTGTTTGCAGCACAGCACACTCCGAGGCCCTGCGAGCGCTTGGTTTGCAAACCTCCAGTCAGCCCAGCCTGAAGGGAACCAACTTACTTGGGCGGAGTTTCGCGAGGCTTTCCGTGCACATTACATCCCTGCGGGTGTGATGAAGATGAAGTTGGATCAGTTCTTGGCTCTGCAACAGAACGAGTCCACAGTCATGCAGTATGTCAGCCAGTTCAATCATCTGTCGCAGTATGCCCCTGAGCATACCAACACCGATCAGAAAAAGAAGGACTGCTTTGTCTAGGGTTTGAACTTCAAGATACAGCGAAGCCTGTCCCAAAAATCTCAACGGCACTTATCATGAGACTGTCAACAGTGCCACTGCTTTTGAAGAAAGTGACCGCAAGCATCAAGAAGAGAAGAAAAAGAAGAAGTCTGGATAGCTGGATCTTCTGGCCATCAGAAGCGCCAGAAAATCATCTACCATCCCACTCACCACTCACGCCCCCAGTATCCCATCAGCAGTCGTAGTTCGAACTGCTGCTACCTCTTACACTTCCAACCAACAAAGCGCCACTCAGCCGAATGCCCCTGGCGTTCGCATAACCACTCCTCAAGCAACCTACAACCAACCCTGCTACAATTGTGGCAAGATGGGACATTGGTCCCGCAACTGCCCATTCCCGAAACAATACAATCAGAGTGCACAGAAGGCTCCTGGTGGACAGCAGCAGCAGCAGACTCAGCACCGTGGCCACCACCAGCAGGCCCAGAAGGGAAAAGTTGTGAGAAAAGCAGGACAGGTCTACTACACACAAGTTGGAGACATTCCTGAAGGTGAACCCGTCATGCTGGGTAGGTTCCCTGTCGCAAGTCATCCTGCTATCATGCTTTTCGATTCTGCTGCATCGCATTCATTCATAAATCGTACATTTGTTGTCAAGCATAGAATTCCGATTGGGCAGATAGAGGAAAATTTCCTTATACAGTCGCCCGGAGGGCGCATTAGTACTAAAAGGATAGTACATCGGGTGCCCATAGAACTTGGCGGGCATATATTCACGACCTCAATGATAGTGCTGAAGGATCAGGATATAGATGTGATATTAGGCATGAATTGGATGTATCAGCACAAAGCTCTCATAGATGTGCTGAATAGAACCATCAGGGTAAACTTGCCTAATAGTCAAACTCAACTTCTTATCCAACTTCCAATACCTCAAAGAGTAGTTGGTAGGGTATGTGCAACCGCAGTTAAAGAGGTGCAGAACATTCCGGTAGTCTGTGAATTCCCGGATGTATTCCCTGACGAATTGCCTGGTTTACCCCCTGACCGTGATGTAGAATTTGCCATTGAGCTGAAGGCAGGAACAGCACCTATTTCCGTAGAGCATATAGAATGCCACCCAAGGAATTGGCAGAGTTGAAGGTTCAGTTGCAAGATCTGTTGGATAAGGGTTTCATCAGGCCTAGTTCATCCCTCTGGGGTTGTCCTGCTATTTTTGTTAAAAAGAAGGACAGTTCCCTCAGACTCTGTGTCGATTACCGTCCACTCAATGAGGTCACTATAAAAAATAAGTACCCTTTGCCTCGCATAGATCTACTTTTTGACCAACTTGCTGGGGCCAAGGTGTTTTCAAAAATTGACCTCAGATCTGGGTACCAGCTGTGACAGAACCGCCTAAATCCCATGGCCCACAGGCACCTGTCATTGTCACTAATGACCTCTGACAGCCGGGCCCGTGTCCCAAATGATCTAGAAGGTTCTGCCGGGCTACATTAGCGCCCGATTTCCTCCAACAGGATCTCATTGCGAAGCCATTACAGAATTACAACATTTCATAACAAATTACATCAGGGTGAAAGTGCGGAAAGATTATAAGGTACTTAGATTACAAACTATTTGTCCAAATACGATTAAAGTGCAAATATTACAGACCATAAATAAAAGGAGTAGCAGTGAAATGACGATACAACAATATTAAGTATTTAACGATAAGAACCCTGCCCACGGGTTCAACATTACTCCTCCTCACATCCCTCCTGTACCACTGTCACACAGCAGGAGGCGAGACAAACCTTCGGCTGCTGTGTCCCTGCAACATGGGGTTAACAAACCCTGAGTACTGGGGTACTCCGCAAGACTTACCCGACTAAGAAAAAGGAATGAGACTCTGGAATGCAGGCTGAGGGGAGTTAAGGTAAGGCTTGAGCAAGAGTCAAAAGTTTTGCAGAAAAGCATTACTATCCTATTTCAATATTTTAACTCAATCTTATTTTAATCATATCATAATTCCAAATTCCTTTTCATATATCATCCTACCTTCAAATTCTTACTCATTCTCAAAAACACCTAATTCCGAACCACTTTTCAATTATAGGTCAAAGGATCAAGTCTCCATATCCGAGGAGCAACGACGATTCGAATCGATTAGTACCCAGCTGGGGATCCCTATTCACACTGCATATGTAGCACTTAAGCTTGTATATGCCAACCCCGCCTGCCGAGCTTATCCTACCCCTGAACCGGTCCTGCGCCACCCGAGAGCACAGTACTCCTCTCTTCTCCAGGCACGCCGGCCACGAGGGTACACGCTACTCTCGCCATCTCTCCACTCCCAGTGCGTGGTTGTCGGTTCAAGCAGTAGGGCCACCGGAGTCAGAGGCTTTCCGTAGTATGTGGCTAGTTGCAAAGTCCCGATCACAGCAGGCCTACAATGAACGGTCCCTAATTCTTTTTCCGCCGGCGACATTGCATTGGGACTCTAACCCAAATACAAGTGTCCCAACGGTTTTCAAATCCCTTTTCCGCCGATGGTCAAGCATTGGGACTCTAACCCAAATTCACAACCAGCGAACGGAAAATCCCTTTCCGACGGTTACGGTGCATCAGGGCTGCTACCCAAGTACACAATTTCCGAACGGACTCGCATCCCTTTCCCTTTTCTCATGATTCATAATTGTCATATTTTCATAGGTCAAAAATAGCCTTTTTATGCAAATCTAAATTGATTAACCAGGGCTAAGCATTTTTGAATATTTTTATTTTTAAACAGGTTTCCGGGATAGTATGTATCAAGGCAGGTAATGCATCGATATAGGTGACAAACAACTCCTAACAACTTAATGCAATAATAGACTCAAGTTATAAATATTCTATAAACACAAGGCGGGGCTGAATGCACCAGGGTTTGCCTTGAATCGCGTACAGCGTCGGGTCGGGATCGGTCCCGCAGATGTCGAATCCCTGGATGACTTCTGGAGTGACCTCCTCAGCAGTAGTCTCGACTTGGACCTCCTCGAAAATGGGCACTACACGTATGCAATGATGTATGCTTAGCATGGCATGAGGACAACAAATGAAATGCTTGAAAATAAACCATCAAGATCTTGAGTACAACTTTCCTTCACGGTAAAGTTATAAACGCTTTACGGAAGGTAAAAGCAGTGTTTCCTACTTTTATTTTATTGACCATTTTAACGGTCATAGAAAGCCGCTACACAGCTTTACTACAACCAACAAATGACTCTAATACTTTTGTCAAGGATCACTATGGTGAAAGATCCCTGAACTCAATCAATTCAAAATCACACCAAACAACAGGGATTATTTGCGTAAATTAATTCTACTAATCAAACACCCCATATCTAATAAACAAGTGTCCTAAAGTTTCCAATTGAGCTCAAACTTACCCAACAGATAGATCTTAGCCTAAAACAGTACCACATAAATTTTCATGGTTTTTGGATAATTCAGGAATTTATTAAAATTGCTCAAAGTTGCATTTATTAATTAATATGCTGATTTTTAGTTCCCACAGAAAATGTCCAAACCCTATATATAATATTTTTATAAAATACTACATGCTCCAGAGAGTATCCACAATTATTTTCATGATTTTTAGATCAACAGAAATAATACTATAAAAATAACAAACACAAAAACTATTCATAGCAATTTAAAATAGAAATCCATTTGAAATTCTAACGGGAAAATGGAAAACGCCTTTCAGCCCGGGACGGATCAAGTCAGGCAGGCCGGCCCACTCGGTCGCTCCTGCACCGGCGCGCGCCCAGGCACCAGGCCGAGGCGCTGACAGGCGGCCCCCGCCTATTAGTTCCTCCTCCTCCAACGGTCGGCGCCCACTCGCGCACACACGCACACACGCACACGCGCGCGCACGTCGGCTTGCCACGGAGCTCGCCACCGGCGACCCCCGGGACGAAACCGAGCGCACCCCAGCGAACCCTAAGACCCAGCCGACAACCTAGCATATTAAACCAGGGAGCTACGCGCCTCCGACGAGCTCGAGCTCGTCCATGGCGGACGCGGCGGCGCGGCCAACCCATTCCGGCCGCAAGGGCACGATAGCGCTTAGGTAAAAGGTTTGGGGAGAACCAGGAGCTCACCACGGTCCTAGACCGGCAGACGGTGGGAGCGGCGGTGGTGGGAGAGGGTGAGCTTGACGACGACAGCGGCCGCGGCGGTGCTCCACGACGGTGACCCCTCCGTTCCGAGCGTTCTGGGACACCAAACGAAAGACCACCGCACGCGGGAAGATCAGCAAGGGTTAAGGAGCTCAAAACGCAACACTAGCGCGGACGAGACTCACTACAGCAAGCTGCTCCGAGAGAACGGCTATGGCGGAGCTCCGGCCGGACACACGGATGACGACGAGCGTTCCGGAGCCCTCGAAGCACGAACGTCGACTCAGGCGGAGCCACAGGGTGCGCAAGGGAGCAGGGAGGTTGGGTGCTCAAGCAATTGGAGAATGGTGCACGTGTTGAGGCCAATTTGGTCGGGGCAGTGGAGGTGGTCACCGGTGCGCCGAGTGGGAAGGAGAAGGAAACGGGAGGGTGGCCGTCGTCTTTAAGCCGGTCCGAGGGGGGGACAGAAACGGCATAGGGCGGCGCGGGGTCCCCTAGATGAGCTGCCGTGACCGGGGGCAGGATCCCGGCCGGCACGGGCGGCGCCGCGCGCGCGCGTGCGCCCCGGCGGCCAGCTCCTGTGCGCGAACAGAGAGGGAGGGGGCGGGTTACTGTAGCAATGCAGTGCCCCCCTTCTCGGTTTTTGACTCAATTCACCAGATTTCGTATACTAACTTGAAAAAGTGAAAACACAAAAGTCGTAGGTTTCAAAATTTTGGACAACTTTTGTTTTTGAACCAAACCCAAATTCCATATGGTTTTGAAACTACAGTAAAGGGGGTAAAATAGGGTTTTGAATTTCAAACTGAATTTTTAAAATTACTTTTAAATTTATTTAACAACTTGAAAAATTGCCAAAATAGAAGTTGTCCTACTCAGTGATCTATACAACTCTTATTAAGGAGGTTTTGTCAAATTCCCAATATTTTTGAATTTGAAGTTTCAAACTTGAATTTCAACATAGTAATTTGAGTTTAATTTAAATTTTTATATTATAACTTCAAAATCTTCCAAAATAAAAGTGGTTTCATTTCAACAGATCTACAACTTTTATTAAGGCACTTTCATCCAATTCCAAATAGCTTTTAAATTTGGGTTTTGAGTCAATTTAAAGTTTAATTGGAATTTTTCTTTTGCTAATATCTTTAATTCCCAATTAAAGGTTTAATTACACTATCAAACCTAAACATAATTAAATCACTTTAGAAGCCCTAAGCACAATCATATGTAGATGATTAAATCAAACATGATGACATGGCATAATTAATTAGCCGTAATACCCGGGGTATTACACCACCAAATAAAAATCTGTCCTGAGGATATTCCCAAAACAGCCTTCACCACCAGATATGGTCTCTATGAGTATCTGGTTATGTCTTTCGGCCTAACCAATGCCTCTGCCTACTTCATGTATCTCATGAACTCTGTCTTCATGCCCGAACTCGACAAGTTTGTGGTCGTGTTCATCAACGACATACTTGTCTATTCCAAAAACCCTGAAGAACATGCCAAACATCTTCGTGTAGTCTTAACTCGTTTGAGAGAACATCAACTATATGCCAAGTTCAGCAAGTGCGAGTTTTGGCTGGATAGAGTTCTGTTTCTTGGACATATCCTATCAGCCGAAGGTGTATCGATTGATCCAAGTAAGGTGGAAGAGATCTTGAATTGGAAACCACCGACCACAGTGCATCAAGTTCGTAATTTTATGGCAATGGCGGGATATTACCGTCGCTTTATTCCGGATTTCTCCAAAATACCAAGCCCATTACCAGCCTATTGAAGAATGAGGTCAAGTTTGTCTGGTCACCTGAGTGTGAGCAGGCATTTCAGACCTTGAAGAAATTGTTGACCACTGCACCAGTTCTAGCTCAGCCGGACATTGAAAAGCCATTTGACGTGTACTGCGACGCTTCTGGAACTGGTCTGGGATGTGTCTTGATGCAAGAGGGCCGAGTCATTGCTTATGCGTCACGACAACTTAAGCGCCATGAAGAGAATTATCCCACTCACGATCTAGAATTGGCCGCTGTGGTCCATGCATTGAAGATTTGGCGTCACTATTTGCTCGGCAGTACTTGCAAGATCTACACCAATCACAAGAGCCTAAAGTATATATTTACCCAAGAAGAGTTGAACATGAGACAGCGAAGATAGCTCGAGTTGATCAAGGATTACGACATTGAAGTGCATTACCACCCGGGTAAGGCAAATGTAGTTGCTGATGCACTCAGTCGGAAAGTTTATTGCAATTGTTTGACAGTGAAGCCTCGAGACCTTTCTTTATGCTATGAACTAGAGAAGTTAGGGGTAGAAATAGTTGAACATGGCAGCTTGAAATACATTAATATTGATACCACCATCCGCGATGAGATCGTTGCAGCTCAGAAAGGAAGCAAAGGAATCAAGCATATCAAGGCGAAAGTCCAAGCCGGTACGGTGGATTGTTTTAGGATTGATGACGAAGGTGTCGTATGGTTCAAGGATCGGTTAGTAGTTCCAAAAGTACCCGAGTTGCGCCAAAAGATCCTCAATGAAGCACATTTGACCAGATTCTCCATTCACCCTAGGAGCAATAAGATGTACCAAGATTTGAGGCAAAAGTTCTGGTGGACCAAGATGAAAATAGAGATCGCTCGATATGTAGCAAAGTGTGACACCTGTCAGAAAGTAAAAGCTGTACACATGAAGCCTGGTGGAGAACTGCAACCACTGCCTGTTCCTGCATGAAAATGGGAAGACATTAGCATGGATTTCATCGTGGGTCTGCCAAAAACATCCAGGGGTTTTGACTCAACCTGGGTTGTGGTTGATCGCCTCACTAAGTAGGCTCACTTCATCCCCGTCAAGTGTAATACCTCTGGTATTACAACTTAATTAACCTTCCATGTCATCATATTTAAATTTAAGCATCTGCATATGATTGTGCTTAGGGCTCCTAGAGTGGTTTGATTTCAGCTAGTATTGATTGTGTAATTTGGTCCTCAATCAAAAATCAAAAATAAAATTTAAATAGAAATCCAATTAAGCCCTAGAGTTGACCTAAAACCCAAATTCAAAATCTATTGTGAATCTGAAGAAGGTGTCTTAATTAAAGTTGTAGAACTTTTACAACGGAACAAGTTTTATTTTTGGAGATTTTAAAGTTATATAATAGAAATTCAAATTAAACTCAAATTAATATATTGAAATTTAAATTTTAAACTTCAATTTCAAAAATATGTTGAATCTTATAAAACTCCCTTAATAGAAGTTGTCAATCTCACTAAGTAGAACAACTTTCATGTTTACCAATTTTCAAGTTGTTGAGAAAAATCAAAAGTAATTTTAAAATTTCAGTTTGAAATTCAAACCCTACTTTTACCCCCTTTGCTGTAGTTTGAAAATTCAGCCAAATTTGAAATTCTTGTCAAAAGAAAAAATGATCCACACAAAATTCTCTGCAACTTTAATATTCAACACTTCCTTTGATTCGGTCGGTATGGACATCAATTTGAATCCTCATAGCATTTGACTTAGGAACCTAGCACTGTAGCTAAGGGGGGGTCCCCTGTTTCTCTTCCTCCCGTACACGCGCGTGCGCGCGGCGCGCGCCGGCCATCGTCCGGCCGTCCCAGGGCCCGGCCATCGCCGTGTCGAGTTCTCCAGGGGGCCCCGGACTTGCTTGAGCTTATCCTACCCCTTGCCCAGCCTTTAAAGGCGACGAGGCCCGTCCCCGAGCCTTTTCTCTCCATTCGGTCGTCGGTGAGATCACGTCGGATTCCGGCGAAATTCGTTGTGCCTCGTTCACCTTCACTCCTTCCATCTCGTCACCGTCACCACCACTCCCCAGCGCTCCTATCGAGTCGGTCCGTGCGTCCTTCCGCCACTGGAAGCATTCGGAAGTCATTGTTTTCCTCACCGGAGCCGAGCAGAGCGCCACCGCACGTCGGAAAGTCGAGGCCAGCCCTCGAGGGGGAGGTCTTACCGGTATTTTTGTGCGTTTTGGGATCCTTGTGCTTCTCTGGTTCTCATGTGCTAGATGGTTCGTCATTTGGTGCTCTAGGATCACCGGAACGGGAGGGTCATTGCCGGTGCTCATCGTCGCGGGTCGGCTCGTCGTCAAGCCCACTCCTCCGTCCCGTCTCCGTCCCAACCAGCTAGTGGTTTAGGGTCGTGGTGAGTTCCTGAACCGTTTTCCACCTTTGGTTTAGTCTCTACCGTGTTGTGCTCGCCGGCGTATGGTCTGCCGCCGCCGCCGAGCCGCCTTGCTGCGCGACGAGCTCGCCGCCGGTCGGGTCTAGCCTTTTAGGGTCCCTAGGGTAGCATCTTAGGGCTCAGCTCGTCGTTCAGTGGTGGTTCCCTCACCGGAGTCGGAAGGAAGAAGAGAGAGCGAGAGGTGGGAGGAGGAACTGACGGCTGGGACCAGCCTGTCAGTGTCCCCGTGCGGAGGCGCGTGAGCGCGCGGGCGCGGCCGGGCTGTGCTAGGCCTCTAGAGGCTTAGTGGGCCGGCTCGGGTTAAATTGATTTTCCATTTTCCCGAAGAATTTTAGTAAGTTTTTCCATTTATATTTCTAAGGAATAGTGTTGGGTTTTCATAATTTTGTGTGAATTAATCTACTACACCAAAAAATATAGAAATATTTGTGAATGCTCTCTGTGATGTGTAGAATTTAATAAAAATATGAAATGTAGGATTTGAGATCTTTCTGTATTAACTAAAAATCAGCACATGAAATGATAAAAGAAACTTTGATGATTTTTAATAAATTCCCTGTAAATCCAAAAATCATGAAAATTTAATTGGTACTGTTTTAGGTCCAGAGCTAACTGTTGGTGAAGTTTGGCATCAAATAGAAATATTTAAATTTTTATTAAATTATATATTGGTTTAAATGATTAATAAAAAGGGATAAGAAATGAAATGATTATTGATTGGTGTGATTTTTGGATTGATTGAGATTCTAGGTCAATCACTTTTGTGACCTAGGGCATTGTGAATTAGAGTAATCTTGGCTAGCCTATGACAGGGTCTTGATCACGTGTGTGCCTTATTTATTATTGAATTTTATCTGTCATTTCATGCATTCATGCATTCATCATTGCACACGTGTAGTGACCGAGAATCTGGAGATCAAGTCCAAGGGTCCAGCAGAGGAGGTTGCTTCGGAGAATGTGCAAGACTTTGATATTTGTGGCATTGACCTGGATCCGACACTCTACACCATCCAAGGCAAGCCCTGGTGCATTTGCCCTTCCTTGCTATTTTAAAATGTGTGTCACTTGAGTTAATCTATTGCATTAAGTTAATAGGAGTTGATTGACAACCCATTTATGCATTACCATCCTTGACCACCGATCAATACCTGAGAACCTGATTTTATAAAGTATTGCAAAATGCTTAGACATGCTAAATAATTAGATTTGCAAAAATGTTATTTTGAACGGTGATGAGACTAATCAAATGAATCACTTTATGGGAATGGTATGTCCTTGCTGGTTGGCAGTGTCCCTACCTAGTTCATTGTCATCCTCGGGGATGGGTTTTTCCGTTTGGTCGACCGTCTGTTTGGGTTAGAGTCCCAACGATCCTCACCATCGGAAAGGGATGTAAAAACTGGGTAGTTACCATTGTACTTGAGTTAGAGTCCCAATGCATGGTTTCTAACAGAAAAATATTAGGGACCGTTCATTGTCAGGCCTGCTGCGATCAAGACTTTGCAACTAGCCACATACTATGGGAAGCCTCTGACTCCGGAGGCTCTACTGCTGGAACCGACAACCACGCACTGGGAGTGGAGAGATGGCGAGAGTAGCGTGTACCCTCGTGGCCGTCGTGCTTGGAGACGAGAGGAGTACTGTGCACTCGGGTGGCACAGGACCGGTTCCGAAGTATGAAAAGCCATGGTAGGCGGGGTTGGCGTATGCAAGCTTAAGTGCTACATACGCAGTGTGGATAGGAATCCCCAGCTGGGTAGTAATCAATTCGAATCGTCGTTGCTCCTCGGTTATAGAGACTTGATCCTCACCCCTACATCGAATAGTGGTTCAGAACTAGGATGTTTTTGAATGGATAAAGCAAATGAAAGAACGTTGATATATGAGAAAGAACTTGGAGATGATTAATAGTATTATTGAAATAAAATATTGAGATAGGACTAGTAAAGCTTTTCCGCAAAACTCTTGAACTCTTGCTAAAGCCTTACCTTGACTCCCCTCATCCTGCATTCCTGAGTCTAATTTTACACTCTTAGTCTGGTAAGCCTTGCGGAATACCCATGTACTCAGGGTTTATTAACCCCGTTGCAGGTAGTCAGCAGGGGTCTGAAGTCTGTCTGGCTCCGTGCTGCGTCACTATCGTCCAGGAGAGTGAGGATGAATAAGGTTGAACCCGTGGGCTGGGTTCATGTAATATTTATCTATCTGTTGTACTGTTGGTTCTACCGCTACTGCTACCCTTTTAATTTATGGTCTGTAGTAACTGCACCTAATTTCCATTCGAACACTGGTTTGTAATATTAAGTACTATTTACTCTTCCGCATTTTTACTCTAATGTATTTTGTTATGAAATGTTGTAATCCTGTAATGGCTTCGCAATGGGATCCTGTCGAAGATAACGGGTGCTTATGTAGCCGGCAGAACCCGCCTAGGTCATCTGGAACACGGGCCCGGCTGTCAGACGTCGTTTGTGGCGATGACAGGTAACTGTGGGCCACGTGATTTAGGCTGTTCTGTTACATCAAGACTATTTACACTGCAGTGAACTATGCGAAGCTGTATATCCAGAATCTGATGAAACTTCATGGTGTGTCTAAGACCATTGTCTCAGATCGAGGTTCTCAATTCATTTCTAATTTTTGGATGGCTTTCCATAAGTCACTAGGAACAAAACTTCTGCATAGCACTGCATACCATCCACAGACTGATGGACAGATTGAGAGAGTCAACCAGGTGTTGGAGGACATGTTGAGGGCATGTGCACTCAATTACACAGAATCATGGGATGAGTGTTTGGCACTGGCGGAATTCTCGTATAATAACAGTTATCAAGAAAGTATCAAAATGGCACCCTTCGAGGCGGTGTATGGTCGTAGGTGTCGGACACCCCTCAATTGGTCTAAGCCTGGGGAAAGATGGTTCTTCGGAGTTGACTTGGTGGAGGAAACTGAAGAAAAGGTCCGGCAGATACAAAATAATCTGAAGGTTGCACAGTCGCGACAGAAAAGTTACGCCGATCAAAGACGCCGTCCCTTGGTGTTCAAGACAGGAGATTATGTCTACCTCAAAGTCTCACCCATGAAGGGAATTAGTCGATTTGGAGTTAAAGGCAAGTTAGCTAATCGATACATTGGACCACTTCAGATCATAGCTCGTCATGGGAAACTAGCCTATAAGTTGAGGTTTCCAGATCACCTCTCAGCTGTGCACAATGTATTCCATGTGTCGCAACTCAAAAAGTGTCTCCGAGTGTCAGATCAAGTCATTGATGTTGAAGGGATAGAACTCCAACCTGACCTAACATACTCTAAGTATCCAATCCGGGTCCTAGATCAAAAGGATCGCGTCACTCGAAGAACCACCACAAGATAGTACAAGATTTAGTGGAGCAAACATTCAGAGGATGAAACTACCTGGGAATCTGAAGACTATCTTGGTGAGAATTTCCCCGAATTCTTCACTACATTGTAAATGTAAAGTTTTTGGCTGTAGCATTTATAAACTCCCCTGATTATTTTATGGTAGAAATTAGGTAGGTTTGCTTGAGACATTTTCTTTTCTATTACTTAACCCTGAGGTTTGGTCGTCTATCAAATCTCGGGACGAGATTTCTTTAAGGGGGAAGGGCTGTAATACCCCGGGTATTACGGCTAATTAATTATGCCATGTCATCATGTTTATTATTAAGCATCTGCATATGATTGTGCTTAGGAACTTTAGAGTGGCTTATTTATGAATGTTTTTGGTGTTGCAATTGAATCCCTAATTGGCAAGTAAAAATAAATCAAATGAAAATCTGAATTAAGTCCTAATGGGACCCAAAACACTAAATCAAAATCTATTTGGAATCTAGTGATAGTGTCTTAATAAAAGTTATAGATATTTTAAAATGGAACAACTTTTATTTTGTGTGTTTTTGAAGTTCTTTAATAGAAATTTAAATTAAACCCTAATTACTACTTTGAAATTCAAATTTGAAATGTGAATTCAAAACTTATTGAGAATCTGACTAAACTACCTTAATGAAAGTTGTCAAGCTCAACTAATAGAACAACTTTTATTTTGGAATAATTTCATTTTGTTGGGTATAAATTAGAGAATTTAATGGAATTAGGAATAAATTTCAAATATTAGTTTTACCCCCTTTTAAATATCTTCGAAATTATTCAAAATCTGAACTTGGTCCCAAAATCAAAGTTGTTTAGAATTTAAAACCCTACAACTTTTATTTTGGCCGATTTCCAAGTTGTTACACGGTTTTGGGTCTTATGGTAAAAAAATAGTGCGTAGGGGTAACAAATGAGCTACAGTGCTCTGTCTCCTCTCCTGTTCGCGCACAGACGGCCACCTGCCGAGCCACACGCGCGCGCGGCGCCGCCCGTGTCGGCCGGGATCTTGCCCCCGGCATGGCCGCGCGTGTGGGAGACCCCGCGCCACCCTGAGCCGCTCCTGCCTCCCCTCTGACCGGCATATAGTGGCACCGGCACTCTTCTCTGCCCCTCCCTCCCAACTCCGACCACCACCGCACCCGCCTCGGTTCCGAGACGAAATTGGCCGCCCTCGGACCTCCTTCCCCAAATTCCTCTCGTTATTAGCCTCTCCAGCTCCCTGAGCATAGCTAGAATCACCTTGGTCCAGCTTTCGTGCTTCGAGGGTGTGGGAACGCGTGTCGTCGTCCTCGGATCCGGCAGAGCACCGCCGCAGCCATCCCCCACGTGACTAGCTTGTTGCAGTGAGCCTCTTCTTCCTCGGTCTCGCGTTTTGGACTCTCTAATTCATAGTGATGCTTATGCACGCGATGGTTTTTCGTTTTGTCCCTCAGGGTCGTCGGAACAGAAAGCAAGCCGCCGGTGAGCTTCGTTGCAGCCGCTGTCGTCGTCACGCTCGCGCCTCGGCACCGCCTCGAGCTCAACCACCTAGCCTAACTAACCCACGGTGAGCCCCTGATTCGATAGCTTCACTAATCTTGAACGCTACCGTCACGACCTCGCCGGAGCACGGCGTGCCGCCGCGGCCGAGCCGCCATGCTCTCGGTCGGGCAGAACCCTAGGTCCCCGTAGCCCTAAAAACTACCTCTATAGACGCGTTAGGGGCTTGTGAATGTGTCGGATCGGTTGGTTTAGCCACAGGCCTCGCCGGCGGCGAGCTAGTGCCGGTCAGAGCCGGCGGGCCGCCGGTCAGCGCCTCTCTGTGTGCGAGAGGGACCGCGGGTTAAAAGAAAAGGAAATACAGGGGGTTATTTGCAAAGTATATGACTCATATGAATAGTAGCACTAGGACCGCGGGTTGAGCGCTGAGTTTTTCAAGGGGTTTTTGGCAAAACCGCCAGGCCGTGCGCGTGCGGGCCACTCTAGGCCGGCCTGTGCCGAGCTGGGCCGCCCCGGGCTGAAATGGATTTTTTTTCATTTTAGCGAATTTCAAATAGAATTTCTGATTTATAGCTAAATGGAATAGTAGTGCTATTTGTTATTTTCATAGGAATATTTCTGTTGGACTAAAAATCATGAAAATAATTATAGCTACTCTCTGGAGCATGTAGTATTTTATAAAAATATTAAATATAAGATTTGGACACCTTCTGCAAGAACTGAAAATCAGCATGCTAATTAATAAATGCAACTTTAGGCGATTTTAATAAATTTCAGATTAATCCAAAAATCATGAAAATTTATATGGCACTGTTTTAGGGTATAACCTGTCTGTTGGTTAAGTTTGGGCTCAATTAGAAACTGCACTTGTTAATTAAATATTGGGTTAATTGGATAATAAAATTGATTCAAGTAAATAATCACTGTAGTGTGTGTAATTTTTAGATTGATTGGGTTCATGGATCTTTCACCATGGTGATCCTTGATAAAAGTAGTAATGTCACTTGTTAATTGTAGTAAAGCTGTGCAGCGGCTTTCTATGACTGTTAAAATGGTCGATAAAACGAAATATGAAACACCGTTTTGCTTTCTGTAAAATGTTTACAACTTTAACGTGAAGGAAAGTTGTACTCAAGGTCTCAATGGTTTACTTTTGAGCATTTCATTCATTATCCTCATACCATGCTAAGCATGCATCATTGCATACGTGTAGTGCCCGTCACCGAGGAAGTCCAAGTCGAGGCCACTGCCGAGGAGGTCACTCCGGAGGTCGTCCAGGGATTCGACATCTGCGGAACCGAGCCTGACCCGATGCTATACGCAATCCAAGGCAAGCCCCGCTGCATTCAGCCCCGTCTTGTGTTTTATAAAATATTTATAACTTGAGTCTATTATTGCATTAGGTTGTTAGGAGTTGTTTGTCACCTATATTGTTGCATTACCTGCCTTGATATATAATACCCCAGAAATCTGTTTAAAAATAAAAATGTTCAAAAATGCTTAGCCTTGCTTAATTAATCTAGATTTGCATAAAAAGGCTATTTTTGACCTATGTGAATGTGATAACTATGAATCATGAGAAAGGAGAAAGGGACATGAGTCCATTTGGGGACTGTGTACTTGGGTAGCAGCCCCAATACATCGTAACCAATGGAAAGGGGTTTTTCGTTCGTTGGTTGTGAATTTGGGTTACAGTCCCAATGCTTGACCATCGGCGGGAAAGGGATTTGAAAACCGTTGGGACACTTGTATTTGGGTTAGAGTCCCAATGCAATGTCACCGGCGGAAAAGAATTAGGGACCGTTCATTGTAGGCCTGCTGTGATCAAGACTTTGCAACTAGCCACATACTACGGAAAGCTCTGACTTCGGTCGCTCTACTACTTGAACCGACAACCACGCACTGGGAGTGGAGAGATGGCGAGAGCAGCGTGTACCCTCATGGCCGGCGTGCCTGGAGAGGAGAGGAGTACTGTGTTCTCGGGTGGCGCAGGACCGGTTCAGGGGTAGAAAAGCCGTGGTAGCCGGAGTTGGTATATGCAAGGTTAAGTGCTACATATGCAGTGTGGATAGGGATCCCCAGCTGGGTACTAATCGATTCGAATCGTCGTTGCTCCTCGGATATCACTACAAAAAACTTGGGCTTTATAACAAACAGTTTTTGTCATGGATAGTACAGAATTGGTCATAAAAGGAATGGTATGACGAAATTACCACCGTCATGAAGGTCGTCATATAACGACTGACACAAAATGTACCGTGTGATGTTTACATAGTAGACCGTCACATAATGAATCGACCTTTTGTGACGGTTCTTTGCTGGCGTCATATATTGTTATAATTTATGACGGCTGGACCTGTCACATATTTATTGATCAACTTGTCACATGATATGTGAACCGTCAAAAATTAGACGCTTGGGCACTGTTTTAGACTAGGTAGTGTGACGACCCGCTGTTGTCATACATAAGTGTGCACATTATGTGACACTGTTATCCATGGTAGTCCAAGACATATTGAGATGCGTGTTGGACGTCACGATTCATTGCATTCCATTGATGAACCTGGCAGATCCTCATCACAGCTCACATAAAACATATAAATAGACCAGAAGCCACAGATGACAAGCACTGTCATCACAGATCTCAAGTCATACACATTATACATCCAAGCCAGCATAGACATACATTATATCTGAGCATATATAAGAGTGCTTGTCCACCACACAACACATAGTTGAGACATCACAGTTCCAAACCATCACACAGTTTCAGACTTCAGCACATAGGTTGAACACATGAACACATATTGCACATAGGTTCTGAGAGCACAGTGCACATAGTTCCAACAGATTTCACCAATAGACTTCACCTACCTCAATCCTTCTGGAATTTTAGATCAGCTCGCAGCAATGCATTAGTCTCGTCGAACTTGCTTTGCATCCCCTTCACATCTTCTTGTGTTTGGCGCAGCAAAACTTGGTTTTCTTCGAGTGCTGTTTTGTTGGCTTCAAGAGTTTGCTGCTGAGCAGCAAGCTGTGCCTCCAATTGTTCCTGCTTCCGAGCAGCTTCCTCTCTTTCGGCTTGGAGTGTTGCCTGAAACTGAGCTTGTAGTCATTCCTCTGCAGCTGTCGTCGTAGACGGGGCAGGCTTCGATGCTCGAACAACATCAATGTTTGGAAGGAAAGTGGATGAACGGCTGATCTGGCTCAGACTGTCTGCAACAATCTTGGAGGGAGACTTCTGTTCTTCTCCTTCCACGGGTTCGCTTTCCTTCTCTGCAAGCATATGTTCCTACATAGAAGTGTTCAACCAGGCATTGATCTTATTACATGTATCCAGCCAAATTCAAGTCTTGAACAAGGCATTTATTTGAGTAAAGCACATGCATACAATAATTTGAGGACTTACATATATCTCATTTGCAAGAGGAGTACGACCATGTTTTGGACTGGTCATACATTCCCCAAAGAATTCCACAGGATCAGAATCTGTGTTGTTATACTTAGGCCTCTGCAGCATGCATAAATTTTGGATTACAAGAAAAAACCTAGACAGATCAAGTAAAACTTGTACAACAAAAGAACACATAAAAATCACTGCTCTATTTAATTTGGTTCAGTATTTGCTTTGCTTCAATAGCCATTAATGGCACACATATGTAGTAGATGGCATTAATCTGGCTCCATATCAGACAAGTATTTACTCTTAGAAAAAATCACAGGTCTGACTAATGAATGACACACATATTGGCAAACATGAGTAATCAAAAAATCACAGGAAATCATCAGAAAAAAATCACTGCTCCTCTAGCTGTTGTTCTTCAGTACTTGTCAGGCTTGAAAAGCCTAACTAATGAATGGCACACACATATTTGCACACAGATCAAACAATCAGGTTTGTCTCCATAAAATTTAACAATCTAGTGTAGAACTAACCAATTGCACACAGTTCCTTATAACTGGAATACATAGATAGCAATTGTATTCGTACCAGGCTATATCAATGAGCAATATAGGACGTAGATCCAGTCCTTTGCTGAAGCTGCACTTGGGCCCGGTTAGCTTTATTCTTAGCACATTTCTCCTGCACAACAAATTGAATAGACAAGTTTCATTAATATATATACACAGTTTGCATTTCATATAAAGAAAACCAGTTATGCAGGCATGCACCTGATTGTTTGGTTCAGTCCAGTACTCAACCAGGTTGATCCATTCCTGTGCATTCATGTTAGGTGGAGGTTCTCTGGCCAGCAACTGTTCTCTTGTCAGTGATTCATCGAAGTACTTCCTCTTAAGGTGATACCTCTGCTGCCTTACTCCCCTCTTAATGATATCAGTGCATGCAGCTTGGCTTGGTCCCTCAGCCATAACATCCACATCCAACCTTGACTGAATGCACACAAAAGAAATATTAGATACAACTTTCAAATGGGAGTATGATGGATGAAGCAGTTTGGAAGAATTAAATAGCTATCTCACCGCGACTTTCCTAAACACTTTTGATACTTCTTTCTCTCCCTTGGTCATTATCATACAGTTTCCAAGATGTGTAGATTGGCATGCTGTCTCTAAGGGCAACACCAGTTTCTGATGCCAGCTTTGCTGCTTGAAGTGGGACCTCCGGTCTCTTTTCCCTTCATCCACATGGATATGCAGCTTCTTTCCTCTATTAATCAGCTTCTCTAATCCATGACCCATGGTTTTCTTGCGGACATTCTTTTGGCGCACTGCATTGGCAAACAAAAATAGAAATGTTGTATTATAGTAGAAGCAATTGTAGAGATTGAATGCAGAAACTTATGCCATAAAAACATTGTTTACCTGGAACTAAGTCATCGAGTAGTTCTCCTTCAGTTGTCTGACCCTCTGAATTAGCTGCATCAAGTTGATCAGCTGCCTGATTGAGGTCATTGCTTTGCCTAGAGCTTTCTACACCTGGCGAGTTGTCGACAGGAAGTGTTTGGATAGCACTATTTTGTGGGGTAGGTTGCAGTGACAGGTTAGGAGTAGGTCTGGTTGGAGTGGACCTTGGGTTTCGACCAGGCGATGTCAGGGCTGCAGTGGACCTGCTCAATCTAGCAGGACTGGGCACTATGTTCTCACTAGGCGCAGACATGGCTGCAGTGGACCTGGTGAATCTTGGAGATGGCGGTGGCACTGTCCTTGTAGTGTTTGCAGGGTTCTGTCTTGGCCTAGGTGGTGGACGGCCTCCGTTGGGGCGTGCACTAGGTGAGTATATAGCAGCACTAGCCCTGGTCAATCTAATTGGCGTGCGCGGCGGCTGGGTGGCAGCCGGCGTTGCTGCCACCTTTTGCTTTTTTTTGTTGAGGGCGGGTTCCTGGAACCATTCTTGTTACCTAGCAAAAGAAACATGCATCTTATGAAAGAAGAACACGGCAACAGATATAATAACTAAAACAAAAGTCGAATTTTGAAGTTGATGGCAACAGATTTAATGAAACCGAGAGATCTGTAAACTTGTAAATTGGCTAGTAATCCATCTCACCTCAGTATTGAGGTCATCATCATAATCAGCATCACTCTCAGATTCATTATCAATGTCAGAGGATTGTAATACCCTTGGTATTACTGCATAATTAAACTGCCATGTCATCATGTTTAATTTGATCATTTGCATACGATTGTGTTTAGGGTGCTAGAGTGATTGGATTTCATTGGTTGTGTAATTAAGTCCCCAATCAAAAGTTAAAAATAAAATTAAATAGAAATCAAATTAAGCCCTAAGGATTGACCTAAAACCTTAATTCAGAATCCATATTGAATCTGAGGAAAATGCCTTAACGAAAGTTGTAGAAATTTTAAAATGGAACAACTTTTATTTTTGGATATTTTGAAGTTATGTTCCAGAAATTCAAATTTAACTCAAATTACTATGTTTAAATTTAAATTTAAAACCTTAATTTCAAAAATATTAGAAATTTGACAAAACCTCCTTAATAAGAGTTGTAGATCTCACTGATTAGAACAACTTCTATTTTTACCATTTCTCAAGTTGTTGAGAAAAATTAAAAGTAATTTTTTAAATTTCAGTTTTGAAATTCAAAACCCTTTTTACCCCTTTCTAAATAATTTCAAATCTGAGCCGAATCTGGGTTTGCTTCAAAAACCAAAAATGTTCTTCAGAGAATTCTCTACAATTTTTATTTTTGCATTTTTCCCTGATTCAAACAGCTAGGCTCTCAATTGAATCAATTTAGCTCTTGACTTATAGCTCTGTCTACAGTAACCAGGGGGTCCCCTGCCGCGGCGTCGCCGCCGTACGCGCGTGCGCGCCCCGCGCGCCGGCGCCGTCCGGCCGGGACAGGGTCCTGTCACCGTCGAGCAACGGCGCGTTGGGGGCCCCGGGTCTTGCTCGAGCTTATCCACCCTTTTATCCCTCCCTTCAAAACGACGGGTGCCGCCTCTATCACCATTCTTTCACTCCGCGGCCGTCGGTGACCACCCACGGTTCTCGGCCGATTTCACCTCCACCGTGCCACCTTGGTGCAATTGGTCGCGTACGTGAGCTCAACACTTCCCAGCGCATCGTTTGCACTCTGTTTCGCCAGCTGTAGAGCCCCATAAGCCCCTGTGTGTGTGCGTCGTCGTCTTCGGCATCGGCCGGAGCGCCGCCGCGGGGAACCTCGGCTGCATCTATACCATTGCTGTAAGGTTCTTCGTTCTCGTTGTAGCGTTTCATACTCCCAGTGTTAAGTAGGTGCTCATGTCAAGATAGTTTGTCGTTTGGTGCCATAGAGTTTCGGGAACAAGGGATTCGTCGTCGGTGAACTCCGTCGAGGGTGCTGTCATCGTCGAGCCGTCGCTACACTTCGTCTCTGTCCGTTCCAGTCATCATCCCGAGATCTCGGTGAGCTACTGATCATCACCAAACTTTTGTTCCGAACTCTACCGCGACCTTGGTGGCAGGAGCGGGTCAACCGCGCCGCCGCGTCCGCCATGGACGAGACTATGCTCGTCGGAGGCGCGAGGCTCCTTGGCTTGGAACCTTGAGGTTTCCGCTAGGTCTAGGGGGTCTTCGTGGTGTGCTCGGTTTCGTCGTTGGGCCGCCGGCGGTAAACTCCGCGGCGAGTCGCCGTCTGCGCGCACGCGGGAGAGTTCGGCGAAGAGAGTTGGAGGTGGGAGAAGAAGCTGACAAGGGGGTCCCGCTTGTCAGTGGCTGTAAGAGAGGAGAGGCGAACGCGGGCTGGCTGGGCCACGCCGCGCCTAGGTGGGCCGATTCGGGCCAGAAGGCTTTTACTTTTTCCCGAGAAATTAAAAAGGGTTTTCCATTTCTATTTTTGATGAATAGTGCTCAACATTGCTATTTTCATGTGAATTAATCTGGTCGTTGAAAAATAATGAAAATAAATGTGTAAGCTCTCTGTAGTATGTATTATTTAATAAAAATATTAAATACATGTTTTGGACATTCTTTGTAGTAGCTAAAAATCAGCATTTTAATTCGTAAATGCAATTTTGAACATTTTTAATTAATTCCCTGTAATTCCAAAAATCATGAAATTTTATTTGGCACTGTTATAGGTCAAGATCCATCTGTTTGTGAAGTTTGAGGTCAAATGGAAATAATTTAATTAATTGTTAATTATATGCTTGGTTAATTGATTAATAAAATAAATAGGAAATTTTGGTGATTAGGGTTTGATGTGGATTTTGGATTGATTGTAGTTCTAGGTCAAACACCCCAATGACCTAGGGCACCTTAGTCTAGTATGGTTATGACTAAGTGATGAGGTACAGTTATGCTTGAATTAGGCATTATTTATTCTGGGATTTTGCATTTGTCATTTTATGTTGCATCGCATTGAAACATTCATCATTGCATGCGTATAGTGACCGAGGAACCGGAAGTAAAAGTGAAGGCAGTCACTGAGGAGATTGTTCTCGAGGTCGTTCTGGATTTTGACATCTGTGGTACTGGTCCGGATCCGACACTCCACGCAATCCAAGGCAAGCCCCGGTGCATTTAACCCTTCCTTGTGATTTAAAAATTTTATCACCTTGAGTTAAATAATTGCATCAGGTTGATAGGAGTTGATTGTCACCTACTTGCTGCATGACCTGCCTTGATATATAACCCCGAAACCTGTTTTAAAATGGAAATGTTTGAAAATGTTTAGCCCTGCTCTTTAAAATTAGTTTCGCATAAAACGCTATTTTCTGAGCTATGATGATATACTAGAAATGGATATGAATTTGCAACCGTGCGGGTGACTTGCACTTAGGTTAGAGTCCCAATGTATTGTCATCGACGGATTGGAAACCGTTCGGTTGGCCTTGCACTTTGGGTTAGAGTCCCGATGCATTGCCACCGCCGGAAAAATGAAAATGAAAAAGGAAGTCCGTTCGGATGGATGTGCACATGGGGCGGCGTTCCCATGTCTTGTCACCGACGGGCACGGATTTGGAACCGTTCGGCTATCTTGTACTTGGGTTAGAGTCCCAATGCATGGTAACCAACGGAAAACTGTTTTAGGGACCGTTCGTTGTCGGCCTGCTGGATCGAGACTTTGCAACTAGCCACATACTACGGGAAGCCTCAGACTCCGGTGGCTCTACTGCTGGAACCGACGACCACGCACTGGAAGTGGAGAGATGGTGAGAGTAGCGTGTACCCTCGTGGCCGGTGTGCCTGGAGACTAGAGGAGTACTGTGCTCTCGGGTAGCGCAGGACCGGTTCCGGGGTATGAAAAGCCGTGGTAGGCGGGGTTGGTATATGCAAGCTTAAGTGATACATATGCAGTGTGGATAGGGATCCCCAGCTGGGTACTTTCTGGATTCGAATCGACGTTGCTCCTCGGTTAATGGAGACTTGATCCACTGACTTACACCGAAAAGTGGTTCGAAACTAGGTGCTTTTGAGAATGATTAAGCAATTGAAAGAATGTGACATATAAAAAGGAATAAGGAACTATGGTTATGATTAAAATGATATTGAGATGAAATATTGAAATAGGATAGTAATGCTTTTCCGTAAAACTCTTGAACTCTTGCTATAGCCTTACCTTGACTCCCTTCAGCCTGCATTCCTGAGTCTAATTTTACACCTTTTCGTCGGGTAAGTCTTGCGGAGTACCCCAGTACTCAGGGTTTGTTAACCCCTGTTGCAGGAAGTCAGCAGCCGGAGGTTTATCTTGCTCCCTGCTGCGGAATGCTCATTGTGAAGGAACTGCTGATGATTGATATTGGGTCCTTGGGCAGGGTCCGTATTACTATGTGTATCTGCTACCCTGATGCTTCCTCTATTTAGGTCTAGATTGTAATAACTGTACTTGAGTTCATGTTTGAACATCTGATTTGTAACCTATGTACTATAAAGTCTTCCGCACCTTTACTCTGATGTATTTTATTATGAAACGTTGTAACCCTGTAATGGCTTCGCAATGGGATCCTGTCGGAGAATAAGGGCGCTTATGTAGCCCGGCAGAGCCCGCCTAGATCATCTGGAACACGGGCCCTACTGTCAGATGTCATTAGTGGCGATGACAGGTGCCTGTGGGCCACGTGATTTAGGCGGTTATGTTACAAGGATGAATCGTATTCATTGTCAGTTTCTGGTTTGTCAGACACTACTCTCTTCCCTTTGCCCTCTGGGATAGCATCCCTAATAGTCTGTGTTAAGATTGGAATACCCAAAGACATAAAAACATCCTGAATCTTCTTAACGTTCTCGTCCCTCTTCTGCTCGTACTTGGTTTTTGGCATTTCTTCTAACAGTTAATACGATCAAACGCAGAGATAGCAGAAACTAGTTTCAGTTTCTGTAAAGAAGTTGAAGAAAAAGCTCAGTCTAACAGTAGTCTCACACTTAATACTACAAGAACAGTGTAAACAGTTCTCAGGATTCTGCTATCATATCATTATGCAAGGCAACATTGGCAAATCATAGTTTAGGGGAACATTGGCAAATCATTGTGATAGCGAGTAAACACGAAATCACAGTTTAGGGAACCAAGTCACCTACTAGAAGTGCAGGCGTGGCGGCGGGAGGGCAGTCTCTGATTGGTGATTCTGACACCGGCGTGGTTGTGGCTGACGGCTGGGCGGCTCCGCCCTCCGAGGTTGGCGTACCGGTGGGATGGCACTCTCCAGGCACCTGCGCGGCGTGGCGGCAGTATGAGTGCCTCCGGGCACCCTCAGAGTTGTGGAAATGGGATGGGCGGATCCAGGCACCGGCGTAGGCGTGCCGGCAGGATGGGCGGCTCCGGGCTCCGACGTTGGCGTGCCGGTGGTGATGGCGGTCTACGGCCACTGGTGGTGATGGCGTGGCGGCTTGATTGGCGGCTGTGACGTTGGCTGCGGCGGTGGTAGGTTTAGGAGATGGAGGTGTTAGCCATGGCGGGCGCTAGGTGGGCGAGTGGCGGCGCTAGGTTTAGGGGATGGAGGTGGAGGCCATGGCGGGCGGGTGGGCGAGTGGCGGTGCTAGGTTTAGGGTATGGAGGAGGAGGAACCGAGGAAGGGTGAGTGGCCGAGAGGGGATGGATAAGTCAGGCCGGGAGGGGAAATTTTGGTCCTCTCCAGCGGGAGGCATGGTGGCTCCCACATGTCGGTGAGCGAATCAGCGCGGGAGAGCTGAGGGGAAATTTTGGTTGGAGCAGTGGTCCCCTTGTGTCAGTGACACAGGCTGCGCTGGCCATTTTTTTGGCTGGCGAGGGGGGCCCTATGTCAGTGAAAGTAACAGTGTTTTTACCATTTCAAATATAGTTTCAGGGTACTAATTGTTTTCAAATAGAAAAGATGTAAGAAGCAAAGTTGCGTAACTCATCAAAATCTATCATTTTGGTTTTGGTCATTTTTTCATTTGACTTCTTTTGGACTGTTTGAATTATAGATTTGAAAATACTAGTACTTAGATCAAAATTTTGGGGTATAAAATAATTTCAAATGAGAAAGTCATGAATATAAATGTTTCTCAACTCATCAAAATATTCATCTTTTATATTGGTCATTTGATCATCCGACGAAGTTACAATAAACTTGTTTCACAATAGTTGGTGTATCACTTATGGTTCATGAAACGTTGAGAGAGATACAAAGAATTTGTGAACAAGTTTATTATAACTTCGCCGGATGCCCTAGTGACCAAAACAAGAATTGAAGATCTCGAGGAGTTCTACAACTTTGATTTGGAAGACTTTTTTAGTTGAAATCATTTGGAATTCCAAAATATGGTTTGAAAATGTCAATTTTTTTAGATTCATTTTTTAAAATATTCAAACTATGTCACATCAAAAGATAACCAAAATCAATGCAACAACTTGATAGATCATGATTTTAGAAAATTATAGGAAAAAAATCATCACATTTGGAGTCCGTATGTGGGAGAAAAACTAGTTACAAATTTTTAGCTTCAATTAAAAAGAACAATGCTGTTTCCCCTAACTATTTCATCACAAGAGAGGATAAGTATCGGCAGGGCCCACATGTCATTGAAACATTGGATCCACATGGCAGCCAAGGCCCATAAATATGCGGTGGCCAAGTCTGGCCACCCTTTATGGAGCCTCGCCAGAGAGGTGGTGCCGCCGGCCACCTCCCCTACTACTTGGCCACCCTCACTGGCCATGGCAGCTACTGGCGGCCACCCCAAATGCTGAACGCGGGGCGCCCTTGAGGCGCGCCAGCCACAGTAGCTGCTGCCGTCTGCCAAGCACCCACGCCGCACCGGCCACAGCAGCTGCAGCCGAGCACCTACAGCTCGCCGGCCACCCCTTCTGCTGTGTCGCCCCCCATTCCTCCCCAACAACAGCAGCTGTCCGATCTGTACAAGGTGAGCTTTACTTAAGAAGTAGCCTCTTTTAATTGTAGTGACTTTAGTTGATTTGAATGACCATAGCTCGATTTTTAACATTTTATCATTAAATTTGTCCAGGGAGAGATGGATAGAAGCTGGATTGGCAACAGTGCACCATTTACTGAGGCCTATATGTCTGGTGTTGCAAAATTCATGGAACATGTTAGAAGTACATATACTGCAGATGAGAAAATCAAGTGCCCATGCCGTCAATGCCTGAACCAAATAGCAAAAAGTCAGGAAGAGGTAGAGGAGGATATCCATATCAATGGTATTTCTAGGTGTTACACAAGATGGGTTCACCATGGAGAGGGAGACAGTGATGTTGAACAAGATGAAGATGATGGCACACGCGCAATTGGTACTGAAGATATACCATGGGATTTCCATGATGAAGGACCACATGCTGAGGAAGGACAAGCTCCACCAGATGACGAAGGACAAGGTGAAGATGTCATAGAAGATAGTGCGCGTGGAGTTCAGGGGTTGGTTAAAGATTTGTACACCACAGCATGGCATGGCTTCGGTGGTAACTTATATAAACAAATCTTGGAGGAGGCAAAGCGTGAGCTTTATCCAGGTTGTACCGAGGAGTCTAGGCTCAGTTTCATTATTAAACTGCTGCATATAAAAGTGTACAATCGGATAACAAATTCTGGGTTCGATGCATTCCTTGAGTTGCTATCGACATCTTTGAAAAATGTGCCTGGTCTCCCTAAGTCCTATAGCGAAGTGAAAGCTCTACTCCGGAAGCTTGGTTTTGGTTATGAGAAAATTGATGTGTGCAACTATGACTGTGCCTTGTTTTGGGATGACCATGAAAAGGATGAACGTTGCCCAGTTTGTGGCTTCACAAGATGGAAAGTGAACAAGGAGGGCAGAAAGAAAGTGCCTCACAAGGTCCTGCGTTACTTTACAATAATTTCTCGCTTCCAAAGGTTTTTTTGTCAAAACAGCATGCACAGTATGCAAGATGGCACAAGGAAATGAGGGTACCAGTTGAGAATGAAATGAGACATCCTGCTGATGGAGAAGCTTGGAAAGAATTTGATGATACTTTCAAGTCTTTCGCAGATGATCCCCGCAATTTGAGGTTAGCCATTGCTACTGATGGATTTAACCCATTTGGTCAAATGACTAATTCATATAGCATCTGGCCAGTGATATTGGTTCCGTACAATTGGTCACCATGGATGTGTATGGACCAATCAAATTATTTGCTTGCTTTACTAATTCCAGGCAAAAGATCACCAGGCAAAGATTTCCATGTGTTCATGCAGCTTTTGATAAAAGACTTGCTTACTCTTTGGGATGGTGTCCCTACTTATGATGCATATGAAGGCAAAGATTTCGATCTGCGAGCAACGGTTCTATGGGGAATCAATGACTACCCTGCTTTAGGTACCATGTCAGGCAGAACCACTAGGGGTTACTTCGCATGTGTGCACTGTGATGAGAATCCATGCTCCGAATGTCTTAGAAACAAAATTGATTTCATAGACCATAGACGTTTCCTCCCTAATGACCATGATTGGAGGAAAAACAAATCTTTCAATGGAAGGCATGAAAAAAGAGAGCAGCCAAGGAAATTTAGTGCAGATGAGGTCATGGCAAGGTTGGATGAAGTTTGCTATGTTCCAGGCAAGCATCCAGATAAGCAGAAATCAAGGAAACGCCGCCGTGAAGGAGAACCAGTTTGGCATGTGAAGGCTAGCTTGTATGATTTGCCATACTGGTCAAAACTGAAGCTACAATACAACCTTGATGTTATGCACATAGAGAAAAACATATGTGAAAACATTTTGCACACTCTACTTAATACTTCAAATAAGACGAAGGACATAGTCGCTGCTAGACTAGATTTGGAAGACAGAGGTATAAGAAAAGAGCTTCACTTGCTGGAAGACAATGGTAATTCGTCCTCCAATAAGCCCAGAGCATGTTACGTTCTACAACCTGAACCAAAGAAGAAGTTCTTGCAGTTTTTGAGCAATGTTAAATTTCCAGATGGTTATGCTTCCAATATATCAAGATGTGTCAATATGGAGGGAGGGGTTCAATGCATGGGTTGAAAACACATGACTGCCATATAATGCTGCAACGTATTTTACCAGCTGGCCTTCGTGGGTTGGTGCGCAAAGATCTATATGAAGTACTTGCTGAATTGGGTATATTTTTTAGACAACTTTGCTCGAAAACACTAAAGGTGGATGCACTACACCAGATGAAGAAAGATATTGTAATCATCCTTTGCAAGCTGGAGAAAATTTATCCTCCTGCATTCTTCGATGTTATGGTTCATCTAGCAGTACACTTACCTGATGAGGCACTCCTTAGGGGACCGGTTCAGTATGGATGGATGTATCCCATTGAGAGAAGATTGGGCACCTTTAAGCGTTTCATTCGCAATCAAGCAAGACCTGAAGGCTGTATTGCAGAGGCATACACTGCCTATGAGTGTATGACCCAGTGTTCAACATATTTCAGTGACATTATTACTAGGTTCACTAGGCCTGAAAGAAACTTAGATGGTGAACAAGACATCTCACCCAATGGTTACTGTATTTTTGGTCATGGTATTAACCTGCTGGGTGCTTCCAAACTTCATTACGAAGATAAAGACTATGACTCCATGGTTTGGTTTGTTCTAAATAATTGCGAAGAGGTTGATGAATATAAAGAGTGAGTAATTGTTGTCATGTCATTTTAGACAACTATATTCAATATTAGTGTCACAATAAACTAATTAACTTCTACCTTTATTGCAGCAAGTTTAGGGAAGAATTAGAACAACAAGGGGTGAACGATATTGAAAAAATGATGTCAACAAACTTTGCTGCATGGTTCGAGAATCATGTGTGTGCAACTTCAACAGCATGACTGAATAATTTATGATTCAATACATTTTCAAACTCACTAATTCTCTTCCTTTTCAACATGCAGATTACCAAATTGAAATGCGAACGCTCAACACATGTTGATGAAGATCTATACTCACTCGCATGTGGGCCGATTAGGCGTATGCGTTCATACACGGCATGTATAATCAATGGTGTACGGTACCACACTTTGGCTCGTGAGGAACACAAGAAGACACAAAACTCCACCATCACATGTCCAGGTACTCACAACGATGACTTTATTGACTTCGTGAGGAACATAAGAATGACCCTTTCATTATAGCCACGGAAGCTTCACAGGTATTTTTCTTGGAAGATACAAAGTTAGGTCCATGTTGGCGAGTGGTACAAGAATTTGGCCACCGACATATATTTGATGTTGAAGAGTGCACTGCAAAGCAACCAATTCATGAACAAATACAAATGAGATGTCAGGAGGCATACCAAGAGCAGATTACTTCATTGGGACATGCTACATTGGGAGACATAGATCCTGATATGGATCTGTTGAACATGGACAATGAACCAGTCAGCCCTATTAGTAGAGACCTTGTCGAGAGCATCCGTCGACGGCAACATACAGCTCAAGGTGAAGAAATAGACAACGAATATGAAAATGAAACCTTCCTTAAGTACCATAGTCCAGATGAAGGCAACATGTCAGAAGGATACAGTGATGATGACTAACTTTTTCGTCTTTGAAGCTATTTGTAAACCATGATCTTGTGTTAGTGATTTTTTTGTATTTGATTTGTGCTACTGAAATTTGTATCTAAATTATGAAAGTGTAAGACCGTATATGCAATGGTTCTATTTCAGTGGATGCTTCATTTCTATTGATATGTTGCCCAGAATTCATTCTCATGATGTATATATGTAATCCAAAGTTTCTGTGTTTTCATGACAGATGACATTGTCATGTAATGCCCAGAATGTGTCATTAAATGTACAAAATCTGTCACAAAATGTATAGGCAGGAAGTAGCATGTGCCAAAATTTCATCTCACACAAGTAAATCATCATAATCAAAAGGGATCTTTATTTCCAAGTGACAACATAGGCACATATTTCATACCAACTACAAATAAATAATTCTGGATAGCAGGTTCAATATTAACACAATATGTCACACACAAGACAGGTTCATCTCATATACAATTTTTTATGAACATTCCCTACTTCAACCCAACAGCTACAACTAAGAAGATGGCCAACACCAGGAGAGTTACATTCACACAGCCACACACAGGACAAATGCAGCTTCCCAAGCCTTTCCTGTTCTTGCCAACCATTTCCTTCACCTTGTTCAGACTATCCTCTAGGCTATCAATTTTTTCCACCAGCTCAGGAACTTCAGTTATCGAAGCTGCTGCAATGGTCGAGGAATCTGGAAGTAGATAACCATTATCATGAAGGTACACCACATATTCTTCCTCGAACCAATACCTAGAACATTTCCCCTGCATCCAAATCAACAGGCAAAATAACATCAAAAGTGCATCCACTGAATGCTACAAACACTACCATTCTCAGGGATGCCAATTCAAGCAAGAATGAAATGTGGGCAATGCAAATTGAACCACTACACTGACATTTCCATATGTCTTCCTGGGACACTTGAAAAATCTCCTCCCAACGTTATGCAAAGATTGCGTGGTAGTGGCAGCAAACACTCTCACATCCTTACAATCTGGGCATATTATCAACGGCAACCCAGTCACATCATCAATTGGCGGCTGCAGCTCGATATCACTCGACGGAGGCGCTGCAGGAACAACAGCAAGGGGTGCGGGTTCCAGGGGAACCCTAGCTGCGGTTGAGCACCGAGTGCGAGCGGTACATGATGACGCCTGCGACATGAGCCCTGATTGAGAGAGAAGGGATTGATTAGGCCTCATCCTTTCAACTGGAAAGCCACCAGAACTGCGGCAGTGGTACAATGGCGCACCTGGGGACTAGGAACACGCTGCAGACCAAGGAGATGGAGTCGCCACCGCTCAGCGGGAATCCAAGCTCCACCGGGTGGGCTTGCAGCAGATCTATGTGATGGCTCCACCCAGAGGACGATGCACCGTGAGTTGGGGAGATGGTCACCGCAAGCACGCCGCCCACCGCCCGTCGCGCTCTGCCAGGAAGCCGCCCGCCGCGCTCCGCCCGGACGCTGCTCGCCGCGCTGCGCTCAGGCGCCGCCCGCCGCCCAGAGCCCCAGACAACGGCCGACGCACGCCGACCGCCGCGCTCCGCCAAGACGTCGACCTCCGCGATTCAGCTGGGCAAATAGGGAATGATACGGTCAACAAACAAGAGTCATGTGTATATTGACGTTGGGGGCTGTCATGTTTTCAAAAACAAAAGGTGACGCCCCGCAAAGGTCACATAAAAACAGCCCGTATCGTCGCTAAAAAAGAGCGGTCAATCGGCTCCCGTGGACTGCCTTTTTTGACGACATTTGGTATGTTTTTGTGACAAATGGAATAGTGTTGTCACAAATAATTATGGCTCCACTGAGTTCATGACGCTACATAAATTTTCGTCATATTATGGTACATTATGTGACAAAAGTTTGCCCCGTCATGAGGAATTTTGTCATGGAAAGAAGGATTTCTTGTAGTATATGGAGACTTGATCCTTAGACCTACAACTGAAAAGTGGTTCGGAACTAGGTGTTTTTGAGAATAATTAAGGATTTGAAAGTATAATGATATATGAGAATGAATTGGGAATTATGGATTATGATTAAAATAAAATTGAGTAAAATATTGAAATAGGATAGTAATACTTTTCTGCAAAACCTTTAACTATTGCTCAAGCCTTACCTTGACTCCCTTCAGCCTGCATTCCTGAGTCTCATTCCTTTTTCTTAGTCGGGTAAGTCTTGCGGAGTACCCCAGTACTCAGGGTTTGTTAACCCCATGTTGCAGGGATACAGCAGTCGGAGGTTTGTCTCACCCCCTACTGTGTGACAGTGGTCCGGGAGGGAAGTGAGGAGGAGTAAGGTTGAACCCATGGGCAGGGTTCTTATCGTTAAATACTTAATTATGTTGTATCGTCGTTCCACTGCTACTTATTTTATTTATGGTCTGTAATATTTGCACCCAAATCTTATCTGGACAAATGGTTTGTAATCTAAGTACCTTATAATCTTTCCGCGCTTTTACTCTGATATAATTTGTTATGAAATGTTGTAATTCTGTAATGGCTTCGCAATGGGATCATGTCGGAGGAAATCGGGCGCTAATGTAGCCCGGCAGGACCTTCTAGATCATTTGGGACACATGCCCGGCTGTCAGAGGTTATTAGTGACAATGACAGGTGCCTGTGGGCCACGTGATTTAGGCGGTTCTGTTACACTCTCCATCCTAACTATTTCTTGATTTACGTTTTTTTTTCTTTGCTTCTTTCCCGAGAGATTTGGGTGCGAAGATATTGGTGTGAGGAAGATATGGATATTTGATGTCCACAAGTCACCAAATGATCTTCGCAGTACTAGTCACCATTCCTCAAAGCGGATCCCCATGGACACACCAAGAGGATGTTAGGTTGCTTCAGTTATCTAAACATGTTACCTGAATGATCTAGTTATATGAGCAGGTTTCTTCAATTTAGTTTTTGTTTAATTCACCAAAACTGAATGGTGATTTGAAAGTTCTGCTCATTTCTATGTACTGAAGCTTATTTCTTATTGTACTTGTGTTCAATTAAGCTTCTACAGTTTCTTAAAACAGAAAACTGATGTCAGAAAGTTTTTGTAGTTTCTAAATTTCGTGTATATTTCAGTTAATAGGTCTGAAGTGCAGTCCCTGCATGTAATGTTTTATGCTTCAACCGTCTTCCATCAAAGGGCCATACAATGATAAAGATATTGATATTAATAGTTGATTTAGGCTATTTTACATGCAAAACATTAAGATTCTTATAGCTCACCCTGTCTCTTTGGATTGTATTACCTGTCTTTTTAATTGTCTGTATGTTAAATTATACGGAGTACTCTCTTAGAGATAACCCTATGTCTTTGTGTTGTACATGCTCTAATATGCTTTTGATCCTTTGAAATAATGATAAGGTAAACTCAATAGATGCTTGTGCCAAATTAAATACTCCCTCTATCAAAAAAATTGACATTTTTTTACTTCTAAATTTCTTATTTGATCGTTAATCTTATTCAATTTTTTAAAAATTTTATTTTATAATGACTTATTTTATAGATAAATACTATACTTTAACAATGATTTAATTATTTATTATTTAAATAAAGATAAATAAGATGAATAGTTGAATAAAAAGTCTTAAAAACGAAAACGTTATTTTTTAGGAGTATACATATATTTACTTGAAAAAAATGTTTTGGTCTGAACAATGTAAAGACAACAATTCAACAAATTGCATAGAAGAGGTAGTACAAAAGAGGCACGCCGGATCTAGCTACGGACGCCAATGAACTAGCCGTTCAGCCGTCACACGGCACGGGCAAAAAAAAAAAAAAAAAAAGAAACGTAAATGCAGCAGAGGCCGTACAGGCTGCATGCGAGCGGGAGGGAATAGACATCCACGTGAGGATTTCGAATCCGGGAACCGGTGCGCGCTCGCTCGCTCGCGGACTGGATCCAGCCATCCGCCGCGCGGCGTCGAACACGCGAACCTCGCGCCGGTGCAGCAGTGCTGCACGAGCACGGCTTCCTCAGCAACAGCCAGCCAGGCAGGCTTCACGAGGAGCGCACAGCCTTTTTTGGATGAGCCCTGGCCCGCGGGGCGCGGCCAGTTGCCATGGTGCGTGGGCGGCAGGGGCCCGGGAATGCGGCATATGGCTGGAGGCTGGGCCCTGGTCGCTGCTCGGTCTCGGTCTCGGTCTCGGTCTCGGTCTCGAGTGTCCTCGCCGTTCCCGTCTCGTGGCGCCACATGCGGACAAGCTGTGCGGTTCTTGGTCGTCACGCCGCACAGCGAGCGGCCTGCCCCAGGCCCAGCTTAACTGCAGAGCTGGATCTCGTGTGCAGCGTGGGGCCCATTCAGTGGTTCTGTCCCTGCAGTGCAACATGGATTTTATGATTTTATCCCCTTCTCGGCTCTTGAGTCTTGACTTTTGACCCACTTCAGCTAGGCAGCTCTGTCTTACTTTTACCGCGATTTTCTTCATGAGAGGAAAGAAGAATGAATCGAAACCGATAAAAAAAATTATGGCTATTTGAAGAGTAGGCGGGCGAGAGGTGCAATGGGCCTCTTGCAGGAACAAGGCAACGTCGTTATTCAAGATCTAGTGCAATGGACGGAGGGAGTACGCGCTAACGAGACATAGAAGTAAAGATAGCTAATTGACAGAGCTAAAGATTACTCCCTCCGTCCACAATGACTTATGACTTATTTTATCGTTAGAAATATTTTTATAATAATTTATTTATTTTATTAGTTGTACAAAAAATTTGAATAAGGTAAATGATCAAACAAGAATCATAAAAGTCAAAAAAATACATTTATTTTGCTAGAGGTGTTTGGATGCTCTAACTAGTTAAAAATCTTGACCATGCTACTTCTCATTAATATTATTATTTAGATAGCTAAACTTTAGTTGAATATTTTCAGATGCTCTAACTAAACTCTAGGTTGAGATAATTTGGTTATTTAAACTTTTTAGCTGTGTTGAAACAACTATTTGGATTATGTATATTTTAGTCAGCAGCTAAATTTTAGTTAGGTTTAACTATATGGTGTTTAGATGCAGCATAGCCAAAAATAACCAACTAAAATTTAATTGGTGAATTCAAACATGGCCATATAAACATACGGTACAATTACATAACATGTAATAAATACTTTAATCGTGCTAGTACATACAGTACGACTTGAAACTGTTATCCACGATAGCCATGCGAACTTGTATATGTGGACACATGGCTACATGACGCTTGGAAAAGAGAGAAAATTTGGAGAAAAACGGACAGATAAAAAAGGACAAACCGTTTTATCAAAAAAAAAAGGACAAAGCGAAAAAAAAAAAAACAACCGGACCAAGAGTACGCATGCCATAATAAACAAGAAAAAAAGCCAGAAAGAGCAAACCAACGAGATGAGCATCGTTACTAGCCTTTTTAATAAATCAAATAAATTACCAATCACGCGTGGCAGGTTTAGACGGTTTGAAAAAAAAAAGATTTCTCGATCTCTACTGTCTTATTAAGTAGTTATTAAGGAGTGTTAGAAAAAAAACAAAACAAATTAAAAAATAACTCTTTATTATTAGGTACTCAAACAGTATAGAAAAGTTAATAATTGCTTTATTGTCATGACGTGCTGTTTAAATATATCTTTGCATATTGCATCATTGCATGTCTGGCTCTGCTCGTTTAAGCTACTTTTTAAATTTTAGTCGGCCATAAAACAGTATTTTTATTTCACAACAATTCGACAGTACAAATCAATTTAAGCTAGTTTTAAATTTTAGTCAGTAACAAAACAATATTTTCATCTCATAACAATTTGACCCTACCAGCCCTACAGGGAACACTGAAACCTCCTTTGCACCTATTTCCTCCGTCCCTTAAAAAATGTCGTTTTTGCTTCTCGAGAAATTCATTTGACTAAATATATATTAAAATTTATTAATTTTTATGATACATAATTAGTATCGTTAGAAAGATCTTTTAATGTAGTTTTTTAATAAATTTATTTAGAGATATAAATGGTGTACATATTTTCTACAAATCGAGTCAAACTTGTAGCACGTACACCAACGGTGACAATATTTTAAGGAGAGAGAGTACTCCCATAACAATTGTAATAAAAGAGCAGCCAGTTAGCAATCTTTTTGAATTCATCGCATGCAACACCCTGTCCCTCTGCTGCATCCACCCACTGCATTCAGGCAGAGTTTAGTTAAAAAAATTTCTCCCTCCCTATCACATCGATTATACTTTCTATCTACATAGAATATTAAATGAAGTAGCAGCGATTGCATGTTTGTACTATTTACCTGGTTATCTCGAGATGAATCTTTTAAATCTACTTAGGCCATGATTAGACGAAAATTGTCAAATACAAACAAAAGTGTTACAGTGCATTTTTTCCTAACTTTTTTCTAACTAAACGCTGCCTCAAGCAGCAAAAGAAACAATAAAAAGTGGAAATGATGAGAATTCTTTAATGCAACAAGCGAAGGGCTGTCGCGGCGAACGAGGCGATCGCATTATTGCACACTCATCGTAGCGTAGTCTGAGACTCCTCCACAATGCAGCAGCACAAGAGGACGCCATTATTATCGGACGAGTAAACCATCCAATCCAATCAAACAACACTCCAATCGACGCAAGGACGCATCGCACTCGCACCGGGCAAATTTACCGAACCATCTCTCTGTTCTCTTCCTCCCCCAGTCCCCCCTACGCTAGCGACTGGAGCCGTGGGAGGAAAGAGCCAAGGAAGCTACAGCGGCCGAGGTCCCCGTCCGTTCGCGCCCACCGAGGCGTCGCGCATGCGGCCACCCGCACCCAGGCGCCGGCACGGGGCGGTGAGGCGTGCAGGCGGAGCAATGGCGGGCGGTCTGGTCCGATCCGTGGATCTGTAGGCGCGGCGCGGGGCGGTGTTCCAGTGTTGGCTGGTGCGTGATGGGATCTGGGAGCAGCAAGGCCACCTCGTCCTCGTCCTCCTCCTCCTCGTCGTCGCCCACGGCGGCCGCGGAGGGGGCCGGCGAGGTTAAGAGGCCGAATGGGAGCGGGAAGGGGAGGAGGGGGAGGAGCCTGCTGCCGCTGCCGAGCTCCTCCTGCTTCCGTGGCTCCACCACGCCGTGCGAAGGCGACGCAGCAGCCGCGGTGAACGTCGAGGTAAGGAGGGCCTTCCCCACTTGGTTTCGTTTTTCCTTCCGCTGCTTCGAATCTGGTGCGTGTTGGAATGCGGCGGATCGGGGCGAAGGAAGGGTGTGTTTTTTTTTCCTCCACAAATGGAGTGCGGGTACGTGGTAGGAGTAGATCTTGCCGCTGTGAATCTGTTGCGTCGTGAATCGAGCAACTGGCCTCGGTTTCTGAGCGAGCATTTCTGGGGGATTCGAGATTGTTCGTTCAACGGCTTCATAATGTGGTTTCAAATTTCATGAACTGAATTGTGAACTTTTTTTTTTTTTGGCGGAAACTGAGTCTGAATTTCTGATTGGTTGGATGTGCCACAAAGTTTTCTTTCCGTAAATTATCCTCTTCTCTTTGGTTGCATGTTTGGTTTCAATCATGTCAAATATTTTTGAACTCCTTGTGTAAAAATGTACAACTATGATTTTTGAATGAATAGTACACTTGTTGCAGCTAGATATGTTGCCTTGTTAGAATTGTAAACTTCATTTATCTGTAGTTTCCTGAATTGGGTTGCTGTTACCGTTTTAGATCAAGGGCTCCATTGCTACTACAGTTAAATGATGCATTTGTATGTTTCTAGTGTAACAAGGTAGGGGAGACTGCAAGCCTGCCTTCACTCACTCACACTGCAAAGTCTGATGAAGATGTTCTTGCAATGCCTAAATCTCATCCCGGTGAAGGGGTTGCACCACCTTCATCACATAGCGAAAGAGATCATGATGACGTGCTACAGAATGATACTGCCACTAGCACATCGACAGCGGCCAATCAATTGCCAAATCCTTCTGGGAGGTCAAGGCCACGTTTTGGTGTCAACTTTGGGTTGAGTAGGGCTGTCAGCTTGGGATCATCAGTAGCCTGCTCTATTCTGTCATCTGGCCTCCCGACTTCTGCTAATCCAGGTGAAGGTCGGGGAGATGTGGATGACTCTTCTGATACAGGCAGCTCACAGCAGGGTAGTGCACAGACTGCTGGAATTGATTCGACTCTGGATATGCTTAGAGATAGTGTCACAGCACAAGCTAGAGCAGCTCGTCAGGCTAGGAGAAATCTTCTAGAATCTGAAGATGCTAGCTTGAGGAGCTCCTACAGAAGGATGGGGTCTCAGGAACCTTTTGAAGGCAGTGTCCGGTTTAGCCGGACATTAAGTGTAGGGAGGCTCCGGGACCGAGTTCTCAGGCGGCCTCCATTTTCAGATGGGTTATTCACCCCTTCACTTCTTTATGATAGGGCAGTATGGCCCTCTGGAAATTCTAATGCTAGGCAAGATTCAGCAGTAATGCAAAGGACTAATTCAGACAGGAGTTCAGAACCGCGATCTGATCCTTCCACCAACGATCTTTACAACTTGAGCTCTGAGAGGCAGGCCAGCAATAGCGACCTACTGGAGCGCAGATCAGCTTTTCTTGAGAGGAGGAGGAGGATACGATCTCAGGTAGTTTGGAGTTCAACTTTATTTCACCTTGGTTATTACCTCTAAGAAATAAGAATTATAAGTCTATAACTTTTGCTGTCTTAATAGGTCAGAGCTCTCCAAAGGTTGGGCAGCAGGTTTGAAAATTTATCTGGTCATGAGAGATCTTGCATACTATCTGGTCAGCATAGAACAGGAAACTGCAACTGCAGAACAGGTAGCCGACAAGGCAATCCTGACGAAGAAACTAGCACAAGGGCTAGCATATCGAGAATTGTTATGTTAGCAGAAGCACTTTTTGAGGTATGTCGTGCAAATATACGTACTCTCTCTGTCCAAAAAAGAATGTAATTCTTGCTTTTAATGAGCCAATCAATCTCATGTTTGATCAAATATATACAAAAAAGTACTAATATCAAAAAAAACGTTTGGTAGGGATTCAAATTATCAAAGAAACGTTTCAGATCAGATTATCTCAAGAAACGTTTCAGTTGATGAATTAAAATCACTTTATGAAACCATTTGGCTAGTAGACTGGATTCTATTCCAAAAATAAATATGAAAATCATATAAACAAAACTATGCTTCAAAACATCTAGATCTTTTTTTATCAGTGAAGAATATCTTAAATATAACATATTTTAATTGTAGCACCTAAAAAGGATGATTAGAACAAAAAAACTATCGCCATGTACGCGAGAAACCAAAAACAGAATCTAACGAAACTAGCACAGAGCCGTTTTGTTCACTCAGGCAAAGAATGCAGAAACGTTTCGTGGCAGAATCATTTCACGGTTGTAGTGTTTGGTGCCGTTTCTACTGATTCTGGTTAGAATCGAAACCATTTCTGGCTTCCAAACGGTCCCTAAGTATCATTAGATTAATCATGGAATGTATGTTAATAATAAACTTATTTGGGGATACAAAAATGTGACTTAGTCCAAATCTAGGATTACATTCTTTTTGGGACGAAGTTAATAGTTATGTTCTTGACTGGAGAAGGATACTAACTTGCATCCTTCTGGTTATGACTTTCAGGTTTTGGATGAAATTCACCACCAATCTGCTGCATTATCATCATCATCAAGACCATCGTTTTCTTCAATTGGATCTGTTCCTGCTCCAAGGGAGATTGTTGAGCGCCTTCCTGCAAAAGTGTATAGGAAACCACTGAAATACCAGAGCGAAGAAGCTGCACAGTAAGACATTATGGTTGGAATTTTGTTATGTAATTATGTGAAATTCGAACAGCTTTAGTCTTATGTTTCACTGTTTCATAAATAGGACAAGTTCTTTTCTTTTGGCTCTAATTCACATGATGAAAAGTTAACAATACATGAAATGTTTATACCTGTTTTCAGTGTGTTAAACTCCTTCCAAAGTAGACACTATTATTTGCCCATAAAGTTCAGTGTCTAAACTCAATCCTAACTAGTGATACATAGGCTAGATAAAGCATGGCTATACAGAATTTCAGACGAAAGCACTTGATTTGTGATCACATGGGAGATTGGAGTAGCCTAAGACTGCTCACTAGCAATTCCAAATTCCCAATTTTGCCTGTACCTTCATATATTTCAATCTACCATTCAAAGTGCATTAAAATAATTATTTTATATGTAGAAGGGCATGCATGAAAAGTTTCCAATGCACATGTGGCCTCTACAGTCTACACTCTACAATTGCCATTTAAGTCGGTGGTTCATTTCCAGCTGTATAGCCTGTGATGTGGGGCCGTCAGTACCATCGACGGCCTAGAAGCCGAGGCGCAACCGGCACGGCCGGCAACGGCGCGCATAGCTCAAGGCCTGAGTGAAGAGGCCAGCCGACTGTGGGTTAATGGCCACAGTGCTCAAGAAGAAGAGGTTTTAAGTAGTAGTATTAAGTAGGCGGCTAATTAATGCCAGCAGTAGATTCAAGGAGTCACTCTCCTATATATGTAATGGTCAGACTAAGTATGGGGACAAGCAAGAAGTATTATCCTAATCCTCCTCACCTGTTCATCTCCAATCTCACCTCTGCTTCGGTGTCCAGGCCAAAACACTGGCGCCACCGTTACCCTCCTCTTCGTATGAACTGAGAAGTCAGGGTGCCCCAAGCCTAGGAGTGGAGGCCCTTGACATAGCCCCTGTATGTTTTATGAGTGGGGGTGTGGGATTATTGTGTGGGCCCGTGTCCTTGTAACCTTTGCAACCACTAAGTTGTACAACTTCTCATTTCTTTCATCTATGCAGATGCTATATTTGCCTTGTTGAATATGAAGAGGGAGATTGTCTCCGTATACTTCCATGCCATCATGAATTTCATCTAACATGTGTAGATAAATGGCTAAAGGAGATTCACAGGTATTGATCTTCTTATTTAACAATGACCATTCTTTATGTTTGTGTAAAATGGGGTTCTTTTTAATCCACGTCTAGGAAAAAGAAACTGCAGAATCAGCATGCTATAATTATCTCCTTAGTCCTTAACATGAGAGCTCTGTAGAGTTGAAATATCTAATGGGAAATCCACATGCTCTGTAATGATAAACCTGTTAGTTTTCTTGTAAAGTACTACTTGGACTACATTTGGTGTAAAGTTGAATAATGAGCTTAGATCTTGGACACCCCAAAGTCTGACTTGTACTGCCAAGTATGAACGGATAGTTGAGATGCATTAGTGCTTAGTATCATTATGCTTCTTCGAGATTGGATGGCATTATGCCAGGCCTTATGTGGTATATGGACAGAGTTCAAAACAGGGGCAGTAATGCAATTGTCCCAAAAACGATGAATGTCTTTTTCCCCTCTAGACTAGAGGCTGATGTTAACCATGTATTCTCCTGAATGTTTTGTTATTTGAGGACCTCTTCAGAATATTTGAACCTTAAGCAATTGGTGGACAATAGGATTTCATTTTCATTTTTCATGGTAAAAAAGGTAAATAAGATGCTCAAATAGTTATGCCTTGCTGTTTAAATTCTCACTTGACCTTGTTACTGAAGCTTTACCCTTTTCTTCTGAAATTATTCCTGAACTTCACTGAACCTCAAAACTACGGAACAGATCTGGACTTTATTGTTAGATGTTACTGGAAACATCTTGTTGGCTTAAGACTGAGAACTTAAGATTTAGCTTCTGGAAATTTCTTGTCCAGCACTTGTTACTCTTGAGTTGCTAAAGAATTAGCTCCGTAAAAATATCAGCTCACACAGTTAATTACCTTTCTGCTGATATGAATTTCTATCTTGTTTCCTAGGGTTTGTCCACTTTGTCGTGGCGATGTTTGCAGATCTGATGCACCAATTGGAAAGATCAACTGATTCTCTCTTGAGAATGCAGCTTCTTACAGAGAAAAGTGGAGCTCCTGGTATGGTTCTCTGATCCAATGCTGATAGAACCTGCAAAACTTCTGCAGGTGTTATTTTCATTTTTCCCTCTCTTATGGTCAGAACAGCCCAGGATGCTCCTGTATTTTATGGAAAATTCGCATCGCAGTCATCCCATTATGAAACTGATGACATGCTTTGGTGAATTTAGGATTCTTGTATGGTGGGGCGAGTTTGTTGATATTGGATTGTTGGCTTCCGTTTTCTTGTACCAATGTGACGTTTGAACAAAGTGGGGTGATTGGTGTCGGGTGCAGCCATTCCAGACAACTGTCTATATATTGGTTCCACATGTTTACAATTTGAACAGGGGACTAAAATGTTGAAATGTTACCGGCGTTTTCACTTTTCAGTCACAAGGGAAAATAGCACTTCCCTTAGGCTGTCCGCACAGCAGGCCTGCAAATGGGACCGAACGCCAAATATAGGGATGGAGTCGTCGCACTGCGCTACGGTATTGTAATGGGTATGGTTCTGATTGCTACAGGAGTACTCCAAAGGTAGAGGTGAGACCAACAAATGCTGTCTCTTTCTCTCCCTTCAAAGGTATAGAGTATGATTTAAAGTAAGTTGATATAAAGACGAGAATCCTTGATTAGGATAAAATATTCTTTGAGAGGTATGTTTTACAGGTGCGGATAGTCTTACAATGTTTTTGTCTACTAAAATTGTGGTGGTCCTATTCAGCCAATTATGGCGTGACCGTGGTCACCTACGGGCCACAACCAACTGCCCCAACTGACCCTAAGCTTTGTCGATTTCCTCCATGACCGTGATGATGAAATCCACGACGGCTGTGACCTGTGAGATCGCGACAATAGTGTAGGTTGGACAGAATGAGCATGACAAAGTCTTGGGAGACCCTCCTAGGCTACCTCCAACAACCAAAGTGCAAAAAGAAGACCCATTCTATATATAGGGCACGACACACTAAAATGCTCCTTCACCTAGACTCTGTTCGGCTGGCTGGTCCAGCCAGCACCAGTCAGTCATTCAGCAGTGTTTTTCTCTCAGAACAATCAACCAGCTGTACCGTACCAGCCAGCCGAACAGAGTGCTAAATCTTAGCGTCACCAACAGAAGTCCAATCTCACCTCCTCTCCTGCTTCCTCGCGGAGGCTGCAGGAGCGCCGACCACCGCCATCGCCTTCCCTTCCTCCGCGCCCTCTCCTCCGCGCCTTACCGGTCCCTCCCCTTTGCTGGTCTCCAGCCCCTCGTTGGTCTCCTTCTTGCTCACCTCAGCGGCGCGTCATCCGCGGGCATGGACGAGGCGGAGGCGTGCTTCTTCCCGAGGCACGGCGTGGCCGCCGGTGCTGCTGCTTCCCCTGGCCTGCCACCTCCTTTTCTCGGTTCCTGCGGTGGAAGACATCCATCCCCGCTTGGCCATGTCGGGATCTTGTCTCGACGTCATCGTCCGCGGGCACGCAGTGCTGCTCCTTCCCCTGGCCTGCCCACCTCCCTATCCTCCTCCTCCTCCTCCTCCCGGCTCTCACTGTGGAAGACCTTCATCCCCACTTGGTCGTGTCGGCCATGCTCTGATGGCGCCGGGATCTCACCTCGACGTCGTCGTCCACTGCCGCCGGACCTTCTCCGCGCACTCCCCGCGCGAGCTCTTCTCCGCTAAGTCACCGAGCGCCAAGCCACCTCCCCTCGCTAGACCTCATTCCCTTTGGTGGGCCCCGCCGGCGTGGAGACACAGACCATCGAAGGGAGACATATCTCTTAGTTGCTGTTACGAAATAGTGTCTGTTCATCACCAACAGGCATCCATTCATGAAGATGATCTCATCCGTCCAATACATGACAGTTAGGATTAGTGAGATTAGATTAGCAGTTACCGCTAGTGAAAGGGCATGTCCTTTCGCTGTTACTGTTCCGTGAACAGTAACGACCCTTTGTAATCGCACCCCTTCGTATGTATACAAACTGAGATCAATGTAATACAAGAGATGGTTTCGAAAATCATTGTTCATTACATTCACTTTTCAACAGTTGCCTGGCATCTCCTACCCAAAATAGGTCAGCTGTTTGCATGGTCTGTTGGAGCTTGTTTTTACAACCCAAAACACTATGAATAACCTATTTTAAATTTGATTCATTGTATGGGTATGCTGTTGGAGTTAGGCCCTGTTTAGATCCAGTGCAAATTGCAACTGCAACTAGTCACATCAACGTTGCGGCATATGCATGGAGCATTAAATGTAGACGAAATGTTTGCATGTTTGTACTTTTTGCATGTACATCACGAGACGAATCTTTTAAGCCTACTTAGGCCATGATTAGACAAAAGTTATCAAATACAAACGAACGTGTTACAGTACAAAATTGCAACTGCAACTAGGATCTAAACGGGGCCTTAGTCAACTAGTTGGTGTGTTGCGTATAGGTGTGTTGACTGTTGAGTTTCTGGCTATTTTCTAGGCCTCGAATAGGCTGACATGAATAGCCTGATAAAAGTTTCTTGGAAAACACAAACTAGTGTACCAAAAATGACCTGAGAAGGTCAGGAAAGCACCGGCACCCGTCGGACAGTTGCCCGAAGGAATGTCACCAATCTGAGTCCCTGCTGGTGCCCAGAAACCGGCTTCAGTTTCAGACTCGGCTTTTTTTTTTTTTTTTTTTTTTTTTTTTTTTTTTTTTGGAGAAGGTTTCCGACTCGGCTTGAAAGCACGCGTTGCGTTATCGAGCTGTCCTCTTCTCTCGTCACTGTTCCTGGTTCCAACCCCGAACCCAATCCTCGCGTCTCCCCAAACCCTAGTGCATCGCAAAGCATCGGAAGCCATGGCGGTGGCGGGGCCGGGGCAGCTCAACCTCGACGAGTCGCCGTCATGGGGTTCCCGCAGCGTCGATTGCTTCGAGAAACTCGAGCAGATCGGGGAGGGCACCTACGGGTACGCATGTCTTGAAGCCCCCCCTCAATTCCTCAATCCCGCGGGGCCGCCGCGTACGCCTTGGCGCAGTTTGTGCGGCCGCGCTGACTCGTTATAGTGATTGTTTCTAGCCAAGTCTTCATGGCGAAGGAGATGGAGACGAAGGAAATCGTGGCGCTGAAGAAGATCCGGATGGACAACGAGCGGGAGGGCGTAAGTATCCCCCTTCCCTTCTCATGGCTCGCGTTACAAAATTTGTACTTGTCGCGGCTCTTTTCAACTCGTTTGAATCCGGCGCAGTTCCCTATCACGGCCATCCGCGAGATTAAAATCCTGAAGAAGCTGCACCACCAGAACGTCATCAATCTCAAAGAGATTGTCACCTCGCCAGGTTCGCTAAATGTACCACGATTTTTGTTCAATCAGAATGTACCACGAGTTAGGGCATTGCTCCGGTGATTTGTTTTCGCGCATTGCTCCTGAGGATTGACTACTGTTAATTGTTTCAGGGCCAGAGAGAGATGACCATGGAAAGCAAAGTACCATTCTTAACAAAACTACTATAGATTTTTTTTTCTTTTGCTTTATTGCATAATTTTGATCTTCTTGTTGTGATGTTTGATAGTTGAGGGCAACAAGTACAAAGGGAGCATTTACATGGTCTTTGAGTACATGGACCATGACTTGACAGGGCTGTCAGACAGGCCTGCTATGCGGTTCTCCATACCACAGATTAAGGTAAAAACCATCCATATGTGTGATGGTTCTTGGTTGCCTTGGGGTGTTGTTCATAACCTAATGATAGCAATATGTCTGGTATGTTATGTACCAGTGCTACATGAGACAACTCCTAATGGGTCTACACTATTGTCATATCAATCAAGTTCTCCATAGAGATATTAAAGGTATATGGAAGACACTTGTTCCTTTTTCTAGGGTTTATGTTATGACTTGCTTGTCTTTTTCACTAACATTGTATTTAAACATATATTCACTTTCAGGGTCTAATCTCTTGATAGACAATCATGGTATCTTAAAGCTTGCTGATTTTGGTCTGGCGAGATCATTTTCAAATGATCACAATGCGAACCTCACTAACCGTGTTATCACCTTGTGGTACAGGTAGATGTTCTGTTAGTAGACTATCATTATCGTTATTCAAGCTATGTACTATATTATTTACTTATATATCCTTCTGATTTTGTTGGATTAATGATTTGCAGACCCCCAGAGCTGTTGTTAGGAAGCACACAATATGGGCCAGCAGTTGACATGTGGTCTGTAGGTTGTATTTTTGCAGAGCTTCTTTATGGAAAGCCAATATTGCCTGGAAAGAATGAGGTAAGCTTTCTTGCAAGCTGTGAACCACCAACTTAGTTATCCTAGCAATTCCTATCAACTGTAATAAGTTTGTTGCTAGTCTGAGTGTCTGCCATAGCCTATAAAGTAAGAGCCTGTTTGAATCCATTAGCACTAAAAATTAGCTGGCTAATAGCTAATAACTGCTATTTCTTAGCTAGCTATTTTTTGTAGGAGACCGTTTGGATCCACCTGCTAATAGGTGGTAGGTGGTTAGATAGTGAGTTGAAGATGTATATGAACTATTAGCACCTATAAGTCCAAAGCAGCTAATGAAACTAATAGCTACCAGTCCTCCTAGCTAATAATTAGCAGGTTTATTAGCAGGTCTGTTTGGATCCACTCGTACTAATTTTAGCTGCCAATTTTTAGTGCTAATGGATCCAACCAGGCCCTAAGCAAGCCTAGAGATATTCTGTTATCTGCCTTGTTTGGAGTTGTCTATTCTTAAATTAAGTAGGCGGCCCTTTCTGATGTGTATTTTGCTAATTCATCCATCCTAGAAAACCTATGATACTGCCTCTTATTTGACTGAAAAATTTTACAATTCTTGTCACAATTCTCATGCAAACATTTGATGTTATGAATGTCATGTACTCCCATAGTTATTCACTTTGTCTTTACTGAAGTGTGTGTTGATGGGTTTTGATGATAAACAAAACCCTTAGAATGTATTAGAAACTAGAGCATGTATGCTATCAGAAACAAACTTTGTGTGACAGGTGTGGTAGTAATAGAAAAGGAATTTTTCATGTTATAAAGTCATGTTAACTTGATTAGATGATAAGCCCTCTCATGTAGGCCTGTAGCCTAATTTGGATATATGTTTGGAAATTAAATAATCAAAATAAAGGCTTGTGTGCTTGCCAATAGAAACTTCAATGCATCTAGTGACCATTGTCTATCAAATTCTTACCCAAAATCTGGATCTCAATAAAAGTCCTCGGCTAGAGCTGGATCTCAATAAAAAGCCCTCCGCGAGAGCTGGATGAAGCCGGAGACGACAGAGCTGAATAAAAAATAATGGATATGCATGAATTTGCTTTCTAATACAGCGCAGCTTTGGTAGCTTCATTTCTTGTGCAGAAAGAAGCGAGTCCGCTGCCTCCCTAGGCTGCGGGAAGGAAGAGTGGGTCAGAGGGCTTCTTTCACTTTAGTGATCTGCTTCAGGATCATCCTGGTTTTCTTAGGATCAGATTAATCATATACGTCATCATTGCAATATTACTCCGTCTAGCTTAGCAACCCTCTCCTAATAGTATGCATGCCCAATTAGTTTCTGCAATCATTTTCCATTACTAGTGTACTCCCAAACCTATTTTTTTCATTATAGTTATGTTATGATTAAGTGACCTGCATCCATTAGTTCCATTTTGAATCTCATACTTATAAATATGAACCTTGCTGTTTTCTGTTTTTGTGATGCAGCCGGAGCAGCTGACAAAAATATTTGAGCTTTGTGGTACACCTGATGAGCTTGACTGGCCAGGTGTCACAAAATTGCCATGGTATAATAATTTAAAGCCTCCTCGAGTAATTGCAAGACGTGTCAAGGAGGTTTTTAAGCAGTAAGTATTATACATTGTTTTCACCATGTTGTAGCTTGCCCTGCTACCTGTGTGTTTCCTTACATGTTTGTGATCCCAGTTTTGATTGGCATGCTCTGGATCTGCTTGAGAAGATGTTAACACTGGATCCATCAAAGGTACAATTGCTTTTTTTTACTGTTATACCTAGCATCGATATATATATTTGCCATGTTAAATGACTAAAATCTGGAGCCCTGAATTGGCACGCCTTTACACTTTTCAGAGGATCTCGGCAAAAGATGCACTTGATGCAGAGTACTTTTGGACTGATCCCCTTCCAGCTGAGCCTCACACGTATGGTTCATTTTTTATTTTACTTGCAAAGCTTTGTGCCATACTAAGTCTGCTTTATCCTTTCTTTCGTATAAATTAATTTTATATATATTTCATGTTTGCAAATGTAGCTTGCCCATGTACGAATCATCACATGAATTCCAGACTAAGAAAAAACGTCAACAGCAGCGGCAAGCTGAAGAAGCAGCAAAGCGGCAAAAGGTGCAGCATCCTCATCCACATGCTCGTTTGCCACCAATTCAACACTCCGGTCAACATTCACAGATCAGGTCAGGGCAATCTATGGGCAACCCTCATGCTCCAATGGCATCTGGGCCAAGCCATCACTATTCAAAACCCCGAGGTCCAGGAGGTCCAAACAGATATCCACAGGGCGGAAACCAAGGTGGAGGATACCCAAACCGTGGAGGGCAAGGCAGCTACAACAGCGGCCCTTATCCTCAACAAGGCCGAGGGCCGCAGCCATACCCTGGTGGTGGGATGGGTGGAACAGGTGGCCCAAGGGGTGGAAATAGCAGTGGCTATGGAGTTGGAAGACCTAATTATCAGCAGGTTGGCCCTTATGGCCCAGGCAGAGGGTCAAACTATCCCCAACAAGGTGGTCCTCGCAATCAGCAGCAGTATGGAAACTGGCAGTAACATTTTAACAATACAAGGTTGGAGTATATGCATCAATATCTCTTTCATTTCCTTTTTTGAGAGATTTGATCACTTCAGATGGCCCTAAATTGGATATATTTATCAAATTGTAGGTTGATTTAGTATGGTAAGAAATATTCATTGACTAATTACAGTTGGTTACGAATGAACTATCTACGTCTAGTACAACCCATGCTTTGCAATGGACCAACAAAAACAAAAATGCTAATTCAATTTTACACTAGGTAGTCGTTCTGAACGTATGATTCACCAAAATGTAACATTGGCATGCTGCATCTTAACATATATAGTCTTGTTTTAATTTAACTCTTTTACTCAGCTGAAGCTAAACTTATTCAATTGTCACTGTGAACCGCTTTTGGTTCCAAATCTTTGGTGTTGCTTTGTGCTATGTGCTCTTGGTCCCAAATATTTTGGTGTAGCTGTGCTACGTGACTATAGTCCCAAAATCCTTGTAATTTTAATTTAGACTTTATTGAGGCCCTGTTTGTTACAACTCGGCTGTTTTTCTTTTTTTGAAAATGGCTTCATGAGTAATATTGTTTGGCAAGATAGCTTCATCAATAACTTAGGGTGTGTTTGGTTTGTGGACAAGGGTGGATGGGATATGGCCATCCATGAATTTCGAGATATGGATATCTATGTTGCCTGTTTGGTTGGATGGATGAGATGAGCCATTTTTCGGATGGATGAGATTGCCTGAGATGAGAATACTTGACTAATTATATCTATTATTTAGAAATAATAACAACTAATTACAACCTAAAAAATATATAGCAACACTAATCTTGCCATTATAATCACTAATTTAAAATAAAATATGTTAATTAGCACTAAACTACTTTAATTGTCATACTAAACATGTGCTAATCAACATGTGGATATTCTTATCCGCCAGATTTCTGAGGACCAGTATATTTAGCATCTACCTGGAATATTCCCTATCCTAGATATCCAGGTTTAGCTAGTCCATACAATCAAACACCATCTGTTCAGGGATATCCATCTAACCAAACACACCATTAATGCATGGTTGAGAGAAATGTGTGTGTGTGAGAGAGGAAGGATATACTACTTTTTTGGGGTTTTATGCCAACTCTTTCTTTTGTTTGAGGGAAAAATAACTTCATTTATAAAGTTGTTTTAGGAAAGGGTGTTTGGCATGCGGGTAGATTAATCTACCCCACCTACTATTCTTCTTCCTTCCCACTGCTGGCCGCGCAAGTGCCGTGTCTCCAGTTCTAGTGCTACTGCCATGCCTCCAGCAACTCCCACTGCATCACAGGCAGTAGGGCTTGACGGAGACCTGGCGAGACCTTACTGCCTGTAGCTACCTCATTCCTTCCCGCTGTCTCTCATGCAGTCGTGACCTTTAGCGGATTCCGAATATGCCACTCTGGCCTTGACTAGGCATGATTGCTTCCAGAGCTCGTCTGCCATCGTTTGGCAGGTCTAACTCCTTGAAACTTTCTTCTAAGACCGTCGAAATTAGAGAAGAAGAAAGTGGTGCGGCTCGCCGACACCCTAGCCATCACCGGAGCTGAGGAAGAAGAGGGCAGGCGCGGGCAAGCAAATCGGACACTTGTGGAGAGCGCCATTGCCAAATCGACCGTGGGTGCAGGTCTACGTGGATGATCTGGTTTGTGGATTTATTTATCATCTTATAACTTTTTTAAAGATCCAATTACCCGGCCTTGATTTCATAATATGAGTTGAACATGTAACTTGTACACGGGCGTGCTGCGCGACCAACCCTTGCGTCTAGCCTAAGCTACGGAGGCTTAGTAGCTACTAAGGGCTAGTACTTACGAGGAATCTGAGCAACTGAAAGAAGCTTAAGGTTCCTTTGGCACAACTCTCAGCCCCAGCTTCACTCAACCCGCTCTGCACCGCTTCCCACCGCTCTCCATTTATTTGCCACAGGAATCACTTTAGAACTGATTCTCGTCTACTCTCCACCTCATTCTCAGTAGAATCACTCCTTTAGAGAATCAAAAAATGAAGGTAGAGAATCAAGAAATGAATCTATACCAAAGTAGCCCTTAAGAACTACCCGTCCTGCTTAGGACCATAGATATCATCTTTACTTTAATTAATGGGAGTTCCATTCAATATTGTAGAAAATCTATTTTGGCGAGACACCTACTACTACTACGGATATTCTAAACTCCTATTAAAAAAAGGAACGGAATCCTGATACTTTTCATAATAAAAAAGAAGCTAGTTTATGCGTGTAGGTCAAACTTTATCAACTTTAACTAAATTTATAAAAAGACATATAACATTTATACTCTAAATAAAATTATTATATTAATATATTCAACAATCTATCTAATAATATTAATTATATATTATAGATATTAATATTTTATATATATATTTGTTAAATATTAAAAGCATTTGACTTTTCAGAAAGCGAGAATGATATGGAGGGATAAGTCCTTGAGACCAAGAATCGATTTCTCAGCGACTACTGGGCCGCTCGCACTCTACAAATGCGCTTTGGCCTTTTTCTTCGACGACTCCGGCGTTTCGAGGTTCTTGTCCTGATAGTAGTGCGGTGCGATCTCCAGCAGCCACTCCGGCTTAATCTCCGTGACCTGCCTCATGTACTCCTTGGTGGTCTCCACCAGCTCGTGATACAACAACCATGGCGCGGGAGTCTCCAGCCGCGCCATCCCGGAGCTCGGGTGCACGAACACCGTCCGCCGGGTCTTGACGGTCCGGTACGACCCGTCCTGCCGCAGCTGCGCCGTGTTGCGGAAGAACCCCGCCGTGATGGCCTTCCTCACCGCGTCAAGGTCGCCGGCGCTGGACCGGCGCTCGATCTCCACCCGCTCCAGCAGCGCCTCCAGCTGCTCCCGCACGTCCCGCGCGCGCCGCATGGTGCGCGGCTGCACGAAGTGGTCGAGGCACCACTGCGTCGAGTGCCCGGACTGCTCCCACTCGGTGTACACGTTGAGCAGCGCGACGTGGTCGCCGGCGCTGCCCGCGCTGAAGCGCTGCCGCGCGGCGTCGGCGACGAGCGCCCTGTCCCTCGGCCGGTAGAAGACGGCGGCGGCGTTCCCGGCCGACAGCATGGCCGCGACGGTGAGCGCCTCCTCGGAGCACCCGTACCGCTCCGACGCCACGATCGCCTTGGCCATCATGGGGTCGAGCGGGAGCTCCGCCATCCGCCGCCCGGTCTTGGTCAGCTCGCCGCGGCTGTTGAGCGCGCCGAGCGCGAAGAGGTCCTCCAGCGCCTTGAGCAGCGCCTCCGACGCCGGCGGGTCCATGAAGTCGAAGCCGCCTACCAGGTCGTTGATCCCCAGCGCCTTGAGCGAGAGCACCACGCTGGCCAGGTTGCTCCGCCGGATCTCGGGAACCGTCTCGTCCTCCATCTCGTTCCAGTAGCTGTGCTCCGTGAAGAGGCGGAAGCACTTGCCCGGGCCGGTGCGCCCCGACCGGCCGGCCCGCTGGTCGGCCGACGCCTTGGAGACCGGGTGCACGAGCAGCGACTCCGCCCCCGTGCGCGGGCTGTACAGCTTCACCTTGCAGAACCCCGGGTCCACCACGTAGCTGATGCCGTCGATCGTCAGCGACGTCTCGGCGATGTTGGTGGCGAGCACCACCTTCCTCGCGCCCGGCGGCGCCGGCTCGAAGATCTTGGCCTGGAGCTCGGTGGGCAGGTTCGCGTAGATGGGGCAGATCACCAGCTCCGTGATCCTGGATCCCAGGCCCCTCGTCCGCCGCCGGAGGATCTCCTCCACCGCCTCGATCTCCTCCTGCCCCGTGAGGAACACCAGGATGTCGCCGGGGCGCCGCTGCGTGACGTGCAGCTGCAGCACCGTGGCCACCGCCGCGTCGACGTAGTCGGCCTCCGGCGCCACCGTGTAGTGGACGTCCACCTTGTACCTCCTCCCGGGGATCCTGAACACCGGCGCCATGTCGAAGTAGTCGCTGAACCTCTCCGCGTCGAGCGTCGCGCTGGAGATGAGCAGCTTCAGGTCCGGGCGGCAGCGCGCGACGTCCTTGACGAGGCCGAGCAGGATGTCGGTGGTGAGCGTGCGCTCGTGCGCCTCGTCCACGATCACCACGCCGTAGCTGGCCAGGTCCGGCTCGCCGAGGAACTCGCGCAGGAGCGTGCCGTCGGTCATGTACTTGACCACCGTCTTCTCCGACGTGCAGTCCTCGAAGCGGATGGAGTATCCCACCTCGTGGCCCAGCTTGACGCCCATCTCCTGCGCCACCCTCGCCGCCACGCTCATGGCGGCCACGCGGCGCGGCTGGGTGCACGCGATCTTCCGGCCGTGAGCCGTGTACCCTGCCTCGTGAAGGTACTGCGGTATCTGCGTCGTCTTGCCGGAGCCGGTCTCCCCGACCACGACGATGATCTGGTGCTCGGCGATGGCCTTGAGCAGCTCCTCCTTGAACTTGTACACCGGGAGAGCCTTCCTCTCGTCTTGAAGCTCCCTTTGCAGCGTGTCGACTTCGTCGGCCCGTTCGTCCGTCTCCTCGTCCTGCTCCTCCGTGCCCGCCATCGCCGCCGCGGACTTCACGAACTCAACGGCGTCGTCGAACACAAGCTCGTATTCATCGTTGGCGCCGCCACGGTCCTTGGATCCAAACTGCAGCTTAGACTTGCCGATCTGCTGTTCTTCCCAGGACTCCTGCTCCGAGAAAGCAGCCTTCCCCTTGCCGGCGCCTCTGGCTTCGCGGTCGTCATCGTCGTGCCGCCGTCTCGCCACGGATAACCTATTCTTCTGGTCCACGTTGGCGGCGTCGTCGTAGGCGTCAGGCATCCGGTAGTAGTCGCCTGCGCCGTCGTCTTCATCGGCGCGGGCGGGGCCCTTGATAATAAGGTGGTACATTTCCTCCTTGTGCTTCAACTCCCTCTTCTCGGCGTCCGTCTGCCTTACGCCGGCGAAGATCGACTTGTCGTCGTCGATCTCCTCTCGCAGCGCGTCCAGCTTCTTCTCCTTCCGCTTCTTCAGGTACGCGCGACGAGAGGACTGCCTGAGCGCCGAGGTGTCGTCCATGTTCATCGCGTCGGATCGTCGACCTTGCTCGTCCTGCTCGTGCCTGGACGGCTTCGGATCCATCAGTTTCCTCGTGTTCGCCTCATCCCGTTCCCGGATATTACGCTCGAGCTGCGCCTTCGCAGCCTGATCACGCCTCATCTCTTCCTCCTCCTCATCACCGAGATCGTCGTCGTCCGATTCCGGACACCGCCGCCGCCGCACGTCGCGCCGCCCAGAATCGGAGAGTGCGGCCGCTTCTTCGTCATCCTGTTGGGGCCTCACCCCTTTCTGCCTAAACCGCTTCCTGCTATTACAGGACGACGGCGCGGCGAGGCCAGCCTCCTCCTCGTCGTCTTCGGCGAGTAACTTGAACTCGCCCTGCTTCTTCGCAAGCGCCGCCGCTTCCTGCATCTGCCTCCGGTACTCGCCGCCCTCGGCGCCGCCGGCCGCGCCCTGTTTGCGAGGAACCCTGCCGTAGACGTCCGCCGCGAAGGCGACGGTGTCCGCGGAGGAGGGGAAACCGCCGAGATCAACGAGCCGTGTCGCGAGATCCGCCGCGGAGGCGCAGTCCTGCGCGAGCCGGAGCACGAGCTGCACGACGATGCCCTGGGAATAGCCGAGCAGCGCCATGAGCCGGTCCGAGACCCACGTCTTAAGCTGCGTCCCGCCGCTCTCTGTGATGGCCATGGCCACCGCCTTGGCTTCCCGTGTGATGTCAGATCTGATGTGGCGGTGGCGGTGGGGTAGCGAGAGACGGTCGGTGCGACGAGGGCAGGCGCTCTGTGGCGAGGACGCGTGGGCATTTTGGACGCCAGGGGCCCACTTTATTCGTGGATTGACCGATCCGAGGCGGCATCGTTTAGTTTGACCGAGTCGAAACTTGCCAAGGCGGTTTTGTTATGTCGGTTCGGATGGTTCCGCCCACGCGGCGAACAAGCGTGGCGAGCAAGTCAGCTCAGGGAAGGAATTTACATCACAATCAAATCTATGTCTAGTAACTTCCAAACTACTAATTTCTAGCATTATAGTATTTGCAAGAGTTCAAAAATTATTTTCTCAAAGCTCCGGAGTTTTTCAACTTGCCGTAAAGTATTTCGTGAAGTAAATAAGACCATATCCAACATTTTTCAATAAATCACTCCCAAAGACAATTTACATAAGGAATCCTGTATTATGTTTAAATCATAGCCTAACCACTCTTAGGAGTAAATTGCACTCACCGTGCACCAACTATTTAAATGGGTGCAGATTAGTCCAACATCTTGTAATTTATTCAATTTAATGTGCTAACTACTTAGGTAGGTGCAAGTTGGTCCAACATCTCGTAGCCTGTTTAATTAGATGCGAGAACTTGGCTCATTGATGCATATACGGTCCGAACACATGTGTTCGATGTCATTGTAGCTACATCATAGCGTGCTCAACTCATCCAACACTTAGTTGTCCTTGTTAGGATAATGACTCATTTGCAAACAAGCTTGATATCTTACGTGTTGGATTTAACTTGGCTTGGTTCATTTCATTTTCAATGAAATCAAATAAATATTAGCATGTGATCTAAGTTTAGTCTCTTTCTTTTTGGTTTTAAGCAAAATTTGCTTAGGACCAGCGGTTTTCTTTTTTTATTTCCTTTCTTTTTTGTTTCTTTTTTCTGGGGGGCTCGATATAATTGGAACTGACCCCGATCAAAACAAAACCGAGTTTTGTTGGTTCCTTTCTTTTTTTTTCTCTAAGAATCTACCATCCCTGATTTTTAAGGAAACAAACTTTCCAGAAAACCGAAAAACTAAACGGATCAGTTTTGGTTAACCATATGTCCACTCCTACAGAGTTGCAAGTCTACCTCCATGCTATGGACAATGCACCTATCTGACCATAGGTAGGATGAAAACGGATGGAAACAATATTATAGTATAAAAACAGAAATGGACAGGTTTTCTATATTTATAAAATTAATGGTAGATTTCTTATTTGTCCAAATTCAGAAATGATATCATAATAATTTAAATGATTCAAGCTGAGTGATGGATCATATGAACATGCTGGGGTGTAGCTTCCAATGACAATGATTCAGAGTGTCAATGACACATTGTTACAATACCTGAACGGTTGGACCCTATATACACTAATGAGTCAAGTTTTCGTGTCAAATTAAACAAATTGCAAGATATTGGACCAATATGCATCCACCTAGGTAGTTGTCATATTAAATTAGACAAATTACAAGTGTTGGACTAACATGCACCCACTTGGATAGTTGTTGTATGGTGGTGCAGTTTACTTATATTCTTACTCTCTTGTATATTTGCATCAGAAGCCATTTTCTATTCTTCATTCTTTCCCACGCTCTTCCACTTTAGATTTAGATTTGGCCAATCGATACAGGTGTGGTAGACGAGCAGATATATCCACGCATTCGATGATTTTTCCAAGTGCCAATATATTGGGAGGTGGCATTGAGAACTCTTGGAGATGATTTTTTTCTGTTCTTGCCATACAATCGTAGATTGGGAGGTGTGGACGCTGGATGGGTTTTGGATCGGACACTAGTAGGAGCTAGAATGACCAAGAGGTTGCAAATAGCCTACAACACAACATGAACGCAATGTCATCGACTAAACCGATCCAGAGATATGTTAGGCTTGCGTTGAACTCGTTCTTGTCCAGATAGACTTCCAAACACCCTCGATGACCTGTTAGAGAGATATTGTGTAGGTTTTCTTAGGGACCAGTAAGGCTGCATAGGGTGTCGCTGAATCTCTCCGGGAGACGCGACGAACAATAGGAAGGGTTGAAAAGGGGCAAAAGAGTTGGTAGATTGAGTTTTTGACAATTGGAAGTTGGGGTCCTCAATCGACTATAACCCTCTCATATATATAGAGGGGGTGATCTTATACAAATTGGAAACACCAACAAAATGTGTTCTCGAAGTTTTCTACATTAAAAACATAAAAAAATGGATTTGGAAACCACACCGATTCAGAATCCAGGGGGCGTGGTGACCTGGCAACATCTTGGCTAGCCAGCGAGAGGGGAGGTCGGCTTAGCCGACCTAGGAATGACTCACTTTAATCTTTGTGTGTTTCTTTCACTATTTTATTGTGTCGTTCGACCTCCCGCATGTATAGCATATATATAATTTGGAGATGCTCATAATCCATCTTGGGACACTTTTGGGGGTCAATATATGCCCTTGTTTTTAGGTAAATGAAATATGAACCTAAAAAAACAATTTAAAACCAAATATCAACGAAGTCCAACTCATTGGCTATCTACCAACTAAGGGTGATTGATCATTTTTGTTCTAAGGGCGATGTATGTATCGGCCATTGTTTGCCTATCACTTAGGCTTCTTACCAAACACTTGGGAAATATTTCTTAAAGTACCTTCCATTGATGGTTCAACAATGTATATAGTAGATATGAATTCCCAAATTCCACTTTAATCACTTTATACAGAATTTCCCTACTTGGTGTCCACTTGCCAAACTAGCTGCTCTTTGTCCCAAGCGGAAGTATGGTTCTCCTCGCTAGATCTCCAACTCGGAATGAATTGCTTCTGACTCTATTCTAATTTAGCAGATATTATCATGTGTCTAGCAGAATTGGGTTTACAATTTTTGGACAGTTCTAGAAATATATATTGAGCTTACAAGTTTACAACATTTAATGATTGGGATGACAAAGTTGGAGGATCTAAACGAGAGTTTAGTGACCGATATAACACATAACACAGATGAACAAGATTGAGGACCTAAACGAGCAATTTGCAAGTTTAGGGATCCAGATGACACAAATCAACATGTTTGAGGATCTAAATGGCCAATTTGCGAGTTTAGAGAGTGAGATGACACAACTGAAGCTAGTGGACTTTATTGTATCATAAATATTGATGCTAATCGCTATAAAATTAACCAAACTTGATATATTTAAACTTTTTATTAGGATAAATGTATGGTGACGTGTGTGTGTGGGGGGGGGGGGGGGGGCAAGGTAGTAGTTGGCCCTGGTGCAGTGGTGCTCATGGCAACCGATATTGATGGATATTATTTCCGAACTAGAAGAGATGATTTCGATAAACAAGTCAGTATGCCATGTGCTGATTCTCTACACAATCACAATAACATGCACCATACACATTCACAACCCACATTATCGAGAGATGTCCCATATTTTCCATTTCAGCTCCTCCGCGGCTGCACGGCATCATCACTGACAGCTGGTATCCCTGGGGCGGCGCCACGGTGGGAGCTACTCCATAGCTAGTACTCAATGCTCATGCTTTGGCATATGAGACTGCGTGTCCCGGTCGTGAAGGCGGCGGCGGTGCCGGCCGGCGCCCCCGGTGCCGTGCTTGTTGTGATGGTGGTGACCGTCGTGGTGGTGATGATGGTCGTCGTGGTCGTGGTCGTGGTCGTCCAGGTGCCAGCCATGGCGGTCAGGCTGGACCCATCGGCCGTCGCGGCCGCGGACCATGCCCTTGTTCTCGTCCTGGCGCCAGCAGGGGGGCACGCCGTGGTGGTCCTTGAGGAAGTCGACCGCCTTATTCACCAGCGCCGGGTCGCGCCCGCTCGCCAGCACGAACCGCTCACCGCGCCCGTGGTACCTGCGCGCGCACGTTCAAGAGGGCACACACAAAAGTTTATTTTAATTTTACGACACAAGATGCGGCTATAATCTGGAGAATCACTGTGGACGACGATGGATCAGTAGGCTCAGGCTGCACTGTAGACTTATGGACATGCACATGCTTTCCTGTGTCCAAAATCTGCCATGCCGGTTGATGGACTCCTGTCACTAAATATACTCCTGCAACTCCGGTACGTGGTCGTTGCAGGGGAGTGTACTGATGTCTGCCGCAAGGCCCGCAAGCCAGCAATAAACGCAGCGCATAAATGCGTCGAGTCAGTCACAAAAAAAAAAAAAAAAGCGTCGAGTCTAGACTCCACTCTCGAGATAAAAAATGCACTTGTTTCTCGAGAATTTATTTATATTTATTTTATTCAGATTACTAGTAAAAAAAACTATTATTATTTGATCAATAGTAGCATAATATAAATATTCAGATACAAGTATATTGCACTGTAACATTAATTACTTGATGATGAGATGAACAATATTTGTTTTAGTGAGGAGGAAAATGTGCCTCCAATCAGCCTGTCCATACCGGATCCACGAGGTCCGATCTGACGGGTGTTTTTTTTATGGTATGGATACCAAGACGCGCTGCACGAGAGTGCACAAAGTATTTGAATACGAACAACGAGGCATTGTTTAATATCAAGATTACGCATGGTCCCGTCCAAAATGTCTAATTCATAATTCCACTCATATTCGTCATCAACACCAAAAAGAGAATCGTCATCTAGTTCACACCGCGGTTACCTCACAGCCTGGAATAGTGGAATCTCTTTAAACAATTGTGCGTCCAGCTTTGTCATGATGTGCTAGTTGAACCGCGTCTCAGCCTCTTGCACTGATCTCGGTTTGGAGTTGAGCTACGACCGGATCAGATCCTCGTTGCGCATGCAATCTGATGACAGGGCTGCCATATCTGTTAATTGCGACCAGCCATGATAATAACACGATTTGATTCGATGATCGTCTCTAGTAGACGACGACGAGTGGGCTGGAACCATCGCGTGCACACATTTAATTTGTCTCCAACTACACCTAATCAGTTTTTTTATTTGGAGCAAAAATGGACAGCACAAAGTCGCACGTTTCTATCAAAAAACACTACTACTCGTCATCTATCTCGTAGAAAAATGGAGGTTATAGACCAATTGCTAGGTGACCTAGCTTTCCTTGCCTGGCTTGGCTGATGACGCACGTCCTAGCAGCTACCATCGCCGTCTTTCTAATTAAAGTTCGCTGGACTGGTGATATAGGTTCTCTCAAGATGGTACCCCAGTACGACTAGTAGTAGTAATTTCTTGGGTCAAATTAAATGTCAAGCAGCCTGTTAGTAGTACTATTAGGTTAGGTAGCTGGAGAGAGAGAGAGAGAGAGAGAGAGAGGATGTGAGGCGAGCAGGGTTTTTTTTACCGACCGGTATACCGGTACCGCCGGTATACCGGTCCGGTTTGACCGGTTACCGGTAGAAACCGGTCGAATTCAAATTTTGAGTTTGAACCCCAGTTCAATCGGTTCCGGACCGGTATACCGACCGGTTTGACCGGTTACCGGCCGGTTTGGTGGTAACCGGTCGCATTTTCAAATTTCAGATTTATTTTTTTTTAAAAAAAATGCTAAAAAAATTTCTAAAAATAGTTCATGATTTATAGAATCCAATGATGTCAAAGTTTTTCAAATTTGAGTGCGTTTAGTATATTTTTCGACCTTCATGATTTAATGGGCCTAACGGGACTTAATGGGCCTTTTTTTTTTTACTTCGGGACTTCGAAAAAAATTCTAAATGTAGTCAAATTTGAAAAATTTTGACATCATTGGAATCTATAAATCATGAAGTATTTTTAGGAATTTTTTTACCATTTTTTTCACCGATTTTAAATTTGAAATTTTGGTTTTTTCAAACCGACCGGTACCGGTACCGGTCCGGACCGGTATGACCGGTAACCGGCCGGTTACCGCGGTAACCGGTCGGTAAAAAAAACCCTGGAGGCGAGCATCAGCTGAAGGTGCTTACCCGTCGATGAGGTGGAGGTGCGCCTCCAGGTCGTGGTAGCAGGCCGGGTCCAGCGTGTCCTTGAGGAAGGGCGAGCGCTTGTGGTCGAGCGGCAGCTCCACGCCGACGTGGGAGTAGCACCAGGGCACCCGCAGCAGTCCCTCCGCCACGCGCCGCACCACCTCAGGCGCGCCCTCGTTCAGCAGGATACCCGGCATCCGCGGCACGTTGTCGTGCACGTTCACCACCCGCAGCGCCTTCACCCCGAGCTCCGTCTCGAACCGCCGCTTGAACGCCGCGTTGCCCACCCGCGGCCCCGCGAACGAGTACACGCACACCGGCGCCACCACCTCCTTCTTCTCGCCGTCGCCACCCACGACGGCGGCGACGTTCGCGCGGCTCTCCGCGATGTCGTAGGCGCTGAGCATGGCGAGCGCGCTGCCGAGGCTGTGGCCCGTGACGGTGACGCTCACGTCCTCGCCCGCCGCGGCGTAGCGCGCCACGAGGCGGCGGACCTCCGCCAGCACCTGGACGCGCGCCGAGTCCTTGCAGAGCCGGCATGCCGGGTCCCTGTCCGTGTACAGGTCCAGGAACCCCGCCAGCACCTTCACCTCCGGGTCGTCGCACGGGACGCCTTCGTCCGCCACGGGGCGGAGGAAGTCCATGAGGTCCGACACCCACTCCAGGCGCGTCACCGTGCCGCGCCACGCCACGGCGATGTCGCGCCGCCCCAGCCGGCAGCTCTCCTCGTCCGTGGACACGGCCACGTACCCGATCCAGCTCCCGCTCTGGCTCCAGATCCTGGCGCCCAAGCGGGACTGCGGCAGGATGTTGGGGAACCGGATGTTGGACGTCGCGAACAGGTACCGGGACACCGCGTACCCGCGCGCCGCGCCCGCCATGCCCAGCCGCTCGAACAGCTCGCGGCGCGGGTACTTGCAGCTGCCGCAGTACCGGGAGGAGGGGTCGTAGTCGAAGGCGTCGTAGCATGCCTGCGCCAGCTCGCCGTACCGGATCAGCTCCGACCGCAGCAGCGGGTCCATGGGGTCCAGGAGACCCGCCCAGTCGTCGCACCCGTGGATCTCGCGCCACCGCCGCCGCAGCTCCTCCTCGTCCTGCTGCTGCTTCCTCCCAGCGCCGCCGCGGCGCCGAGCGTCGTCGTCATTGTGTTCCTCTTCTTCCTCTTCCTCCTCTTCTTCTTCTTCCAGCAGAACGTCGTCGTCGCGGCACGGGGCGCCAAGCGCAACGTCGTCGTCGTGTTCGAGCCGGCGACTGACGAGGGAGGCGACCGCGTCGTCCTTCGTGGCCGCCAAGGGGAGCCGCAGGCCGGTGTTTGCGGTGGTGAGCGGTCGCCATCGGCGAGGGGCTGGGCCGCACAGGAAGGAGAGCTGTGTGTGGCCGGTGGTGGCACGGCGGGGGAGAGTAGGGAGCCGAGCGGGAAGGTCGCGGCAGGAGAGGGGCGCCATTGGAAGGCGGGCGAGGTCGTCGTCGTCGTCGTCTGCTGCTGGATGCTGAACCTAAACACGCGAGGAGAGGAACTGACTAGGACCCGGCTTGTTTTGTGCTGAAGCCCACCAGCGACCAACCGAGGCAGGAACTGGACGTCAACGCAGCGGGGTAGCTCGGTGATGCATACTACTAGTACAGTACAGTATACGTGTGCTTGATTGCCATCACGTTTGGACGTACCTGTGTCCGCACGGAGGTTTGGGTGCAGAGTATTCGTCATTGCCCTCGAAGCTTTCTGATGAATTGATAGAATATGTTCTTATTGCTTTTTTTTATTGGACTATCGTCGATACAATGCAAGGTATCTACCCGTCGTCAAAATTAATTAATGGCTTACTGCTTACGTCATGTCCCATATTATAGTGGCTTAATTACTTCTAGCCAATTAATAGCACTTTCCAACTATATAACTGTTACTAGTTCTAGACTCCTAGTCGATCTAGACAAGTCCATATCACGGTCAAGACGTAGTAGAGTAGGCATTTATTATAGCGAACGGCAACTAGTTTGCTCCGATTTCATATCAAATTTGAATTATATGCTAAATGTTCATGCTTCACGAACACTCATGGCTACAAAATCAGAACGTTGCGAGTGTAATGCTCAAAATGTCTTTTTTTTTAATAGTATAACCTCAAAAATGTATATTGTTACCGTTTAGGTTGTAAATCTTGTTTATTGTGTCAACTCGGTAACATATTGTTAGCGTCGCTTCACCTGGAGTCTCGTCTGCTTCTTCGTCTTCTGTTGCGCCATCACTCCCTCTCGTGTCCACCGTTCCTGGCTTCTCGGTTTCGGAAGGGAAGGCAGCGATGCAGCTTGGTGGCGAAGGTGGCTGGCGTGGGAAGGGCGCCGGCTCGGGCTCTGGCTCGGGTTCGGGGCGGTCTGGGAGCGGCGGAGGTCCTATGGAACCGCCGAGGCCCTCACAGGGGCTGGACGGCGCATTGAAGGGCGGCACCGGGGACCGGCGGTTTTCTGCGGCATTTCAGGGCGGAGCGCCGAAGTTCGCCCCCGGCTATGGGGAACCGGCGGGCAGTTTCCGCGGCCAGCGGCGTGGCCCCCGGCCGGGTGAAGGCCGTCTGCCGCCGCTGCTGAGGCGGAGCTTTGGCAAGCCAGGTCGCAGCGGTCGTGGCTCCTTCTCTGTGGGGGTGCAAGGTTCTGGTCCATCTTTCAAGGCCGGAAGCAATCTGGGTGGTCGAGTTGGTCATGGGAAATCTGGTGAGGTAGCTGGTGCTTTGGCTGCGGGGGTGCAGGCGGATGATGGTCGGGCGATCGTGTGCGGCCGCTGTTCGCAGAGGGGTCATCTGGATGTGGATTGTGTCGCGGAACTATACTGCGTCATCTGTGATGGGCATGATCATGTCAATCACAAATGTCCTCTGCTGAAGATGCCTAAGCCGGTGGCGCACGCTGTGGGATACTCGGTGGCCGGACTGGGGTTTTACCACATTCCGCACGCACCTCTTGCTCGGAGAAAGGAGTCTAAATGTGCGTTGGTGAAGGTTGAGGGTGGCAGCATCTCGGTCGATCAGCTCATTGTGCAGCTTCAGCGGCTAGTTCCCGGGAAATGGCAGTGGGCTCCGAAGCAGCATGATGACAGTTCTTTCATTGTGCAATTCCCGTCCAAGGCTGAGTTGCAGAGGTCTGTGGCGTACGGTGGGGCTGATGTGAAGATTAATGGGATGGCTTCTGGTGCTCGACTTGTTTTTCAAGAATGGAAGGTGAAGGAGGAGGGTTTCCTGTTACCCAAGGTGTGGCTGCGGGTTTCCGGAATCCGTCCTATTTTGAGGGATTACCCAACTCTATGGGCGGTGGGGACTTTGTTCGGGTCAACGCAGGTAGTGGACATGGTTTCTACTAGAAAGAATGACTTCGGTCGCATTCTGGTGGTGGCCTTGTATCCGGCCTTGATCCCGTTGGAGTCGGACGTGGTGATTGGGGACCATTACTTTGAGCTCAAAATCAAGAAAGAAAAAAAGGGGTTCGATGAGAATGGTGAGGAGGTGGAGTTTGAGTTTGAGGATGAGGAGGAGGAGGGCGGGGATGGTGGGAATGATGGTGATAGTGAGTTTGATGCTGATCCGAATGCGTTTATGGATGTGGACTCGGCGCCTGCTAAAGAAGGGGGGTCTGATGATGGGGCTGGAGGAGATCATCCTCCGGTTTCTAATGTTATGTTGGCAGCTATGGCTAATGACATCATGGATAGGGCTGTTAGCACTGTGCTGTTGGAATGTGCGGATACTGTCCTGTCTGAAAATGGTGGTAATACCATGGTTGGAGAGGTGGAAATGATGGGATCGGATGATGAGCATGACCTGCTGAATTTGGAAGTTGGACTTGATGCTGTTGGGGAGGAGCTGATTGGTGGGGCGCCTGTGCTTGACGTGGGGGCTGTGCTGCCTCATGCTGATAAGCTGCAGGTTGGTGCAACGTTGGGGCCACAGGCCGGCATGGTGGAGCAGCAGCAGGGTCAGGGGCTGCAGATGGACGGGCAAATGCCCGTGGCTGCCTCCTCTGAGGTGACAATGGAGGGGAGGGTCGCGGCGGCTGCTGCGATAAAAGAACTGGTGATGACGCCGAAGAGGTCGAGTCCAAGGCTGGCTAGTGCTGGTGCTGAGGACTCTCTGAAGAAGGCAAAACGCAGAACTGCGCAGAAGAACCTCGACTTTAGCGGAGGTAAATATTGTGATTCCAATCCTTTAAATTTTGTTGTTCCTAGCAGTTTTTCTTGTCTTGGTGTTTCGCTGGGAGCTGACTCCCGGGAAGTTGCGGAATCTCGTTGTATGCTTGAAGAGTCGGTAATGGCTGGCACTGTGCCAGAAGCTCTTTCTAATGAAGGGGGTCTGGAGCGAGACAGTACCAGCGAGAATGACAGTGCCAGTGATGGCGACTGTGAGGATTTGGGTTTTGCGGCGATTGACCGGCTTTGCGAGGGGTTAGTAGATGATTTTTTTGAGAATGATACGGATCATCTAAGCTGTGATTTTAGAACCGTATTTTGTAAAAATAAGGCCCGCTCAATGACTAGTTCAAAGAAGAGGCCGAAGGTTAAGATTCTTATCAAACATAAAAGGGTAGCTCCATGAAAGGAATCTTCTGGAATAGCAGAGGTCTTAGTGACTTGGCTAAATTCAGGTACCTTTCTGAGTCTTCCAAAGAGTAGAAGCTAGACTTTATTGCTCTCTTGGAAACCGGTAAAAAAACTTTTACCAAAACGGTTCTGGCAAATATCTGTGGTGGGCAAAAATTTTTTTGGCACTGGTCTGAACCGCGTGGTAGATCAGGGGGAATTTTGCTTGGGATCAACCTTGAGAGCCTCGATATTGGGGGTATAGATGAAGGTGATTTTTATGTTAAGTTCAGGGTGCGGAATAAGGCCGATGAGTTCCTTTGGACGCTTGTTGCTGTTTATGGAGCGGCACAAGATGAATTCAAGGAAGCTTTTCTCACGGAATTGGTTCAATCGTGTTCCTTAGACTCAGGTCCTTTGGTGGTGGGAGGTGATTTCAATATCATAAGAAATTCCCAGGAAAAAAGTAATGATAAATATAATAATCGATGGCCTTTTCTTTTTAATGCGGTCATTGATAGCTTGGATCTTAGAGAACTTGAGTTGTCGAACCGTAAATTCACTTGGGCTAATGCTCGAGACGTTCCCACGTTTGAAAGATTGGACCGAATCTTGGTTAGCACGGAGTGGGAAACTGAGTTTCCGCTTGCGACCGTTCGGGCCTTGACTAGGGAACTTTCGGACCATACCCCCTTGCTGCTGGATACGGGAGGTGGAACTCATGGTACCAAGCAACCTCTTTTCAAGTTTGAACTTGGCTGGTTGTTACGTGATGACTTCCATGGGATAGTCGCGGAGGTCTGGAAAAAGGAATCAAGAGGTACAACGCCAATGCAGAAATGGCAAAACAAAATTCAAAGATTGCGACAGTTCCTAAGGGGCTGGGCTAGGAATATGAGCGGGAATTATAAAAAAGAAAAAGCCAATTTAATTGCAAAGGCTAACGAGTTGGATATCAAAGCTGAGACCCAACCTCTCACGGGGAGTGAGTGTGATTTGAAAAACTACTGTAAAGATAGACTTGCAACTCTCTTAAGGGAGGAGGAGGTCAAATGGTACCAAAGGGCCAAAACTAAAAAGCTTCTAGAGGGAGATAGGAATACTAAGTATTTCCACCTTGTTGCTAATGGCAAGCACAGAAAAACTAGAATTTTTAGCCTTGACCAGGAGGAAGGAACGATAAGCGGTGATGAAAACCTCAAAAAATATATAACAAATTATTACCGAAAGCTATTTGGGGAGCCAGACCGAAACAATTTTTCCATGGTTGAGTCATTGTCCGAGGACATAGCCCAAGTATCGCGGGCCGAGAATGACATACTAGAGATGGAATTTTCGGTGGACGAAATTAAAAAGGCTATATTTATGATGGAGCATAATAAAGCTCCGGGGCCAGATGGTTTCCCGGCTGAGTTTTACCAAGTCTTTTGGGACCTATTGAGGGAGGACCTGGTAGCACTCTTTAATGAGTTTCACAAAGGAGATCTTCCTTTATTCAGTTTAAACTTTGGTATAATTACGTTACTACCAAAGAAAATTGAAGCGACACAGATTCAACAGTTTCGGCCGATTTGCATGCTGAATGTGAGCTTCAAAATATTTACCAAGGTGCTTACTAACAGGATATCCTTAGTGGCACATAAGATCGTTAGGCCATCTCAGACTGCATTCATGAAAGGGAGAAATATTTTAGAGGGTGTAGTGATTCTACACGAAACCATGCATGAATTGCGTAAGAAGAAATTGAATGGGGTGATTTTGAAGCTAGACTTCGAAAAAGCCTATGATAAGGTTAAGTGGCCATTTCTACAGCAAACACTTCGGATGAAGGGTTTCTCGCCAAGATGGTGTGGGTGGATTAATCAGATTGTGAAAGGGGGCAGTGTCGGGATTAAAGTGAATGATGAGATAGGTCATTACTTTCAAACTAAGAGGGGGTTGAGACAAGGTGATCCGTTGTCGCCCATTCTGTTTAATCTGGTAGCCGATATGCTTGCTACCCTCGTCTCAAGAGCTAAGGCAAATGGAATGGTTCAAGGGGTTGTTCCGCACTTAGTGGATAACGGGTTATCGATACTGCAATATGCGGACGATACCATATTATTTCTTGATCATGATGTTGCCCAAGCCAGAAATCTTAAGCTGGTGCTTAGTACGTTTGAGCAGTTGTCCGGGCTGAAAATTAACTTTCACAAGAGTGATCTCTTGTGCTATGGGAAAGCCAAGGAGGCAGAGCAAGAGTATGCGGGATTGTTTGGATGTAAAGTAGGTGGTACGCCCTTCCGGTATCTAGGCATACCGATGCATCATAAAAAACTTTCTAATAAGAATTGGATAGGACTTGAGGAAAAATTTCAAAAGAAACTCTGTAGCTGGAAAGGAAGATTACTATCGTTCGGAGGGAGACTAGTGCTCATAAACTCAGTCCTTTCCAGTTTAGCTCTTTTCATGCTTTCTTTCTTCGAAATCCCTAGAGGAGTTCTGAAAAGACTGGATTACTATCGATCTCGGTTTTTCTGGCAATGTGATGAACATAAGAAGAAATACCGCTTGACCCGATGGAGCATCTTGTGTACCCCCAAAGAATGTGGAGGTATGGGCATTATAAATCTGGACATCCAGAACAAGTGCTTGCTAAGCAAGTGGTTATTCAAACTAGTTAATGAGGATGGGATTTGGCAAGAAATTTTGCGTAGAAAATACCTTTCGAATAAGCCTTTTGCTCACGTGAAGCATAGACCAGGAGATTCTCACTTCTGGTCGGGTTTATTAAAAGTGAGAGAGGATTTCCTTTCGGGGGGTGTTTTCAAGGTGCAAAATGGACAAAATGTGAGGTTTTGGGAGGATATTTGGATCGGTGACAGGCCATTGGAGAAAGTTTACCCAAATTTATATGGTCTAGTCAGGAAAAAGCATGTCACGGTGGCGAGTGTCTTAGGGACTATACCACTTGGTGTATCTTTTAGGAGAGGCCTGGTGGGTGCAAATAGGGGGGCATGGTTGGATTTGGTTTCAAAGGTTGTGTCAGTTCAACTGAACGAGGGGCGGGACAGGTTTATTTGGAGTGGCAATAAGAAGGGGATTTTTTCGGTTAAATCTATGTACAATCTTATGATTGGAAGAGGCGTAACGCCGGAGAAGGGTACACTTTGGAGGTTAAAAATACCACTGAAAATTAAGGTTTTTTTGTGGTTCCTTAAAAAAGGGGTTACGCTTACAAGGATAATCTTGCAAAACGTAATTGGCAAGGGAGTGTTACATGTTGTTTCTGTAGTAATGTTGAAACTATACAGCATCTATTTTTTGATTGCCATGTTGCCAGATTCGTTTGGAACCTCATATATGTCATTTTTGGTATTCAACCACCCTCGAATTTCACTAATCTTTTTGGATCCTGGCTGCGTGGTGTAGGTGCCAAGCTCAGATCTCAAATTTTAGTGGGAGTGGCAGCCCTTTGTTGGTGTCTTTGGTTGAATAGGAATGACATGGTTTTCAACAAATCAAATTTTGTTTCTTCTGTACAGGTAATATTCCGGATGACGCACTGGATTCGGCAATGGTCCCAGCTGCATGATGAGGGGGCAAAAGAGGTGTTCAGGAGAGGTTGCAGAATTCTGGAATCTCAAGTGATGGCAATTTTCTCCAAGTTTGGTTGGCCCTCGCGACGACGAATTGAAGCTTAGCTTTTTTCCGTCTTGGTCGGTTTTGTTGAGAGTGGTGGAGGGTCAGTTGGAAGATACTCTTTCGATGTTTTCTTTCGTGTGCCGTGTGTAGCCTTATGGCTAGGATTTTGTATCTCAGCTGTGTATCACCCCCGGGTGGTAGAGGCTGGAACTCCGTTTCATTATCTAAAAAAAATTGTGTCAACTCGGTCTCTACACCTGTTTTATTACGTTATCCCGATCCCTAAACATAGAAATCACCCTTTAGATCATCAAACTTGTTCAGTTTTGTCATGTCAGTCTCTAAACTTAGTTTTGAGTCGTATCTGAATCAAAACAGGGTGATCTAAAAGCTCTATATCAAAAGTACTTCATCATTTTTTTCATATGAACGTAAATGAAGATAAACTTTACATTAAAATTATAGCTCTCGACATGATCTACAACTTTTAGTTGAAAAGTTTTTTATTTGAAGTCATTTATTGTCCCAAATATTAATTTTAAATTTTAAAAGTTTAGGGCCGACGATGAACTTTACTCCAAGAAAAATATAAAAATAGAATGCCCTTGAATTCTAATATCTGCATGGAGCACACGAAAAAAAATAAGAATTCAATGAGAAAGAATGAGACAAGAAATTTTCCACAAGGTTCTACCTCTTGGTAAAATTCTTATGAAACAAGTCATTCCATATGAATTTCATAGGATCTGTAAAAACTAAATCATCTTTTGTGCCAAAGAAGGTCGTAAGAAATTGTTGACTCTAAAAATTGTCCAAAGTATACAATCGACTCCATCATCATATTTCTATCGTCAAGACAACCAAAAGCTTACTTGATCATCACGTTTGGAGCCCACGTGAAGAAAATAGCTTTTCAGCGAACTGGCTTAGCCGGCTCTAGGGCTAAGTCGATTCTCCAACTTTCTCAAAAGCTAGAAGGGACTACACCATTGCGTTTCTAAAAGATCATTGTTTGGTTTTGCTAATTGAGTGACAAGTTAGGTGAACTAATATATGTCTAAGTATTGATTACACAAGTAACTAGTTTGTGAGTAACTACGCTATAGAGGTGAAAATGACTTGGAGAGAGTTGCTTAGCTCACACAAGTGGTATGGAGGAGTTTAACGTATGAGACATGATATGAAGTCATGTGTCTAAGTGGAGAAGATCGAGACGAGACTTATCGTCGACAGACCGGTTACAAGTGTGTTATAAGTGTGAAGGATAAACTAGTGGATTTGGCGTTGATGGACCATACAGAGGCGGGGTCCACTTGACAATAGAGGCGGCGTTGATGGACCAGAGCCCCCCCCCCCCCCCCAAAAAAAATAAAATAAAATTCGTAGACCCGCCCAGCCCAGCGACGGAAACGGAAGCAGAAGCGTCGCACGATAGATTAGCATTCAGTTCCCCACGCGACTCGCCGCCACTCGCGTCGCTTGCAGTTCCCCGCGCGGCCGCATAGATCAGCGATTCAATTTCAATGGTCTCCGTCGAGCGATTCAGTGCGAGCTAGTTGCAGACTGCAGTCGTCCCGTCGGCCGTCGCGGGCTTGCTGCTGGCAGCCGTGGTGGCGTCGCTATCCCGTCGTCCATCGTGGCGTCCCTGCTCTGGCCGTGGCCTGCTGGTGCAGGCGAGCGCCGAGCAGGAGCAGGCAACAGCCAAGCCTTGAGCGTCAGGCCGTCAGCCTATCAGCAAGCATCCGTGCAGATCTAAGCGAGCAAGTTCGCAGGTGCAAGTTGCCGGCTTGCCGCAAAGTAAGTATAATTTACATGACACGATCTCTATTTTTTAATTGCTAACACTACTACATTTTTTTAACTGTCACAGGCGTTTTGATTAACCGAGCCGGTTTTTCCGACCGCCTCGAATCAAAAGTCACCGTTAATCGTTAATCGTGACTTTTACTGAGGCGGTTGTGTGACCGCCACGGTTAATCGAAATAAAAAAAAGAAAAAGCCCGGCGAGCCCAATGACCCACTGAGCCCGCTCGTCAGGACCTGCTGCCACGGGGAGAACTGCCACCGGATCCGGCCACAATCCGCCCCTCCCACAGCCGGATCTGGACGCAAGCCGCCATACGCCGCCTCCAGTTTGCTCGCCGTCACCGGATTCGGCCGTAATCCGCCGCATCTGCCCCTCCCACAGCCGGATATGGCCGCAAGCTGCCGTGCGCCGCCTCCAGCTCGCCGTCGCTGCCGCAGGGCCGGGCCGCCGCACCGCCCAGGCCGGCTGCGCTCGCGGCCTTGGGGCCGGGCCGCCGCGCCGCCCAGGCCGGGGCGCTCCGAGCCCCTGCCGGCCGAGGCTACACCGCGTCGCAGCGTCGACGGCTGGGCCGCGCACCACCGTCGCCCGGGCGGTTGCGCCACACGGCCGCGCTGCTCCGCGGGCGCCCTGCCACGCGCTGCCGCTCCGCCCGGCCTGGAGAGAGAGGGGGAGAGAGAGAGATGGGTGGGGGTGAGTGGCGGCTGAGGGAGGGAGAGGGGTGGGAGTGGGTGAAACACTGAATCCCTAGAGCATGTATAAATAGTCTGAGCCTTTTATCGAGCCGGGATGGGATTTTCTAAATTATACTGGGCTTGAGCTTTTTAACCGAGGCGGACCTCTTATAAACAACCGCCTCGTAAAATAGCTCTATTTTCTGAGACGGATCTCTTTTAAATAACCGTCTTCGTAAATCGATTTTTTGAGGTGGTTAATTGTAACCGCCTCGGTTAATAAAAATAACCGCCTCAGTTAATCGAGGCATTAACCGAGACGGTTTTTAATGTTTCCCGCCTCCAAAAAAATTCGCAAATGTCTAGTAAAAGATTTTCTGTAGTAGTGTAATTTGCAATGATCATCAGTGCAAATTTTTGATTCATGTGGAAATAATATCGCAACAAAAAAATGAGGCAAAAATGAGGGAAAAAAGTAAGTTTCTTTCGTCCTCTTTTCTAAAAGACTCACTTCTATGTGTTGTGGTAATAAGCATTATGATTATATGGATATTTGTATTATATATACACACAATTTACCAGACATTGTATTTGTTTGGCCATACGGCCCCCTTCTCATTTTGCTGGTTCCGCCATTGGACCAATGCAACGGTGTTGATGAACCAAAAGCCATGTGATGATATGAAGTGGATCATATCATTCATGATGTGTTGGTGCATATGTTGCATCAACATCGACCGTGGTGAAGACGATGGAAGGAGATGGAATGGAAGGCGCAAGGCAAAGGTATAACTTAAGCCATTTTCATTTCATCGGTTTAAGATTGAATAAATAAGTGCTTGACCGGATTTAAGAAATATGATCGTACTATCAAGAGGGGCAAACTTGTTTACGTATTAGTCATCTAGTGCCACTTGACTGATCTAACTTTGCATGAGTTGTTAGGATCGAGTGTCGTGATGAAGTGAGTGAAAATTCTCTATGAAAATGTTTGTGAAAAACTAACACACAAGCACAAGAATTGTACACTTGATGGTGTTAGTATATTTTCCAAAGGAGACGAAGGTTGACAAGGTTTGGGTTCTCTATTCCGGTGAAGCCTCTGAGGAGAAACATGCACAGAACACTGGAGCTAGGAGCACCGGACACTGGCCGGAGCGTCCGGTGAAGGAAGCCGAGAGCAGTGTGTTTGACGCAGGCACACCGGATGCTGGTTCGGTGGACCTGGACGCGGGGCGTTTCCTGTGCGCACGTCCGATGCTGGTAATGTGGTGTGCTCAGAGGAGATAGTCGAGCACCAGACACTGGAGCTCGTCCGTTGACTAAGCAGTAAGCACCGGACGCGTCCGGTGGCTTCAGGGCGCTCTCGGGTGTTCTCTGGTCGCGCACCAGACGCTGGCGCCCGCGCGTCCTGTGAACGTGTCGGAGCGTCGGTGGCGCGCTGTTGGTATTTCTTAACGTCGTTACTAAGAATTGATTTAAACTCTATCTCTAGCAACGGCGCCAAAAATGATTGTTGACAAGAATTAACTTGACACTGGATTGAGCTAACTAGTCACTTGCACTCTTAACCTCTATCTCTTAGAATGACTAGGTTGTCATCCCTCGCATGTATCTAAAAGATCTTCCACATAGCAAGTAACTGAAATAATATAATCAAAGTATCCGCAAACGCATAGATAATGTATACTATTGTCACATTTTACTCTAGAGTATTTCGGGGTTGTCGATCACTCACCCATGATATCAACAATACGATCTTATGTATAAACATAAAGGCATCATAACTATACTAAGTATATAATCTAGGCAAACATTAAATGGCACAATTGAGAACATAATCAATATAAAACAATGTTTAATCAAATGTATCTAGCAAAATACATACAGAAAGATGCAAAGAGTGCTTACAGGGGCTCCTGATGAAGCCACGCTCCCGACATGATCTGAAATCCAAGCGGAGCTTGTCTCCTTTATTTCTAATTCTATGTAGCTATGCTCAATATGGTGGAGCTCTAATGAACTAGGGTTTCAAGCTTTGCGAACTTGATCGAATGACTATCTATGAATTGGACTATGAAACCCTGGGGTCTGGGCTCTTTATATAGGCCAAAGCGATGAATCTCAGCCATCGGATCAAACCAATCTTGAGCAACGGACCAGATGCATCCTCAAAGGCGGTGGAGGTACCACGAAAAAGTACAGAGGCTGACGAGGTAGGGCTAGTTCGACCGAACCCACCCCTGGTTCGGCCGAACCTCCTCTCTGGCATCTGGGGCCAGCTTTTGCAGGTGAGTCTCTGGCGTTCTATAGAATGTTCTTGACACGGAGCCCACACGTAATTCAATATATTTGTATAGCATGTGGGTCCTACTTTGTTTCTTTTCCTGTCTAGTCCTGCAAGTCACATATTCACCAAAACATATAGAATTCTGTCAGTTTAAACCCTATTCTATAGTTGTGATTGCATTTAAACCCTTTATCATGTTTATTGATGGATGAAATCATACAATAACTACCGTTAACACGCTCGCGGACAGTAGCCGTTGGCGCGCAACGGTAACTTTCAAATGGTCGGGATGCATGGCACTCCGAGGTGCAACGAGCGCGTCCGGTGCGTGCGTTTTTAGCCCAGTGAAGGGGCAACGGCTATTTCAACCCTTAGGGTTATAAATAGCGAGTGAGCCCAGCTTGGCTGGCCATGCAGCACCGTTGGGACCGTGTGTCCATGTTAGGGGAGTGCTTGGAGTGCCTCTAACTCACTAGTTTGCATAGTGAACATCTGATTGATCGCTAGTGAGCGATTCTAGTGCGAGTACATTGTCAGACTACATCGAGTGACACTACGTGATCGAGTTGTAAGGCAGTGGTGCTTGTTACTCTTGGAGGTCGCCACCTCCTAGACGGCTTGATGGCGAGAGGCTCCGTGGAAGCAAGCAATGATATTATGCTTGGCTCCAAAAAAAAGTTTGTAAGGGTTGGAACTCATCCTGAGGGAGATCGTGCAGAACATCGCTAGTAGAGACCTCTGCACTGCTGTACTCTATTTCATACTGAGCTGCTCCGTTTTGTGCACGGAAACACCAAATCTGGCGTGCGCGCAAGAGGAACACCATCTCTTGGTTGGTCCCAACCACGCTCAGGGAAAGGCAGCTGCTATGCTGTGTATTCATTTACCGATGATAATAGAGAGGGTTGTGGTGGCAACGTTCCAAACTGTAAAGAAAACTGGCGCATGGACTATGCTCGTTTGCAGATGTCTTTACAGCACAGGCGGACAGCCTTAGTAACATATGCACTCTGTTTGGCTGGCTGGTATGGTACAGCTGGCTGGCTGATTGTTCTGAAAGAAAAACACTGCTGAATAGTTGGCTGGTGCTGGCTGGACCAGCCAGCCGAACAGGGTGATGGTCCTAGGTTTAACTCTATACGGAGCAATGGTTCGTAACAAAATCTTTCTCGCTGGCAACCCAAAAATAGTGGCAGATGTGCGAGCCTATGGTAATGGCCCAGACAGCCTGTGGTGCAGTCCTACTTGAGGCCTGAGGGTAGTGACTGTGCGTCATAAACATTGATGGCCTACATTGGCCCTGAGCTAGAGGTTAGAGTTAGTTTGTAACTCATGACTAGCTCTCAACTAACTTTAGTAAAAATGTTGTTTGGATGGAAGGGTTAGATTGATAAAATAAAAAATTCAATCATTTATGTGGACCATAGTGTGGCTAGATGTGAGGGGAAAGCATAGGCCCTAACTGAACTAGCTTAAATAATCACCTCTTAAAGGGATAATTTTTTGGGTGAATTAGATGCAAATAGCTCAAACTAGCCCTCATGATTGAATACTTTAGGGCTATTTATGCTCAAATAACTTAAACTAGCTCTATCCTTAGGATCCAAACAGGGCAATTAAGTTCGAGCATTAGAGGGTTTTTCCGATCTACAAGGTTAACAATGTTATATCCGGTGGATCGAGTTTTTTTAGCTACTATCTCTAAACCATACTGTCTCATAGAAACTGAATATCATAAACATTGATGGCCTAGTTAGAACGTGAGAAAGAAATGCTGTTTCTTTGTTTTTCACGTGAAAAGAACTGAATCCTATACAATTGCTGCATAATTCGTATGAAATTCATCCGTTCTAAATTAAATAATAAATATTTTCTACATTCTAAATTATAAAATGTATGACTTTTTTTACCATAAATTTAATTGTTTTTTTTATCAAAGGTATTCATCCGGCTTTATTAGAAAGCTTAACAAACACCAAGATCCGAATACTGGGGACATCAGTTTACAGTGAAGCTACCAAACCACCGAACAATCACGAACTCTAAAAGAAGACAAACTAGGACGAACTCAACCATAGAGTTTCAACCGAAGCAAAACTAAAGCCGACTGCCATCTAACACAACAACGGGAGAGTAGATCAAATATTGGTGGTAGTTGACAGCAGGTTCAACATCTCATCCGCCGTCGGTTGCAGCTTCTTGTTCAGCAAGGGGCGCCAAAGCTTGGTCTTTACCAAAATCTTGTAGATGATTGTTGTTGGAGATGAGACAAACTTCTTGTTGATGGCGGCATCATTTCGTGTTCTCCAAATCATCCACAGCACCCCTGCACAAATGAAAAGAATAACTTTACGAACATTACCTCTACAATTATCAACGAGCTCTCTTAACGAACTCAGCGCAATCATGTGGGCTTTCGCGCCAGCTGAGCGCTTCTCTTAGCCAAGTCCAGATAAACACCACAATTGGTCATTGAAAAAGAATGTGATCACTGGTTTCCAGCTTATCACACATTGCACATTCTTCCGGCCCTGACCATTTCCGTTTTTTCAGTGGGACCCCTGATTGGATTCTGTCATGGACAGCCATCCAAAGAAAAATTTTAACTTTTAGCAGGATGTTAATTTTCTAGATAGTAACCATCTGCATATCTCTAATACCCCCAAAGGTCATTTCTCTGTAAAGAGACTTCATTGATAACTTTTTGGATTGTTCCAGCCCCCAGTAAACAAGATCACGCCCTTCTGTCAGATTGACATTTTCTAGGAAACTTTGAAGTTGTAACCACTCATCTCTAAAAACCCCGATTAACTGCCTTCTGAATTGTAACTCCCAATAGCCACTGGAATGGACCTCAACAACCTCTATGTCAGGATGCACAGCCACCTGAAAAAGTTTGTGGAATCTGATTCTGAATGGGCAGTTTCCCAGCCAACTATCATGCCAAAATCTGGTCTGAGCCCCACTTCTAACTTCTACCACTCTACCTCTCTGATACCAGTATCTCACATCAAGGAGAGATCTCCAAAACTGCGATCCTTTCCTGTTCTTTATCTGAAAAATGCTTTTCTGGCCGAGATATTTATTCCTTAGGACAGAACAACACAGACTTTCATCTCCTCTTTCCAATTTGTCTATCCGTTTTACCAATAAGCAGGTATTCATCACTTCTACATCCAAAAAACCGAGCCCTCCAAACTCCTTCGGTCTGTTCAAGGCTTCCCATTTTGTCATATGGTATTTTCTTTTCCTACCAGTCCCTTGCCAGTAAAATCTCGATATAATTGAGTCAAGCATCTGTAAATTTCCATCATAAAGCTAGTAGACTCCCATAGTATATAAAGGTATGCTAGACAGGCACGAATTGATAAGGATCGATTTACCACCTGATGACAAGTAGTCACACTGCTAGGTCCCAAGCCTTTTTTCAGCTTTGTCACTAACAAACCTCAACTGAGATTTGGAGATTTTACAATCACTCACAGGCATGCCTAGATACTTCATCGGGAGAAAACAGGCTTTACAGTTAAAAAATATTAGCCGCTTGCTGTCTTTCCTCCTCTTGCAGACCCAATGAGTATATCTCACTTTTGTCAAAGTTAATTTTCATGCCGAACATGGTTTCATAACATGATAAAATCAATCTCATATTTTGTAGGTTTTCCACCGAGAACTCTAGGAAGATTACTGTCGTCGGCATATCGCAAATGTGTGAGAGCTCCATTCACTAGATTTGGAACAAGGCCTTTAATAATCCCTGCCTCCTTAGCTCTGGATAGGATGGCAGATAAAGCATCAGCGACCAAATTGAATAACAGAGGGGACAAAGGATCGCCTTGTCTCAAGCCTTTGAAGCTTTAAAAAATTCACCTCTTTCACCATTTAAATCAATGCACACCCTTCCTCCTCGTACTACCTGGTTAATCCAACTGATCCAGGTATCTGAGAATCCTTTTCTGGACAAAACCTCCTCAAGAAAGGACCAACTGACCTTGTCATATGCCTTTTCAAAGTCCAGTTTAAGGAACACCCCTTTCCCTTTTTGGTTCTAACTTCATGTAAGCATTCCTGGACAATGACTATGTCTTCTAAGATATTTCTGTTTGGAATAAAGGCTGTTTGGAATGGACTGATCAGCTTGTCTGCTACCTTAGTTAACCTTATTGTTAGAACCTTGGTTATAATCTTGTATATCACATTTAACAGGCAGATGGGTCTGAATTGCTTAATTTGGGTGGCAGATTTTACTTTGGGTAGGAGTATTATAACTCCATAATTTAGTCTCCATAACTCCAGCCGCCCAACATGAAGCTCATCCAACATTTCTTTGATATCCCTTTTAATCAATGGCTAGAAGGCCTTAAAGAATTCTATACTGAAACCATCCGGTCCCGGAGCAGTATTGTTCTTCATCTCTTTTAGAGAAAAATCTAATTCATTCTCTGAAAACGGTCTTATAAGCCGGTCATTCTCTGTTTGTGACAGTTTTTGATGTTAACCCCATAAATCAACCTCTAGATGCATGTTTGCTGTCTCTTCAGCACCGAAAAGCTTCTTGTAATAATCAGTGATTTGTTCCTTCAACTGCTGTGTCTCTGTCAGAAATTGGCCCTCATATTCCAGGGAAGCAATTTGCTTTTTCGTCTGTCTTCCATTAGCACACTTGTGAAAATAGCTAGTATTAGCATCACCTTCCAGCAGCCACTTTTGCCCACTTTTAGTTTGCCACTGAATTTCCTCATCTGCTAAGATCTTTTGGAGGACACCATCTAAGCGATACCTCTCTTGCCATTCAACTGCTTTTAAATCTCTAATATCACTGGCTTCATCTAAAGCAACTATATTACTCACTATATCCTTTTTTTTCTTTTTTTGGAGACTATCAAAGTTCTGTCCCCATCCCTTAATAGCTCTTCTCAATTTTCCAGAAACAATATGCCAATGGTCAGGAATTCCTTGTTTGTATCTCAATGGCCATTTAATTTTCACCCAATCACAAAATCCTTCCTGATTTAACCAGTGAGGACTAAATCTAAAATAAAAGTGACTGTACTTAGAGATATCTCCCGAGTCAACAATTAGAGGGTTATGGTCTGAACCCACTCTTGGGGTAGTGACAACCTTTACCAAGTTATATTTGTCTTCCTAGGAATTTGACACCAAAACTCTATCAAGGACACACATAATGGGAGGTTTGATTGTTCGACCAAGTGTATCTGCTTCCTGTCCTGTTTAATTCTTGCAGAGCTGTGATATTTGTAAAATAATTGAAAGCTTCCATCATAGCAACATCTACATTACCTGTAGATTTTTCCTCCACTTTCCTGACCATGTTAAAATCTCCACCTATCAGAACTGGACAATTAATGTCCTGGATTTTCTCCTGAATTTCATTAAGGAAGTCCTTTTTTCTGTCAGCATGAGCATGACCATACACATTCACCAGCTCCCACTCAAAATCTTCATTAATCATGGTCATCTTTGCACTTTGAAAAAATTCACCTTGGTCTTCCCGAGTTATCTGAGCTAAATTTTGTCAATACCCATAAGCATACCTCCAGAGTGACCAAGACAAGAAACCCAGGACCAGGACATATCTCTTTTTTTTTCCTGTGAATCTATCCAAATATCTCTGCTTAATTTCAGATTTAATAGTTTCTTGTAGGCAAATACAGTCAAAGTCATGTTTGGCAACTAGCTCGAATAAAAGTTTCCTTCTGCCAGCATTACCTAATCCTCTAATATTCTAAAAAAGAATTTTCATCCCTTATCAGCAACAAATAAATTATCTCCTTTAAATGCGCCTTCCTGGTTTTCAGTTTCATCAGGCCTCACCCTCAAAGAATCAACCTGTTCTCTAGATGCAGATACCTCTAAGCTTATTTTTTCAGAACTCAAAGCCACCTTCTGTTTAGCTTTTTTCAAAGCTGCCATAGCATCTTCTTTGGCTTGAATAATAGAAATGTTAGATTTCCTCATAGATTCCTCACTACCCAGAGAAATACCACAAGAGTTGCTAACATTCTCAATATGAATAGTGGACATGTAATCTTGCAAAGAGAGGGAACAATTGGTAGTACCTTTAGGCCCGAGGTAATTAGACTTCCTGGCAGCAGCCTTCTCAATCATGTTGATTCCTTCCTCTTGTATTCTAGAACTCCACCTTGTAGGATGAGCTGTGTTGTCAGACTGATATCCAGTAACTTTTTCCTCATTGAATACCTCATTAATTCCTACATCACCAGTCTTCTGATTTTTATAACTCTCAAAAACCTCTTTACTCAAAGATTTCTCAACAACCTCTTTAGACTTGATTGCTGTACTGATAGGGGTTAAGGGGATTGATTCAACATTAGCAATGCTCATAATATCAACTTCAGAATGGTTTTCCTCCACTCCACTTCCTTGGAATTTACCAGCAAGCTCCTGCAACTCTTGAAATATATCAGACATGTTGAAAGCTTGAGAGAGTTAATCTTTCATCCATCCCAATACACACTTCACTGGCTTTTACCTCTGATTCACCATTCCCTCCTATAGTTTTTCCTTTGTAACTGGAATTTCCAGGTTCTCCTTGGTTCTTTGCATGGTTCTGAGCGGATTTCAACCACTCATGGCTTTCCTGTGATTCTGGATCCTCCTCATCAGTCACTTCATCATCAGGTTTAGCAGGTGGAAATTGAGCTAATTTATCTGAGAAGTATCAAGAGATCCTCCTTCCTTGTTTGTTGATAAACACCTCTGATGTCCCCCCAATCTTATATGGATCTTTACATGACACCTTGACCCATACTGATTTCCGCTGTAAAGATGGTAAGTGTACTTCCTCAGAGTCCCCCACCAGTTTAGCTAACTCCAAGACAGCAAATTCGGATCTAGCATCATAGGGGATACCAACAGCTCTGACCCAAACAGATTGAAGCACTTGAAACACATCAGGATCCATAGTGGTTTCCTCTACTACAGCTAAAATGTCAGAGGTTATGAAATTAATCTTTCCCATTTTGGTCAGCAAGTTCAGAACTGCTTTGGAAGGAATATTAACAAAAAATTCGCTGCCAGAAACCCTCTTCACCTCCCAACTCCACTGGGAATCGACCAAATATTGCAGTTCGGTTTTAAATCTAGCGTTTAGTACCTCTTCCTTCAAGGACAGACACCATAGCTCTAATAGTATTATCTGTCTTGTCCACCCTATCTTCAGTTTTCATCATAGGTAGATTCAGCGAGTAAAACAATTGTCCAGGCATACCCATGGCGCAAAGTGATAGCCCTTTGGCCGAGTGAGTCATGGGGCAGTTGGAAGATTTATGACCAGATGATCTGCAACTGTAACAGAATGGTGGGTTTTTGCAATCTGCCCAGTGATGGCCCTCTAAGCTACAGTTGAAGCATTTCATCACTTGATACCCTGAGGTCTGCCCTTGATCAAAGCTATGCTGTGCCTCCCTTCTTTTTTTGCCCTGAATTTTGTGCCTGAGATCTTCCTCATTCATCTGTCTGACATCCCTCTCCTCCTAACGATTTCCATACCTCTTGCGCCCTAGAAACCCTTGTTTATTCCAACCTCTATTCTGTTGTCTGGACTGCCATGTCTCCCGATCTTGAAACTCTCCTTTTCCCCGTCCTTCAAAGGGTTGATTACCAGCTCTTCCTTCACGACTAGGAGCTCCATCCCAAGCCCCCTGGACACGATGGTCCTCACGGACACCCCGTCTCAGATTACCTTCAAGCCCACCCCTCTCAAAACCAGCCTGCATACCTCGAACAAAAGAACCACCACTACCTCTATCTCCCAGATTTGGATCTTTGGTCGAGGCTGACTTCCTCTCCATCGAATTGTTTGCCTTTCCTGCTACCTGCACTTCAAGTGTCTCGCTCTCTCCCCGAATTTATGTATCTCATTGGCTCTTGCTGGAAATCTCTCTGCCGTCGGGTCCCAAACCCTACCCGCTGGGATCCAGACCCATCTCGATGGATTGGGAGGAGGAGGTGAGGCAGCCCTGGTTTTTCTCGTAACTAGTATATACGAATGAGCAAATAGATTGTCCAAGTTGGGCTGAGAGAAATGGGCCGGCCCAACCTCCTTACTCTGTGTATTACCACCTCAGTCCCAAAGGCCTTCTTCTTCCACGAGACAGGAGCTTCAATCAGGCCATCCTTGCTCAGTAATGGCGGAGCCAACTGTTGAAGAATTTGCTCTGTTGATCTATGAGCTGAAATCCCATCCTGCCCCTTACTGTTCTAGGTGAATTGGATAGGGAGGTTACCCACCATGATTGAGTTCCTATTAACAGCAGCGACAGGAGGCGAATTCAGTCGCATAACTCTTTTCTGTCGGGTTACAGAATCAGGCTGCGAATGTTTGGGAAGTCCAAAAGCCACCGTGGTACTGCCACACCCCGGACGAAGCGGGGGGAAACGATCAGTACTCAACCAATCCTCCAAATCAACCTCCTCCCATTCATTCTGAGGCGTTTGGGCAACGCCCTTGTTGCACGAAGATTTTCTCTCAGAATTTGGGAATCATTGTCAACAATCGAGAAGGGAGGATATGCCATATTAAGACGACGATTCCCCATAGCAATCACAATCACTAGCAATTGGAACTCAACACGAAGACTCCGTTCTAGCAAATTCACACCACTCTCAAAAAAAAAAAAAAATCACCCAAGGAACCAAACCAGAGCACAAGCAGAACTAACTCTCCCACCCGCCCACGAGCGAAGGAACTCCCCGGCAGGAGCGAGATAGGCGAAACAACCTTGGTAGATCGAAGGAGCATCTTCCCCCGAGTCTATTCCCCTAGTTTTGCTCACTCACAACTGGGAAATCTCACCGGAGAGGATGGCGGAGGCCGTCGCGTCGGTGGTCGCCTCTGTTTCCGCCTTAATTATTTATTTTATTAGAAAATTTGTGTAAAGCATCACTTTTTATCTATGCCTTGTTTATTAAGAAATATTTTTTTAAAGAATGACTTATATATTTCAATAAAATAACTGGTCAAATTTAAATTTAAAAAAAGCGGAGGGAAGTCCTATGATGATCTAACGGTCCATCCTGCGGATGAAAAAGCCCGCAAAGCGCAAACGGCAAATCCCATCCTAGGCAGGCCCCCGCCCTATCCATATCCAACCAAATCCGCATCCGCGACCACCACGGCTCCACCGCCTCCCACTTCCCACCCCCACCACCTCGCGTCCTCGCCTCGCTCCTCACTTCGCTGTCCACACACGAGTGCACTCCCCTCCCCTCGCTCTCCATGTCCGCCGCTTCCACCGTCACGGCCACCCGCCTCACCCTCCCGCGCCCATCAGTCCCGTTCCGCTCCCTCCTCCTTTCCCGCCGCCGGGGCCGCCGCCGCCGCGCGGTCCACGCCAGCGCCGTCGCAGCTGGCGGAGGAGGCGGCGGGGGCGAGGGCGGCGTCGCGAAGGAGCCGCCGCGGACGCTGTTCCCCGGCGGGTTCAAGCGGCCGGAGATCCAGGTGCCAGCGCTCGTCCTGCGCGTCGGCGCCGAGGAGGCGCTGCGGTGCGGGGATGAGGTGGCCGCCGCCGTGTCCCGGGGCGTGGGGATCGTCGTGCTCGAGGCCGGAGAGGAGGGCGGTGGGCGAGCGTATGAGGCCGCTCGTGCGCTCAGGGCCACGGTCGGGGACCGCGCGTACCTGCTGATCGCGGAGCGCGTTGACGTCGCCTCCGCAGTCGGGGCGAGCGGCATCGTGCTCGCCGACGACGGTTGGTGACTGAATTTCTCCTTGGCTTCCAGTTTGTATGAGCTTGTGTTTGGTAGCCATGGTAGGTCGCAGTCGTTAAGAATTCGGAGTATAATGTTCTAGAGCTTACATTTTTGCAACAGCCTGGTTTATGCTTTAGTTGCTGATCGTTCATGGGTGCGATCATTCATTCAGAGTTTCTTTCAGCCCTGTTAGAAGTTCTGAATAGAATGCCAATCATTAATTTTAAATAGGACATTGGATATGTTCTCTCATTAACGCGTAAAGTGTGCTTCGTTTTCTAATTAGCAACTGTCTGCAATGTTCATGTATTTAAGATGGTTATTTTGATGCAGGTATTCCTGCTATTGTTGCAAGGAGTATGATGATGAAATCAAATGCTGACTCCATATATCTACCTATTGTTGCTAGAAGGATACAATCTGCAAGCTCTGCATTAAGCGCTTCGAGTTCTGAAGGGGCTGATTTTCTGATTGTAAATACTGGCAGTGGTGATTTTACGGATGTTATGAATGATGGTGTTGGTCAACATGTGAAGATTCCGATTTTCTTCACGTTGAATCGTTTGAGTGAAGGAACTTATTCTGACTTCACATCCAGGTTGCTCCAATCTGGTGCATCTGGAGTTGTTACATCCTTAGCTGGTATGCAACTCCTCACAGACGATCTTATAAAAAAGGACTTCACAAAGGTGGACTCAGCTGAGGAACTCCCAAAAGCGAGTTACTCTTCTGCTGGGATGCTGGAAGATTTTAATAATGTAATGGTCTTAACTCGCGATCGCGAGAAGACTAAAGTTGCTGGATTTACAAAATTGGATGAAAAAGTGATACAGTTGATAGAAACAGAGAAGCCTATTCTAAATGAAGCTATTGCTATTATCCGCAAGGCAGCACCAATGGTGATCATCTAACATTACACATTTGGTAGTTGAAGATGCCCTGGAATGAATTCAATTGTACTTCATCTCATCATCTTTAGCCTATCTTTGACTCGAATGTAATTGCTGATTTGTCATCACAGATGGAGGAGGTAGAGCTTCTAGTGGATGCTGCTTCTCGCCTGAGTGAGCCATTTTTGTTGGTTATTGTGGTAATTTGGGGTTTACATCGAGTATTGATTTCAGCAACGTCCATTACATAGCTCATATTTAGATAACCTGCATGCATAGTACTGAGGCAAATGACATTAGGCATGATTATTGTGTTATATTATTCTAAATCATCAAATGATGCTATAGGGCAGCCATATTAATATTTCTTGCATCTCCCGCAAAAGCAACTAACAATCTTAATATCTGTTCTTTTCTCAAACAAGGAATACCAGTATGTTATGAATATTGCTTTCTGCATGTATTTTTGATTTATGTGAACCTATGAATCTATCAAATCAATGGTTTGGAATATTTGTTTTCAATATGTTACATTTCATAAACTTTCCAATTAAATTATACTATCATTTAGCGCCTTTTTCTGGTTCATTTTGTCAACTATTTCTTCTTTGTGAGTTCTTCTGTTTCTGTAGCCCACCCCTTTTATACTAAGAAAATATGCTTATGCATGTCCTCTTTTGGTTTCAATTTTGTCTGCATACATGTCCACATGCTAGATGATTCTTTATTTGCATAAACAAACGAACAAAACTCTCCTAAGCTAACCACATGAGTAGAAGCACAAGTCCTGTTCTATAGTAGTATAAGCATACGCATTGGTCGTGTTTATTCCTAACATATCATGTTTATTTTCCTAACATATTCAGTTTAATATGAGCCCGTAACCAAGAGGATTCCCTTGTTCCCTAGGAATATTTTTTTTCTAACGCAGGAAAGTTGCATGTCATTTCATGATAAGAAAGATACGAGGGTGAGGCCAAAACAGCCATACCTGAACACCCACCCGGTTGCTTACAAAAACAAGCGCTACTGACAAAAAGGATATCATAACCACCAAGGTGATCAGTCTACCAACCAAAACCTAAGGTTCTAGGGCAAACAACCTTATGAGCAAATCCTGGAGATTAGAAGCACCTGCCATGCAATATAAACTACAATTACAAGCCACTATTTTCAGGAGTCCCTGAATGCTGGGCAAAACTCCCTCAAAACACACAGGCATTCCAATGTTTCCGCTTCTTAATATAATGTTATGCAGCTCTGCTGCGTGTTCGAAAAAAAGGCACTCCTATGTATCCATATTTCCCAGCCACTAAAATGATGAGAGAATTCAGAACCTTCCGCATCCCACTTGGAACATTTCTGATAGTGTTTCCCCACCATCTAAAGAACAACTAAAGACACCACTAGGAATATGAATTGGCTGCTTGTTCTCCATTATATTATACATATTCCACACTTTGCAACTTTTTTTTTCCGCAAAGTAATCATTTTACCACTCATTCTGAGCAAATGCTCCTGAAATTTATCTCAGGGTGAATTTAACTCAGGAAAGTCAACTTTTATAAATGCTTTACTTGGAAGGCAGTATCTTCAGGAGGGAGTTGTGCCTACGACAAATGAGATCACACTACTATCATATTCTGAGTTTGAATCTGAAAGCTGTGAACGATGTGAGAGGCATCCAGATGGTCAATTCATGTGCTATTTATCAGTTCCAATTTTAAAGGAAGTAAGTATTGAATTGCTTTTGACTGTCATGTTGATATGCCTTCTTTACCTCTCAGATGTACGCATCCAGTTTATTATTCGGTATGTGAAGTTAAACAAGCTAGCCTTTTCCCTTAACTTAATGCATTAAATTAAATAAGCTAGCTAGATGGATGCAATCTCCTTTTTTACCCAGTTGAAGGTTCTTTGTGAACAAATTTGAAATAGTGATAAACTATAAGGAGCAGACTTCTTTCTCCCTCCACACGCTGTATTTGATAACATGTGTCACCTGCCCATTTGCTGTAGCTACTTGAATACTTGGCTTTTGATCAACATCTATTACATGTAAATGAAGGTGCCAAGAATAATTGACAATCTTGTTCCACCTCACTTTCTTTTACCTTCTGTAGTTGCATTACTGTGCCAGGGCCAAATCAGCAGTGTATTTTCCTTTGCTTCTTTACTTCATTTTGCTTTTCATAAGATGCTCCATGTGTACTTATTCACAGATGAATCTAGTTGATACACCTGGAACAAATGTTATTCTTCAGAGGCAGCAACGACTCACTGAAGAATACGTGCCACGAGCTGATTTGGTACTCTTTGTCCTATCATCGGATAGACCATTAACTGAAAGTGAGGTACTTTTTTTTTTACTATTTTCTATGCCAAATACATTTGATATGGTGATTTTATCAGCACATAAATAAACTTGGACAGTAAAATTGATTTAATTAAATCTGATATTGAGTTGGTCAGTTGGTCATATTGATTCCATCTAAAGATCAGATTTAAGATTGTAATACACTTGAGGACATAGGTGTAAGTGTAAATTCCATTCCAGTACCGGCTGGAACAGTCCGTGGAATGCCTTGTACAGCTGCCCAGACTGGAACATAAGAGGTGCTTTCCTGTACCAGTCACAGTTCCAGCTGATTCTGCCCATTCTGGACGAATCGAACATTCCATGGATCTCGATACCAGTTGTTGGAGGACAGATGCTTTGAGGTCACTGACGGATGGCAGCCAGGCACGTTGCAGCTGGAACTTCTGTGTTGCTATGCTGTGGCTCTTGTATAGTGCTGCGGTAAAAAGATGCTGCGTGTAGAGATGAGCTTCTGCTTCCCAGTGGAGGAAGAGCTCTGTTGGGTCTACCTCGACTTGTTACTGCTGGCAGCTTCACTGCATGGACTATGGCGGCGAGGACCATGTTCTACAAAAGTTCAGGATGAAAAATAAGGCAGGAGAAGATGTGTAGATAAGGAGAGACAAAGGTTCAGTAACTAGCTACTTTTCTTTTTTAGAAGGGAAGTAGGTGTTAGCTTCGGTGTTTTACATTTGCAAAACGTACACAGGTGGTTAAAATACTGTCAACTCATTGCGAGGAATTATAATCAATTTATGATCACCGAAACGTACATACAAATGATAAATCCGACAGGAATGTTTATATATGTATACCTGCATGGGTGGAGCTAGAGCAAATCCGAGGGGGTGCACTTGCTTTCTGGGTACAAGGATTTCTAAAATGTGGGTGCAACTATGGTGAAAATTGAGATCTTATCACTGTTTTTAAATTTTTGTGTGGGTGCGGCCGCACCCACAACAATACATGAACCTTCGCCCCTGTATACCTGTCCACTAATGGTCGAATCACTCTTGGAAATCCCTAAGGTTAGTAACATGGTATCAAAGGCAAGGACTAGATTTAGGGTTAGACTAATCTAATCCACGATGCACGGATGGGCGCACAGACAAGCGCTTGGATGGCCATCGGATGAGCAGAGATAGCCAATGACGAGCGACCAGACAGCAATGGAGGAATTGCTGTTGGACTATCAAGGGTTCTTATTGCTATATTCCTATTAGAAACTCAAAATTTAATTGTAACTGCTATCTGTGACAATTATAACAGATTCAATGCGTTGCCTTTTCAATTCATGGAATTTTCGGTGACATATTTCAAGGTTTCTTTATATAATGTAGGGTGCATTTTGCCTTGTCTTTACATGGATTCCTTCTGAATCACATATTTCATGGTCTCTATAATCTGGAGTTCTAATTTGTGTTTGGAACTAATAGAGCTAAACATGGTTTCTTGTAACCTCTAGGTTGGATTTCTTCGATATGTCCAGCAATGGAAGAAGAAAGTTGTATTTATTCTAAACAAATTGGACCTCTATCGGAACAGCAATGAGGTTTGGTGTTGTAACATTATTTCTGCACGTTATGTTCCTAATTGCTTGTTTCTAATTCATTGCTTTGCTTCTCAATCTGATGTGTATAGCTTGAAGAAGCCACTGCATTTGTCAAGGAAAACGCAATGAAATTGCTTGCTGCAGAGGATGTCACTCTGTTTCCTGTATCTTCACGCTCTGCTCTGGAAGCCAAGCTTTCATATTCCAAACACAGTGACGGAAAGCATTCGAGGGAAGATTTGTTTAGTGATCCAAGATGGAGAAGCAGCAAATTTTGTGAACTTGAGGATTACTTACTGAGTTTCTTAGATAGTTCAACAGAAAATGGAAAAGAAAGGGTCCGGCTGAAGCTTGAAACACCTATAGGCATTGCAGATCGATTGTTAACTTCATGTCAAAGACTCGTGAAACTAGAATATGAAAAGGCTGTTGAAGATTTAGCATCCATCAAGGATCTTGTTTATGGTGCAAACAATTATGCCCTCAAACTTAAGTCTGATAGCAATTCATGGCGGAACCAGATTTCAGCTCTTGTAGGTGTTTCAAATACTGCTAGTTATTTTCAATTTATTTGTACAAATGACTTTTGCCAAAATATAAGTTGTGTTTTTCCTGCCTTGCAAAATAGTGGTTAAATGCTACTTGTGATACTGCCTATTTTTCTTGCTGGTAATACCTCTGATCCCATATACAAATGTAGCCTCCTTCAGTGCAACAAATATAATAATCCATAATGACTCTAATGCATCCTTTTGTCTTATTCTTTCTTGTCTACCCTTAGATGCACACTAATCAATGGAGTAAACTTGCCAGTTGCCACCCATCTTAACTCCAGTAATGATTGATGAGTAATATGGTCATTGTACCCTCTGGGAGTGATTCATATTCTGGCCTCAGCAACATGTATAATAAACAGTTAGTGCCCACACTATACTTTACAGGGGCACATGAGGATAATTTTGGTCATTTTCGACCTGCCTTTCCCATTAATTTGAGCTTTTGTGCATATGGTTAGATACACGCACTCCAACTTCTCATAAATGCATCTATTGCTGGCCTAGCATTGATGTTTGGTGAAAGTTCTTTTGAGTGCAATATGCTTAATACTCCCAGATTGAGAGATTGGTAACATACATCTTTGTCCTATTGCAGATTGAGAGAGCAAAATGTCGAGCAGTTACACTCATGGAATCTACGCTTCAGCTGTCAAATATTGACCTTGTTTTTACATACACGGTAAAAGGAAAAACAGGCACTTCCACAAGAGCCACATCATTTGTTCTGAATGATATTCTGAGTCCAACCCTTGATGATGCTGTGGTATGTTTTGGCATTGAACTTTCTCTCAGTTTTATCATATTCTGATCCACATATGCTCGCAAGCATATAATTCACACCTGAATGCTAAATGTGCAGCAATCTGCACATATAAATCGTTGTACTATGTGATCATAATTTTCTCCCAGAACAGCTTTATTTTTCCATAATTTTGAGTATTGCATTATGGTATCACTAACTATGCACAGTATAACTATTGTGGACAGATTGTTCTTGGAAGTGATCCCAAGTTAATTGTATTAACTCATAATTGCCTTGATTTCAACAAATCTTCCTTTATCAAAACTTTTGGTGCTGACTTGATTGATTAATTCTGCAATTCGCTGGTTACCTCCCGCAATATCATATGCTTTACAAGGGTCATCATCCAGGCAGTCTGTAGAGCACAGACCCACCTTCGTCTTTTAGATATTCCTTTAACAGAACTGAGATTTTCAGGTATATGTAGTAAGCAATCTTGAACACAGTATGTAGTAAGCAATCACATGGCCACCTCATATCCGATCTAAACCATTTGACCAATTCATTTAATTCACTTTACCCATTTGCAGCATGTTTAATACTTTTTATAGCTTTCGGAATGAGTACTTCTCTTTTTGATATGTATTATTATGCCATCCCTTTTTGTTTTGCACATTCTGTTCTAAAGTAAATTTCATGGAACTATACATGGTTTATATCATCTGAAAACTGTACTTTTCTGAACTAATTTCGCACAACTTTTGCTTATATATCATAAAACTACACTTTTTTGTAACATAGTGTAGGTATCATCTGACATCCTGGACCCCCACAACATGAGACACACACATGTGGAGCTCATTAATCATCCAAGCAGATGATGTCTTACATATGGGAGTATGGGACTGAGATGTCAATTGATGTCCAAATTAACGGAATTAGTGAATGGGTGTAGTTTTGTGATAATAAGTGAAAAGACGTGCAGTTCTTTGCAGTTGACTAAAGTATGAGTAATTTTGTGACAATAGAGGCCGCATAAGTATTGTTATCTGAAATTTGCTCGATATTCTAGATGTTTGCTTTACCATGCTTATGTATCCATTTTATCAGCAAAAGTCCTTTCTTTTGTTAGAATTTACTAGGTGACTACTCGACATGGTTGAGTTCTAGCAATACCCGTGAAGCAAAAGTATATTTGGAGTGTTTCTCTGAAAGATGGGATGCACTGGTTGCTCCGGAAGAAAGGGTTCTGTTAGATCCAAATGGGCTTGTTAATGAAGGGGAGAAACTCACCATAAAGGCACTGGATGGCTTTAATACCAGTGCTGCTGCCAAGGTTTTTGAAGAGGAAATCCGAGAAGTGGTATGCCCTATTAATGGCTTTGATTTCCTTATGTCAATTGATATGTTTCAAATCTATGCTTTGACGCCCCTAGAAAGTATTGAGGTTCTAATTACATATAGTACAGCACACCTTTAGGGAAACTGTGGAAATTTCATTATAGATACTAAATGGTAAATGCCTTGATAATAGGCCAAGAAAAGCCCTTGTTAAATCTGCAGTTTTCCATTGCCCTTGTCAGTCAGCTACATGAATATATATTAGGTTGTCAAACTTCTTGCCGACACCTTTCTAGATGATGAATTGTGCCCTGAAGGACTGAACTTAGTAGAATCCACTGCATGGTCCATCTTTCTGTAATTTGATCGTATGTGGAACATTTGAATGCACCCCATTAGGGTTACGCATTCCCTGTGGATTGGAGTGGACTCTGGGAGGATTGAGGGGGGAAATTTATTTGATATCCCTCTTCAATCCACATGTTGGAAGGGACTGGAAACGACTAATGGAAAGAAATTAGCTCATTTGACTCTTGAATCCGGAAAGAATATACATGCGTCGGGAATTGGAATGCAAGAATAGCCAAAAGTATTCAGGGCTCCACAATAATTCAGGTTTATCAAGATACAATATTTTAAGTTTTGTACTATATCTGAGTGCAGAGTGCATGCCTAGACTTGTAACCACGGCTGCTTTGTTCGTCCTTGTTTTCGCACATTGTTATTTATTTATTTCTGAGTTTAGCCATTGCATGTGAAGGCATTTGGAACATTTGGAGGGCTAGGCATTGCTGGACTGTCAGCTTCTCTTTTGACATCTGTTTTGTCAACTACTCTTGAAGATCTTCTTGCTCTTGCTCTTTGCTCAGCTGGCGGGTAATTCAGTAATTGATAACTGTGTGTCATTCTTTAGCAAATCTTTTAACAATGAAATGGGACTGCTGATGTGTAACCATTTTGATTTTTCCTTCAGTTTTTTCGTTTTATCAAGTTTCGCTGGTCGACGGAAGCTTGCAATAGAGAAGGTTAACAAGGTTGCTGATGAACTCTCTCGAAAAGTTGATGAAGCTATCCAAAAGGATATCTCACAGAGTGCTAATAACCTAATCCGCTTTGTTGAGGTTATCAGCAAACCTTACCAGGAAGCATGTCAGCGAAAAATAGATTGGTTACAGGGCGTTCAGGGTGAGCTATCTGCCGTCGAGCGTAAGCTCCAAACTTTGAAAGTTGAAATCCAAAATCTTCATGGATCATAAGGTTTCATTACACCTTGTTTATTTGCAATTAATTATTTGGATGGATATGCTAATCATTTTTTGTTGGTGTATGTTGACGTAGTGCCTTTGCTGTATATGACTAAGTGTAATATATGTTGTCAATTCATAACGAGTGATAAACTGGCTATCAGCTATCACATGATAATTGCACGCCCTGAGAACCGAGAAGCATGTTTTATAAATTTGCCTCCTTGATAATTTTACAACATGATGTGTTAGACTGACTTCAACAACAATACCCAAAATGAGACCCATTCCTTGGTATAGGTCACGGCATAGTGAAAAGTTCACTCACCCAAAAGAGAGCTTCTTCAACAGCAGATACTCGCTTCGAACCTCCCCGAGCTGCTTGCCTTCCTCCCCGTCGCCACTCGGTTGTCTCACCGGAGCCGGGGCCCTGTCGGAAAGCTCTCAACTTGAGGCTGCCGAGATCCAGGCACGGACGCGGCTCCACCGGCGGCGCGGACGTGACCACCTCGCCGTCGTCGTCCGCTCCTCTCCTCCACTCCTCACCGCAGGCCCACCACTACTGCAACTCAATGTGGGCCCCCATGACGGGCACCAGCGATTTGGGTCACCTCTCTCGACGACACACTTTTGCTTTCTAGATCGGAGGGTACGCAAAAATGCGTCCTTTGTTTGGGTCGTCTGTTGCAGGCTGATTTTTCTGCCCAAAACACTGTGTACGATGAAAAAAATACGTCTGCAGCTTGTTGGAGGCAGTCTCAAGACATGGAATTTGCCTTTTTTGGATCAAGTAAAAAAAAGAAAAGTTGCTTTCAAAGCACTTTCTTTTTTCTTTTTTTTTGGTTAGCCTTGCGGGAATAGCAACAGTAGAAAGGATGATGCCATTGTGTATTCATAAATACAAACGTGAAAGTACTTTATAACTGTAGATTTACAGGAAAACAAATGGAAAAAAAATGTGCAATAGAAGATTATCTAGCCTGCTATGTGTAGCTGGGTAGTATCTTTCCTCGCTTTCACTAGTATACAAAAGCTCAGCACAGGAGGTTCTAAACGTATTTGTACATGCGTTTTTTTAACCACATGTGCTAAGGGCATGTAGAAATCAGCCTTTTGTGCAGGCGGTTGTTTGTGAACTGCCAGTACAAATCTGATTTGTACTGGTGGTTCACTTAAGAAGCTGCCTACACTAAACCTTTTTCTAGAAATTGGGTTTTAAAAATAACAAAACAAAAAATTAAATCTGGTAACAGGCCCACCGGCAAGTCACGTTATTTTTCGCGCAAAATTCGTGCGCTACAGCCGGCGGGATTTAAACTTGTGATCTCACCATCACATGCGTCTAAAATAGTTTTCGGTTTTCAATGTATTATAACAAACAATAGAAAATTGACTATTTGAGGCCCTAAACAAAGTCAAATGAAAAAGTTGTCAACTATAAAGTTGCATAACTTTTCGAGATCTACAACTTTCATGTAGAGTGTTTCTCCATCCGAGGCTTTTTTTCAAAATTCAAATTTTAAATTTCAAACTTTGACCGTAATTTACATCAATAAGATGATTTCAAATGAAAAAATTTTCAACTACAAAGTTTCATAATTTTTCGAGATCTATAACTTTCATGTAGACAATTTTTCATTTGAAGTAATTTAAAAAATTAAATTTTTAAAATTGACATCGATTTTTACGGGCGGTTTCTTAAGAGAACCGCATGTAGAAATCAATTTCTACATGCGGTTTCTTAAGAGAACCGCTTATAGAAATGCACCATTTCTACAGGTGTTTTTGTTAAGAGAACCGCATGTAGAAATCGATTTCTACAGGCGGTTCTAGATTTGGGCCCACCGTTTGATTTCTAGTGACGTCCGTTAATCAAAACTGCCTGTAAAAATAAAAGCGTGGCGCCTGGGTAGAGCTTTCCTATACTAGTGTTCATGGCTTCATATACGGGAGAGCATTCTTTTTCTTCTTCAAAGAGAAGCTGGTGGGAAATTTGCTGTGGCGATGGCGCAATGGGAGGTGATAGAGGTTTTCCCGCCGCTGCCACCTATCTTGCCACCCTCGTTTCAACTTCCCATCTGGTTGTTGACATAAATTAACTTGCCATTTGATTCAGCGAATAAATTATTTGACTCTTAACCTCTATCTTTTAGAATAATTAGGTTGTCACCCCTAGCATGAATTAAAAAAATCTCATGGAATTCTTCTAGCAAGTGACTGAATTAATAATAATCTTGTATCCACAAGCACACAAATAATATATATCGTTACGGCATTTTATCCAAGAGTATCACGGGTTGTCGATTTATATTTTACCACGGGAAGGGACTTAACGATTGGAAAATACGCACATGCAATATAAAGATAACCATGTATGATCTATTTACTCATAGCAGGGGTTATGTCACAAGATAAATGATTTGAATAATAATTATCAACAATCAGTTCATAAATAATAATGTAGTTCACTTAGAACACTACCTATCTAGGTATTAGCGTGGATTAGACAGAAGCATAAAAATATTTCTAAGTCATTCTAACTATACTATTATAAACATATTTAGATTGGTGCAATTATACTAGCAATCATAGAAAAATACTTTATATCTACACATAAGGGAATTATATCTACACATAAGGGAATATTACTAAGAAAGGTCAAGAATAAAGCAAGTCTTCTATAGTAATGAGAGCTTTCTACTATCCCAATATTCGAGGAGTGGACTACCAAGGACTTAACGGGAGTATCACATTCGTGATCTACCATAGGACCCATAATATAGGGTGCAATTGTAGACAAACGACATCTAAGCACCATGCTTACATGTTGTTGGTCACTCACCCATAACGTCAATGAATGAGAGCTATGCAATCTTAATATGAATATGAATGCATCCTGACTATGCAAAGTATACTATAAATAAGCAATGAATAGCGTAATTGAGAACATAATCAATAAGTAGAACAATGTTAATCTATTATATCTAAAGTACTCAAAAGAGAAATTAGATACAAGAGAGCTCTTACAATGGCTTCGAGAAGCCTCGCTCTAGACAGGACCTGGAATCCAAGTAGAACTTGCCTCCTTCTACTTTTAAACCTATGTAGATATGCTCTAGATGGTGGAGCTCTAATGATCTAGGGTTTCTGGCTCTAGTTGATTGATCTCTTGATCTTGTGATGGATTGCTATAAGATATGAAACCCTAGGGGTTTAGGGCTGCTGTAGGGTCGAGATGGCGGACTAGAGAGGGTGAATAGTCCTTTTTAACAACTAATCACAGCAGAATAAAACCTATTCGGTTCTAGCAACAATTCACCTCTCTAACTAAGACTCTAAGCACCTTGTCAAAGATCCTACCAAGAAACAAAGGTGCAACCCTACCTTGAGCTTCCCTAAACCGTTCTAGCGCAAGGTCAAACAAACCTAAGCACTAGTACTTGAAGCACTGGAGAGCTCCTACCAACTAGTAAGCAAAAGAGCACTAAGCACCTAAACTCACCATGTGCTCAATGACAAGGATATACAATCCTAATCAAGGAGCGCAACTTGATTAGTTACACAAACTAATCAAGACACTAATTCTAAGCTACATAAGCTAAGAGCGTGAGTGGCAAGCTACACAAGCTAACCAATCTCACAAGAGCAACTACAACTACACAAGTAAAGTAATGCACAAAGTAAAGGACTTGTGTAGAAGGGAGCAAACCACTGCGAAGGATGGAAAGATGTTGACGCTGTGATTTATTTTCTGGAGGTTCACTTGTCGCCACAAGCTACGTCCTCCGTTGAGACAAGCTCCAAGGTTGCCGCCGATCCTCTAGCAAGAGGTGACCCACCACAAGTCACCACCCCACGTGGGACGCCCACAAGCACTTGCTCTTCGATCCGGCCGGACCACTTGTCGCTCTTCACGTCTCGCTCTACTAGCGATGCTCTTCGTGTTCTCCCGCGGGGTGAGATCCAACCCCTCACAATCTTCTCCGGAGCCAAACACAATCTTCTTGCTTGCTTCCACGGAGCCTCTCGCCACCAAGCCGTCTAGGAGGTGGCGACCTCCAAGAGTAACAAGCACCACCGGCTTGCAACTCTATCACCTAGTGACACTTGAAGCAATCCTCACGATGCAACGCACTAGCGATCGATCTCTCACTCCCAAATACGATGTCAATTAGCACAAGTGAGTAGGAGGGCACCAAGCCAAGCACAAGCAAGGGAAACACATTTTCAAGGTGCTGAGCATCCTCTCTTGGCCAGCCGTCACCTCTAATTTATAGCTCCTAAACAAAAAGAGCCGTTACCCCCTTCATTTGGCACTCTGCGTATGCACCGGACGCGCTGCTAGTTCACACCGGACGCGTCCGGTGGTCAAAACGCCAAAGAAACTAGCCGTTACGCAGCACTCGAGAGTTCCAGGGTCGCACCAGATGCGTCCGGTGCACACCCACCGGACGCCGGAAGCGTCCGGTGCTCTTTCGCAGCCCAAATAGCACGATACGCACTGGACGCTGCTATAGTAACCACTGCGCGTCTGGTGCTATTAAAACAGCGTCCGGTGCAGCGTTCTGTGCAGACCTCCGCTCACTAAAACGGCGATATCTCTTAGCTCCGAACTCCGATTTCGTTGATCTTGGACATCTTGGAAAGCTTATTCAGAGGGATACACAGCCCACATGATTGCTTGATCCAAACGCAAAGGATAAAATCAGTTTATCCATCCAAGATCCAACTAAGCTTCCCGCGAGCTCGAAACTTCAACCCTTTCACAAATGTGCCAACTCCAAAGTGTTCCACAACCTTGTGCATGTGAGTTAGCATTTTCACAAACATTTTTAAAAGGGTTTTTTTCACTCTTTCTTGCCACACCACACGATTCTAGCAATGCAAAGTTAGATCACTCCGAGTGGCACTAGATGACCGATATGCAAACAAGTTTGCCCCTTTTGATAGTACGGCCATCTATCCTAAATCCGGTCAAGCACTTCTATACTCAACCTTAGACCAGTGAAATGGAAATGCCCTATGGTTATACCTTTGCCTTGCGCTTTCCATTCCGATCACCGTCTTCATCTCCGTCTCCGACACCATTGATGCCAGTGCAACACATGCACCAACACCTCATGAATGATATGATCCACTTCATATCATCACGTGGCTTTTGGTTCATCGATCCTTGACTTGCTTGCTCTTCACCCGACTTGCCCTTCACACTTGCAACTGGTCCGTCGACGCGAAGCCTTGTCTTGATCTTCTCCACCTAGCTACATGACTCCATGTCATGTCTCATGCGTTTAGCTCCTTCATCTCCATATGTGTGAGCTAAGCATCATCTCCAAGCCATTTTCACCTCCATGGCAAAGATGCTTACACACATGTACCTGTGGACTAATTGTTGGGAGTATGCCCTAGAGATAATCATAGAGATGATTGTATTGCCTTGTATCCATGATATATTATGAGTTCATTGAATATCCATAAAAGACAACTTGTATTTATTAGCAATTATGTGAATTGTTTGTGAAACTCTTTTACTTGTATGGTTATTCTAAAGTTGTCCCTGTTCGAAGTTTGTGTAAGACACAAATGAATACTAGATCAGCACATTATGAGTTGATGACTATGTTTCACAAGTTATGAACATGGAGATGTTAAACTAACAATGTGGGCACGTGTATGACATGGGGCTGGATTGACCCAACGTGAGATGTTATTATTGTCTCTATTCACATCATGTACGTTATGTCCTTAGACCTGATATTGTTGTATGTATTCAAGATGTCAAACGACCTATTCAGGGGCTATCAAATGCTACTCCATAACAAGGTAGTTATAAAGGTGGTTTTTGGGTCTATCGGGAAACATGCTGTGAGACATAGACAATCAAGATGGAATTTGACCCTCTCTATGTGAGAGATATATCACTGGATCACTCGAATGATTGGATCAACAAATGCATGACCATGCTTGGGTTAAGTGTTAACCCACGAGTTGGACCATATATCGTGTGACAAGGGAATAACATGTATGTGATTTGTGGTGGTTCGTTTGATATGATCTTTGCATGCGCATAGGAGTTGTCACACCTTGCTAGAGGCCGTTGTCAACTATTGGGCGAGTAGGAGTACTCGGGCCATGTCTACGTGTGCGTGAACCCATAGGGTCGCACGCTTAAGGGGCTGGAAGCCTAATTCGGATTGGACCCGAATTAGACTAGGCTTAGGGTTTCTAATGGGCCTCCAACTCGGGAGATATTAGGGACGCCTATATAAGCAAGGGGTAAGGGCGAGGCCAGGTTTAATCCACGCCTTTTGGCAGCCGCCGTCACCCTCCCATGCTCGCGCCTATTGCTCCTCGCAGACCTAGCAGTCCGGAGGCGCAATGCTTCCTCCCTGTACGTGTGGATACCTCGGAGGTGCTGCACCTGGAGCATAAGGACGAACCGCACGAGAGGGAAGTGCGGATGGACGACCACACAACTACACAGCACTGCTGCGACGCGTAAGTCTACATCGAGACGGCTTTCGCTACACCTGCGCGTCTAGTGGTAATCCCGTGATCTATAGCTAGCAGTTGATCCTGGTTTATGAGGTTAAAATTTGTTTTCCGGCTAGCGTAGCATCCTCATAACCCTACACTAATCACCTGTGTGATCAACACTTAAACACATATTAGTCCACCTAAGTTGTCACTCAATTACCAAAACCAAATAAGGTCCTTTCAGCTGCTTACATAGGCCGGAGCGATGCATATCAGCCCTTAGATCAAACCAACTTAAGGGGTGGCTCAGATTAATCCTGAAAGGCGGTGGAGAACCGACGTTGAAGCGGGAGGTTGACAGGTGGGCCAGGGGATCGACCGATTCACCCCCTGTTGACACTTTTTAGCGCAACCACCAGAGATAGGGTGTTAGGCTATCTCTGATAACGGCGCCAGAAGTGCCCTGAGGGGTATTTCTTATGTCTATTGGATAATTCCGCAAGTGCACAGAATATATCGCTGTAGCACTTCACCCGGGAGTATTCCAAGGTATCGTTATTTATTTTATCCCAAGAGAAAGCGGTTGCTAGGAATAATTAATAAAAGAGAGAGATCCTTAAGTATATAGCAACTTAGTATCAACTAGTGATAGGGGGGTAAATCGATAAATAGAGGAAAGGGTAATGACACAAAGATACGACAAGGTTTAGGATAACTAGTAGAGTATAGCTAGATGGGAGGACAACGAGTGAGTATAAGACTTCTATGACTCTTACTTTACTCTTGTGAACTATCGTATCAAATGGATGAATTACACTAAGACAGCTACCTTACTTCCAGTGTGTAGGGAGTAGTGCAAGACAATAAAGGATATAACCTCTACCCGAAGCGCCTACGCTCTTATGGGAGCCTACCTTTTATGAACTTGCCTAAAACACGTGGAGGGATACTAAGACTAGACAGGGTTGTCACCACCTGCTAGCACCCACTAACAATCTGTGCGACAAGCGGCATTCAAGGGTAAGATCTAGCCTAAGCACCACGCTTACACTAATTCTCACTACTCTAGCTGGGTACAAACAGCTAAAGCACCCTATGACGGGCAATGAACTACACACGTGAGCTGGTTACAGGATCACAATCTAGTGTAAATCAACTATAAGGCAAGATAAGACACAACAATACTATAATGAATAGTAAAGCACTAAGTAAAGACTTAGTAAAGTAAAGTAAAGATAATATATTGATAAAAGTAAAGTCTTACAGAAGGAAAGGTACAAGAGCTATACCAGATTCTCCAGCAGACGACTCCGGAGACCCCGAGCGTAGCTCGACTCGACTCTAACTTCCACACTAGACTAATACTACTAAAGAGTGGAACTCTAGCTTCTCTTGTCTCTTGTGTATCTTGTGTGTCTTGAAGAGGGTGATGGCAGCCTTTATTTATAGGGGAGGATAGAGAGGTGCCACGTCAGCGATCCGTGTGCTCTTTGCCTCTCCACCCTTGGATGAACCGCCTCAATACCGCCTCAAAATGGACGGCATTGGTGATTCCATCACGTAGGAAGCATGCTGGAAGGCAGTGGAGTAAGGCAGTGGCCTAGACCCACCAAGGGGGGTCGGTCGACCCCCTATGATAGGTGGGCCTAGCCAGGTGTGGTCCCCACCAGTCATAGAGTGTCCTCTTATGCTGGTTCTGTCTTGATTGTGTTATTTCATGCCTTGATCCTTGTGCTTTGATTCTCCACCATTGAATGAAAACACATGTTGATCTGATGGTTGAAATGAGCTGGGTGTAGTGTCACACGGATCATGCCACGTCACCAGAGCCAGGTGGGCCCCATGGTGGGGTCGATCGACGCACACATGGGCCCACTGTTGACGGTGGATATACCCAAAAATTCTATATTCAAACACCGTCAACAGGCCTCGGATTCAAGGGAAGATAAACATATCATGAGCATATTTTATCAATAACTAGTTTCATATGTACTCTTAAGCTTGTGATTGCAGGGAACACCAAAACAGTGCAAAAGTGAGCAGCTAGGGGCTAACTACATGGTTCAGCCGAACCATGTAATGTTGCCCCAGGCCACCTCCTTTCAACACAGTGCATACAACATCAAATGGAAGAGATCAGAGCCAAGGGTGGGCCCACCCATGGGTCGGATGAACTGCCCATGGGGCCCACCTAGCTCTAGTGACGTGGCAGGATCCGTGTGACACTCCAACCAAGTCATTTCATTCATCGGATCAACTTGTGCTATCATTCAACGGTGGAGATCAAAGGCACACGAATTGAGGCATGAAATGAAGCAATCAAGACAGAACCAACACATGGGAAGAGTCTATGACAGATGGGGACCATGGTGGTGGGCCCCACCCACCAGGGGTGGGTCGGCCGAACTGCCAAAAGTGGGACCAAGACACCTACACACTCAGTGACAAGTGGGGACTGCTTCTAGAAGACCCTGGCTGGGCCCACCAGTCATAGGGGGGTCGGCCGAACCCCCCTGGTGCCCAGCTAGGTCGGTTGGCCTCCACTGACTCCAAGCATGTTTCCCATGTGCTCAAATCACCAAAGCCGTCCATCTTGAGGCGGTTACAAGGCGGTGGATCCAAGGGTGGAGAGGCAAGGAGCACGCAGATCGCTGACGTGGCACCTCCTCATCCTCCACTATAAATAGAGGCTGCCCACTCCTCTTCAAGACACACCATACACCATACAACACAAGAAGCAAGCTAGAGTGAAGTTCTACTCTTTAGTAGTAGTATTAGTCTAGTGTGGGAGTTAGAGTCGAGTCGAGCTACGCTCGGAGTCTCCGGAGTCGTCTACAGGAGAGTCTGGTATAGCTCTTGTACCTTTCCTTCTGTAAGACTTTATCCTTATCAATATATATTATCTTTACTTTACTTCACTAAGTTCTTACTTAGTCTTTACTATTCTTTATAGTATTATTGTGTCTTGTCTTCTTCTATAGTTGATTTATACTTGATAGTGATCTTGTTCCAACTCAACGTGTGTTAGTTCATTGCCTGTCATAGGGTGTTCTAGTTGTTGGTACGCAGCTAGAATAGTGAGACTTAGTGTAAGCGTGGTGCTTAGACTAGATCTTGCCTTTGATTACCGCTTGTCGCACGGATTGTTTGTGGGTGCTAGCAGGTGGTGATAGCCTTGTCTAGTCTTAGTATCCCTCCATGTGTTTTAGGCAAGTTCTTAAAAGGTAGGCTCCCATAAGAGTGTAGGCGCTTCGGGTAGAGGTTTTGTCCTCTATTGTCTCGCACTACCCCCTGCACACCGGTAGTAAGGTAACTATCTTAGTATAAGTCATCTATTTGATAGGGTAAGTCACAAGAGTAAAGTAAGTGTCATAGGAGTCTTATACTCACTCGTTGTCCTCCCACCTAGCTATACTCTACTAGTTATCTTTTAGTTATCTTAATACTTGTTGTGTGTTGGTGTCATTACCCTTTTGTCTACCTATCGATTTACCCCCTACCACTAGCTGGTACTAAGTTGGTATAGACTTGAGGATCTCTCTTTCTTTTTATTAATTATTCCTAGCAACCTCTTTCCCTTGGGATAAAAATAAATAACGATACCTTGGAATACTCCCGGGTGAAATGCTACAGCGGTATATTCTGTGCGCTTGCGGAATTATCCAATAGACATAAGAAATACCCCAGGGCACTTTTGGCGCCGTTATCAGAGATAGCCTAACACCCTGTCTCTGGTGGTTGCGCTAGGAAGTGTGAACAAGCATTTCTGGCGCCGTTGCCGGGGAAAGCATCAATCTATGAATATTAAAAAAAATTTGAATCCGGAGTCTATTATCAATTTAGTTATCGATTAGTGTTAGGGGCTTACCCCTGTTTGTGTTTCTCGTTATCGTGAAGCTAGACAGTGTATGAACGGTTTCCAATTGCCGTCAAATTTCATTGAGGGTCCTGAGCAATTGTTGAGGAGAACTAGACGCCGTCAAGTTCCACCTCAAAGGTTCATCTCAAACCTGAATCCGTTCGAGGAAAGAGGCTCCGCATTATCAATCAAGGAAGCTATGGCCTAAAAAACCATCTCTGAGTTCTCTGCACCGTCCGCTGACAACATTGCCACCGGACCGCAGCTCAACTTTGGAGATGTACCTTTGAGCTCAAGCCTGCACTCATCAACATGGTGCAAGCTAATCCATTCAGTGGAAAGCCACACGAAGACGCCAATGCCCATCTCCAGCACTTTCTGGAGGTGTGTGGGACTTTCACCATCAAGAACATCTCGGCTGACGCCATCCGCCTTCGTCTGTTCCCATTCTCATTGCTTGGGAAGGCGAAACAATGGTTCTATGCCAACAAGAGTGAAGTCACCACCTGGGAGAAATGTGCCATTGCTTTTCTCAAGAAGTTCTTCCCAATGGGCAAAACAAGCGCTCTCCGTGGCAAAATTTTAAGCTTCCAACAACAAGTGGACAAGATGATTCCCGAAGCATGGGAACGTCTCCAGGAGTACATTCGTGCCTGTCCTCATCATGGGATTGAAGAATGGCTCCTAATCCAAGGTTTCTACCATGGGTTGACTGTATTAGCCCGTAGTCACCTTGATGCTGCAGCCGGAGGAGCATTCCTGCAACACAATATCAAGGATGCTAAGGACCTCATTGAGAAAATGGTTATCAACCACGGATGGAATGAGGAACGCCTCCAGCCCAAGAAAAGGGGTATGCACACCGTTCATGAGGTGGACATGCTCTCAGCAAAAATGGACCTCTTGATGAAAAAGATTGAGGAAAGTTTCAAGAAGGAACAAGAGGCCATTAGACCCACTGCCACCCCACGAGCCATCGAAGCTGATCCATGGTGCGAGGTATGTGGTGGAGAAGATCATTCGGGCAACAACTATCCTGAAATGAAGGAGGAAGTGAGCTTCATCATCAACAACAACAACAATGGGTATCGACCCCAGCAATAAGGAGGATGGAACTCGCGCCCCTTCTACCAAGGAAATCAAGGTAATGGTTACAGCAATAATTTCAATAATTCTTATGGTAATCAACCTTCTCTTAAAGAACTTGTCTTAGGCCAATCTAAAATCAATGATAGCATAAATAAGGAAATAATGGCTAATGATAAGATTCTTGAAAATCTTAGTGAGAAAATGGATAGCTTTAACATTGCTGTGAAAAATCAATTAAGCTTTAATAAAATGTTAGAAACACAATTAGCTCAAATAGCAGCAGTTGTCCCATCATTCGAATCCCAGGGAAACCTGAGGAACCAATTGAGGGTGTTAAGTTAATTTCCATAAGGTTTGGTAAGCCTCCGGTTAGGCAAAACCCGTGTTGTCTTCTTGATCTGCCATTCATGGCTAAGAAGAGTGACCCCGGCCATCCTACCATCACCTGCGAGATCGGGCCACACACTTTCGACAACGCCTTCTGCGACCTTGGATCTGGAGTGAACATCATGTCCAAGGTAATGTACGAGAACTTGCTAGGGGGACCTTTGTACCCCACTTTTGTCAAATTGCAGATGGCCGATCAATCAATCCGGTTCTCCGAGGGATTGGCAAGGGACATCCTTGTCAAAGTTCAAGATGAATACATTCCCGCTGACTTCATTATTCTTGACATGGGAGCCGATGACGAAGTCCCCGTCATCTTGGGAAGGCCGTTCCTCAACACCGTGAATGCCATCATCTACGTGGGATTCGGCCAAGTCTACTTTCAACTCCCAGGTAAGAGAATTAAATGTCCCAATGGTTATAAATCGATGCAACAGGCAAGGAAGAATCTATGGAGAAATAAGCCACAATATGCACCCCGTCAAAAGAATCAACCGCCAAGATCCAAAAAGACCGAACTGTAAGTAAGGCTGAGGTGGTAAACAAGGCTGACTCCGCCGAATCACAAGCATCAACCAAGAAGGAATGGCGGAAGAAAGAGGTGCGATCACCACGGTCTCCATCTCCGGGACCGATCGAAGCACCCGAAGAATGAACCCGAACTGAAGAGGTCCTGCTCTACGGACCTAAAACATGGAGCCCTTTCTGGTAAGGTAAATCAGTATTTATCCCATATTTAATTCTTGCATTTCAATTTTGAATTTTCTTCATTGCATTTCATGTTTAATTTTGGCAATATTTTATTTTGACAAAATAAAATAAGTAGATGAATAAAACTTGAAAAAGATTAACTCTGCTCACACCTGAGGTGGTGGACCACCTGGGTGGGGTCGGCCGACCCCACCATGGGGCCTACCCACCTCTGGTGGTGTTGGCCTGGTGTTCTGATCATGCTCCTAAAATTTGAACACCAGCTCCTTTTGAATTTTGGTCGACCACTCTTTTGACATGACCATTCTCATATGCTTCAAGGAGAATCCAACACCCACGTCCATCCAAATTTTGAAAAGTGGACACTTTGGCATGCATTAGTGTTCCCATGGTCCATGGGAATCACTTTAAACATGTCCCCACTTTTGTCATACACCTTTTACCTTCACAAAACACTAGACAAGAGAATCTCTAAAAATTTCAAAACTTCTGGTACACCACTAGTCTCTACTTTTCTGGACACACTGTTTAGAGCTGAAAGGGGACAAAACCTGGTTCGGCCGAACCATGTTTTGGCTCCTTTCAAGAAAGTGGAGTTTGAATTCAAATAGATTCCCTGTCCAAATGTAAAAGCAACACCGAAACCTGTCATAAGTGGTTCGGCCGACCCATAATTGATGTCTTATCTGTGGAGTCGCATTTGAATTCAAATAGATTCCCTGTCCAAAGGCAAAAGCAACTCTGGTCATGAAAAAGTGGGTTCGATCGACCCATCAATAAAGCCCTGTCGGAAAATTTAAATTTGAGATCACCTAGATTCCATGTCCAAAGGGGAAACAACAAAGATCTGGCCATGGGGGGGTCGGCCGAACTGGGCCTAGTGGCCAGGCCACCAGCCCTTCTCCCCTATAAATACCCTTGCATTGTGTGCTCAAATCCACACCCAAACCTGCTGATTCCTACCGAGCACACAATCTCTCTTCTTTTCTTCATTTGAGCAAGGTCTTTCTCAATTTTAGTTTAAGTTTAGCCACTCGAACCAAAAATCTAAAAATATTGTAGTAGTAGAAGCTTGTCTCACTCTCATCTTTGCTCTCAAATTCTTGTTTGTGGAGGTAGCCATACCGCACAAAGACTACTAACAGTGGGATAGCTAACACTAACGCTAATCCCTGTTGTTGTAGTGTGTTCTTGTGTGAGCTCATTGTTGCAGGATGAAGAAGTTCTCCTCCGCACTCAAGAAGGCCAAGAGTGTCGTAGGGAGTTCCTCCCGACGACCCCGCCATGATGAAGATGAAGGAAGAGAAGCTCCACCAAGAAGAAGCTTCGGAGTGCCTTCCGAGTGGACGTTCGACCCCGAAAGCGGCCTCATGCTAAATCAAGAAGAGTACCAAAGGTATACCTCCATCCGACACCGAGGGTATGAACATACCGGCATCATCGACCCTGTCCTCTTGGACATCACAGGTATGACCGCGGAACTCAATACTATTTTTAATACAATCGGTTGGGGAAGTTTTTGGGAAGTGCAAGAACTTGGAATAGAAAAGCTCACCATTGAATTTCTATGCTCTTTACAAGCCACTGAAAATAATGTCTATTTCCGCATATTTAAGCAAGACTATAATTTAACATGGGGAGTTTTTAGCATGGCACTTGGTTTTGATAATGACTGTCATCTAGACCTTGTTAATGCAACAAGAAGATTTGATAAAGCTGAATTTTGGAAAGCTATAACAGGATCTAATGATTGCTCTGACCGTAAAACCGATGAAATTCATAATCCTACTTTGCGCTTGATCCGATATTGGATGGCTATAACTTTTCTTCCTGGCTCTAATGTGTAAGTTCTTTACAATGATGAATTAAGACTGCTCTATGCCATGACAAAGAAAATAAAAGTTTCACCTGCTAAGATGTTGGCCCACTTTTGGCTTGGTATTTTCCATAGAAGCGAGCCCATATTCTTCACTTCTTTTATCACGCGCATTGCTGAAACAATGGACTTGCTAGATGGAAAACATTACTTTGAATACATTGCCTCTCCTAGAGATATTGTAACCGAAGATTTCTTCATAAGCACTCAAGTCCTAAAAAGAGATGAAAATGGTGATATAAAAATGATTTATCCCGGCTATACAGCCGAAATCTCTCTCCCTTGTGAGAGGCGTTGGTTGTATGTGCTGTGCACGCTAACCATAAATTGGGACCGAGAGGCAAGGAGCCAAAATATTGCAGGATCAAGAAGGGTGACAAGGAGCATGTCACAAGCCGTCCAATTTGAGCAAGGCGTCACATCACGAGCTACAGGGAGATATGAAGAAGAAGGCGATGAGGCAAGTTCCATGGATATTTTAAGGTCCACAGAACGGCCTCAATAGCACACTACAAGAGTGCGCACTCCCCGTCCGTCCGCACGGGTGAGGGGTCGTCGAAGCCAAGGATCGGAAATGGACCAACTCATCAATGACATGGGCGCAATGCAAGTTGAGTAAGACACAACTCTGAATATGGCACAACAAAATACTCAATTATTGCAAGCTATCCAAGACGAAGAAGCACAACGCTGGGCGGGATGGTTCCAATACTACCCGCCACCACAATGAGCAAAAGGACAAGCTTGAGGGAGATCCTCTCCCCCATCAAGGTAAGTATTCTATCCTAGCTCTTTACATTTTTGATTGTATATAAAAAAATGCATAAGATAAAAATACCAAAAATATTTCCCTTATTTCCATATGTCTCATGAATATTTATCTTCCTCATGGAAATGATGAATAGTTGCTCTGTTAATGTTTCTTTAATACCTAGTTTACAACTTAGTATTTCTTTGAGTATGGATCACTTGGCTCATTTAAATCATCATGAACCTGAAAACTTTATGGATGCTAAGTGCTAGAACTAAGTCTAAGTGGTTGTGACATATGATATAGTGAAACAAGAACTACTATAATACTGTTATAAACATGCATGATTACTAGAGATTTATTTCTTAAACAAACAAAACCTTATTGTTCCTCAATGATGATAAATTCCTACCACGGCCATATATGTTACACATGTCTAAAACCTTCCACTTAAGCTACTTGCTTTGTATTAAGTGTTGTCAAGCCTTGTTGACCCTTATTGAGAGTCTTATCATGCTCCCAAGATCAAGATCACGTACACACCATATATACATGCTGCTTCTACACTGGAAGTACGCAACCACATGCCTTCCATTTCTACCAAATAAATGCTCCATGTGTTAAAGTCATAGAAAATCTCTCTTAGTCATTATGGTAGTAGAGACAAAAGGCTGTGCAAAATGAAAATAAAAAGAAAGAAAGATGGACACAAGAGGGTCCATAGAAAAGAAAAGAAAAATATTTGAGCAATTCTAGGCTCATAAATAAAATAAAAATGATAGCCATGTCTCTAAAATTTATTAGAGAGAGATACAATTCAAATAGAGGAGCATTATATTCCATCATCATCCACACACTTGCACATCTTAATCTAAGGGCATGACACTTCTCTCTTTGGATCCAAGCTTTGACTCTACAACATATGCAAAGTAAGTATGCTATATTTTTTCATTCCTACCTTAAGCTCCACATAAGCCATTTTTAGAAGTAGCATGATAAAGAGAAGGCAATATTTACTTTATGCCTTGGTAAGGAATCATACACCATTCGAGTGACATGAGAGAACCATATGAGGAACATTAAGTGGAACTAGTTATTGATAAAATATGTTCATGCCATGCTTATTCTCCCTTGAATTCGAGGCCTGTTGACGGTGTTTGAATGTGGATTTTCATGGTATATCCACCGTCAACACCCCCACTGCCATCTAGGCCTCGCTTTCGCAGGTGAGTCTCTGATGTTCTCTAGAATATTTTTGACACGCTTTTGCCACGTAATTCGATGTATTAGTCCAACATGTGGGTCTCCTTTGGTTCTTTTCAAGATAACACCCTGCAAAACATTGAATCACCAAAACTATGAAATTATGCGTTAATTATGTCATAACTTGTCTAGCAGTGGTTTTGTTTACTATAACAGTTACTCGGCACTTTTTAGCACTTCCCACATGTTAGACTCATTTTCGTGCCTAACTTTATCAAGTTGCTTCAATGTTAATCATCGCTCTTTTTGTTATAGCCATAGTTTACCAAAAGTTAAGTGCAACAAACTACAACACCAACCAAACAGCTCTCATGGGCATTCCACACCCCCTAGCGACACCTTCACATACTAGTTTTCAAAGCATAAGAGATATAAGCATAGTCATTTATTGAACATAGGACACCCTATCTAAATAGTATGCTACCATCTAGATCTGTTACATGTAAATATAATACACCAAAAATTATGGCGTGCTAGGTAGAGATTTGCGTTAGACACAACCAGATGGGGTTCTCTGACAATGACACAACTTTTGGCCCAACGATCGACCTCTACTCCCTATACTCCATTGCTGATTTGGTAGGGCGCTAGGCCCTCATTATCACCTTCTTAAGGACGAGGCCTTCTGTTTTATTAGAGCTTTGTGGTGATTTCTATTAGGCAAAAAAATGTAAGTGTCGACCTAGCTTTTGAATGGTAAGTAGGCCCAAAAAACATACATCTGAGGAGAGTGCCTCACTTATCCTATGCAACTAGTACAATAAGTAGACAACTTTCAAGACTCATGCCACTACTAGCTCCAACTTGACCGAGACGACCCAACTAACATGACAACAAGGTCAAAAAACCTAACTAATAACTCAACTGAAGAAAACACGAGGACATGTCGGATGACACTAAAATAACACAACTTGGTGCATCACCATGGCCAAACGGTAAAGAGTAAATTTCGAACTGGAAAGCCTAGCAATGCCTCCAAGGAGGAAACGATGCTAAAAATGTCAACAAACTAACACGCTAAGCGAAGGTTCTCACTTGCTAAGGTAAAAATACGCCTCTAAGAAGGGAAACAACGTTTGTAGACATCATCGTCAAAGCTTTCACTTCGAAATTCAATCTCCACACTGTTGTCATGCGGCGAAGAGTCAGCAACAGCCCTACCCAACCAACATCTCTAAGGATGCCAACTAGGAGAAGTGCCATGAGAAACCCACCTGATAGCCTGCCCTCTGCCAGAACCGGCAAAGCCAGGCAACAATGAGCAAATTCGGCCAGCTCCACCACAGAAGCCAGCTGAGGAAGCGGGAAGGAAGCTGGTGGGGAGAAGAGGGTTGCCTAGCCCGCTAACGTCCCAACCCTTGCCAAGACGTCCCCCCCATGAAAGCCCTAGTTTGGTTTTGATAATTGATGACACCCTAAGGACTAACCTACTTGCTAAGTGATGGCTAAGTGTAGGTTATCCTAACCATGGTGAGTGGAGCTAAATGATGTTGACCAAGTGAGCTCAACCATGGATCAAGGTGGATCAAGTGGAGATGATCAAGGAGAAAGAAAAGGACATAGAAGAGAAGGCAAAGGTATAACCCTAATAGGGCTTTTCTTTTGGTGATCAAGACACCAAGTGGGTGTGATCACGTTTAGGATAGATAGCCGACTATTAAGGGGAGAACTAAGTGTTTGGATTACCTTCAAATGCCCTAGGTTGCATTTCATGTGCATTGACTAACTCAACCTAGAGACCAACTTAGAAACCCTTGAAAAATATTTGCAAAATGCTAACACACTGTGCACAAGTGTTGAGAACCTTGAGTGTTAGCACATAGAAGCAAGGGGTGTGAAAAAAGACTTGAAAAACTCTGTTTTTGGAGCGTCGGACGCTAAGGCAGCAGGGCATCGTCTGTAGAGTCCGACGGTTCCTAGGCTCGGTTTCTAACTGTGAAAGCGTCGGACGGTAGTTGTTGGTCCGATGGTGGGCGTCGGACACCATCCGAGCATTTCGGGAGCTCTCTGCGTAAAAATGCATAGTGTCAGATGCTAAGAAGCATTGGTCCAACGCACTAACGAGAGACAGTCTGACGGTGTTCTGAGCTGCTGGCTTCTGTGAGAGTCGGATAGTCCGACGGGCTGAGCAGAGTGAGCGTCGGACTATTGCACGACAGTCCGACAGCTTGGCGTGGCGAGTTCAAGCTCTGGGCTCGTTCATGGCGCAGAGTGTTTAGGGCGTCGGACGAAGGGTATTAGTCCGACGCAGTGCCTCGGACTAGCGCCCGACGGCATTTTCGTCTCTGCGTGCTCTCTGGAAGCGTCGGACGCCAGTGTGCTTTGGTCCGACGCTGTCCAGTCCGACGGTCTGAGTTTTGGCATGAGTCGTTAGCCGTTGGAGATCAGCGGCTGTGGTTGAATCTGAGCTGACATGTGGCTTCAATCCGAGCGTCGGACCGAGGTGTTGGTCCGACGGGTTGCATCCCATGCTTGCGTCCGAGCTTGCGTCGGACGCCCCGAAAAGGGTGTTAACGCTGTTTCTTGTGGGGTAACAGCCAGGAGTGCACTTAGGGGTATTTATACTCCCTCCCTGGTCACTTGGTGACTTTGTTGCACATTTGATTCATTGACATACACTTGTGAGCACTCTCTAGCCTCCCACTCACTCACTTGTTCATCTTTGATCATCTTTGTGAGTTGAGTGATCCTCAAGTGCATCATAGCTAGTGATTTGCATTCTAGAGCACTTGAGAGCAAGCCAAGGCTGAGTTCTTATTCTCTTGGGGCATTGCTGTGTCCCTAGCGGCTTGGAGGCGATTCCGGTGTTGAGGTTGATTGGTGATTGTTCAAGCCCACACCGAAGGTTTGTTGTGAGGGGTTCTTGCGGTTATTCCTCGGCGGAGAGTCAAAACCGACTCTAGTGGATTGCTCGTGGTTGATAGCCACTTCTCTTGTGTTGGTGAGCGGCTCCCGGTGAGGGATTGACGTGTGAAGCCTAGCTCGCAATCCACCAAGGAAGACCGGTGCCACAACAAGGAGTAGCGTGACGGCGATCACGTGAACCTCGGTAAAAAATCGGGTGTTCATTGTCTTCTCCACCTTCAAGTGGATGATTGTTTTTCCCGGTCTTCTTCATTGGTGATTGGTCTTCATTGTGTTTATTAATCATCTCTAGGTGATTGGGTCTTCACGGCAAGTGGACTTCACTTCTACGAGCCCATTGGTATAATCTTTCTCGATCACTCATCCTTGCGATTACTTGTTTAGGTGCTCTCTCCTTAGGTTTTGAAGGAGTGAGTTTCTTGCGGTTGAGTGCATATACTTGTGTTTAATGTATTGTGATAGGTGGCCTGCATAGAGTAGCCTAGAGCTAGTGCTTTGCATTTCGCTTGTTAATTACTAACTTGTGGTCTAATACTTTGTGGAATTCTTATAGGCTATTCACCCTCTCTAACTTATCCGGTCCTTTCATTTGGTATCGGAGCCGAGGTCTCCACCGTTTGAAGCTTAACATCCTTATGGTGAAGAATGGCTCAAATCAATGTGTTGGGGAAGCCGCCAAAGTTTGATGGCACAAGCTATGACCATTGGAAGAGAAATATGATTGTGCACTTCATGACCATACATATTGATGTGTGGAAAGTGACGGAGACAAAGATTGAGTATGAGAATGCTCAAGTTCCCACCGATGCCGATAAGAGGAAGATGGAGTGCAATGCCCATGCAATCAATGCACTCTACACCGCTCTTGAGTCTCATGTATTTAAGCAAATCAAGGATCTTGATTTGGCTCATGACATTTGGAAGCAGTTGGAGGAGACATATGAGGGCACACAAGAGAATGCCAAGGTGTACATGGTGAGAGAGAGAAGTTTGGCACCTTCAAGATGGAAGAAAATGAAAGTGTGCCGGAGATGTTCAACCGGCTACAAGTGATTGTGAATGACTTGAAGAGCTTGGTTGAGGACATCAAGGACAAAGACTTCTCTCACAAGTTCTTGAGGTGCTTGCCCGCAAGATTTGCTATCATCAAGACTTTACTTGCAAGAGAAAACTTGAGCAAGAAGAAGCCCAACCAAATCCTCGGTGAAATCATCACTCAAGACATGAACAATGAGAAGGTGGTTGAGGAAAAGAAGAAGAAAATTGTAGCACTCAAGGCTACATCCTCCAAGAGCAAGGGCAAAGCCAAGATGATTGAGCTTGATGAAGAATATACTTCAAGTGATGATGAAGATGATGAGGTTATGGCTCTTCTAGGGCGCAGGTTTGGCCGCTTCATGAAGAGGAAGGGCTCTGGTCAAGGCAAGAAGAAGTTTATCTCCAAGAACAAGCAAGAGCCAAGGAGATGCTTCAAGTGCAAGAGCCTAGATCACTTCATTACCGATTATCCACAAAATAGTGACAATGACAATGAGAGTGATGATGAAAAAAAGAAGAGCAAGAAGAAGGACAAGAAAGAAAAGAAGAACAAGAATGTGACACTCAAGAAGAAGAAGGGTCAATCATATTATGTCACTTGGGATGATAGTGATGCCTCTACCGATGAGGATGATAGTGATGATGAGAGCAAGACCATCAAGAAGAAAGCTATGGCAAGCATTGCTCTCAACAACAAGCTATCTCTCTTTGACACTCCACCTACATGCTTGATGGCCAAGCCATCCAAGGTACAATCCGATGATGAGAGTGATGAGAAGGAGCTCTTATGTGATGAGCTCATGTCCATGCTTGATGATGCCAACACTTACATTGAGGCCAAGAGAAAGGAGTGCAAAGAATTGCGCAAAGGCAAGTTAGTCATTGAGCAATCCTTTGATGAGCTCTTGAAGTCTTATGAGAGGCTAATGGAAGCCTATGAGAACTTCAAGGTAGCTCACTCCAAGCTAGAGAAAGCTCACTCCTCTCTAGTGGCCGAAAATGAGAAAAGCCATCCATCAAGACATGTGACATGGGTTCCACATGTGATATCCTTAGTGACAAGTCAATTCCTTCTTCTACTATTGTTGTCACTAATCCTTCTTGCAACTCTACCACTCCTATTTCACCTAAAGTTGATGACTTTAAGTCCTCACTTGTGGTGGAAAACAAAAACCTCAAGGAGGAGGTCAACAAGCTCACCCGCGCGTTAGGCAATGCCTATGGCGGGGATGCCCGCTTGCTAAATTGATCGGGTAGCCAAAGATTTAGTCACTCTAAGGAGGGACTAGGCTATACCCCCAAGAAAGACAAGGTCGCCTTTGCAACTCCTTAGCTTTGTGAGGAGCAATGGTAGGTATTGCCAAAGATGCAAGCAAGTGGGGCATCATGAGCAATATTGCATGGCTAACAAGAACAAGCAAGTCAAATTTGCTAGTGCGACTTCAATTCGCCTTGATTCTTGTTACATGCTCACCAAGGGAGTGAAGGGTGTTAAAGCCAAGTACATTGGTACACCAAGAGGCAACCGAAGGATGAGATCCATTTGGGTGCCTAAGTCTTTGGTCACTAACCTCCAAGGATCCAAGAATGCTTGGGTACCAGTTGATATCTACTAACGTCGCCAAATATAACTATATAACTTTTAATGCGAGAGGCGAGATTAGAAGATGAATGGTAATTAATTAACTTGTCATTAGCAACTAGCCACTTTTCTATTACCAACATTCTTATACAAGAACTAGGTTGTCATCCCTAATTAATAATGCTAAGAATAAATAAAGGTTTTATATATTAATCTATGTGACTAGGCAGAAATAAATATAAATATAAAATAAGATTAGTTCTGCAAGCGGACAGATAATTATACCATTGTAGCATTTTACCTAAGGAGTTCTATCAGGTTGTCGATTTATATTTATACCACTGGGAAGGACTAGGATAAACTTTAATATATTATATTGATAGTGATGGTATACAATGGATAAGTGACATTACCGATGTCATTTACTCTACTCATAATAGGCAGAGGTCACAAGATAAATAAAGATAAAGGTGATAAGTATGATCAAGCATCATAAAGAAAAGATGATCATCAGAGAACTCTCTAGTCATAGTAATAGCTAGCCAATGGATAAACTAAGGAATTAATATCAAAAGTAATTCTATAACTACATCGATGAATAACTCTAATTAGTGCAATTACATCTAGCAATCATTGTTAGACTAATCCTATATCATGATCACATGCAAAGGGCATCATCTAGGAAAGGTGTGAAACAGAGTCATCACCAAACTTCGCGATCGTGCCTGCTGGCCTACATACGGGGGGTGGACTACAGAGGACTCAACGCAGCTGTCACCTACGCGATCTATCACACGACCCGGCACATCAGGGTGCACTCGCAGATAAACAGAATACCTAGACACCATGTCTACATATCGTTAATCATCTATCCATTGTACACATGAATAAACGCTATACAAGCAATTACATGAATTCAATAAGATCAAACCAACTATACTAGAATATAATCAAAGTAGACAAAGACTATTGTAATCAAGAACATATGAACTATTAAGAACAATGTTTCCCTAATCATAATGAAGAATACAATAATAGAGAAAGAACTAGAATTATACCGAACTCCGTGCTCCAGACAGACGCCGGGGCTCCAGATCCACCGAAGAACTAGAACGCCTCTACTCTCTAATATAACTAGGCTAGAACTATGAACTAGGAGGCTCTTGATGAACTAGGAGGCTCTTGATGGCTTGAGGACTTGATGCCTTCAATGAATGACGGGTTGATGCCTCCAGGGGGGTCTGCCCCTTTATTTATAGCCCGGTGGGATGCACGCGCGCCGTAGTATCAAACCGACTTGAAACAAGGGCTGAGATGACTCCATAGAGGCGGTGGAAGAAGACTCCAGAAGATGGGCCGAAACCCTAGCAGGGGGCACCGGCCGGCCCCACCCTGGGGGGTCTCGGGTCCCGGTGCCTCGTGTATGTTCCAGATGCTTCTAGTGTTCTCGTGATGATTGTTTCCTTGGCGGTTAAGTTACATGGTAATCATGCTCTTTAACCCTTCTTTTATGCTTTTCTGGAATAACCCCTGGAAAATACAGAACATGCAAAACTCATGGAAACTGTCAGTTAAAACCCTAGACTAGTGTGTATTCATGTATCATTTGGTGTTTAAAGTTCTAATAAAAGTTGACGTTATCCACCGTCAATAGAAACCCTTGAAAAATATTTGCAAAATGCTAACACACTATGCACAAGTGTTGAGAACCTCGAGTGTTAGCACATAGAAGCAAGGGGTGTGAAAAAAGACTTGAAAAACTCTGTTTTTGGAGCGTCGGACGCTAAGGCAGCAGGGCGTCGGACCATTGTTCTATAGAGTCTGACGGTTCTCAGGATCGGTTTCTAACTGTGAAAGCGTCGGACGGTAGTTGTTGGTCCGACGGTGGGCGTCGGACACCGTCCGAGCATTTCGGGAGCTCTCTGCATAAAAATGCATAGCGTCAGACACTGAGAAGCGTTGCTCCGACGCACTAACGAGAGATAGTCCGACGATGTTCTGAGCTACTGGCTTCTGTGAGAGTCGGATAGTCCGACAGGCTGAGCAGAGTGAGCGACGGACTATTGCATGACAGTCCGACGGCTTGGCGTGGCGAGTTCACGCTCTGGGCACGTTCGTGGTGCAGAGTGTTCAGGGCGTCGGACAAAGGGTGTTAGTCCGACGCAGTGCCTCGAACTAGCATTCGATGGCATTTTTGTCTCTGCGTGCTCTCTGGAAGCGTCGGACGCCAGTGTGCTTTGGTCCGACGCTGTCCAGTCCGACGGTCTGAGTTTTGGCGCGAGCTGTTAGCCGTTGGAGATCACCGGCTGTGGTTGAATCTGAGCTGACACGTGGCTTCAATCCGAGCGTCGGACCGAGGCGTTGGTCCGACGGGTTGCGTCCCATGCTTGCGTCCGACGCCCCGAAAAGGGTGTTAACGGCTGTTTCTTGTGAGGTAACGGCTAGGAGTGCACTTAGGGGTATTTATACTCCCTCCCTGGTCACTTGGTGACTCTCTTGCACATTTGATTCATTGACATACACTTGTGAGCACTCTCTAGCCTCCAACTCACTCACTTGTTCATCTTTGATCATCTTTGTGAGTTGAGTGATCCTCAAGTGCATCATTGCTAGTAATTTGCATTCTAGAGCACTTGAGAGCAAGCCAAGGCTGAGTTCTTATTCTCTTGGGGCATTGCCATGTCCCTAGCGGCTTGGAGCCGATTCTGGTGTTTATGTTGATTGGTGATTCTTCAAGCCCACATTGAAGGTTTGTTGTGAGGGGTTCTTGCGGTTATTCCCAAGCGGAGAGCCAAAATCGACTCTAGTGGATTGCTCGTGGTTGATAGCCACTTCTCTTGTGTTGGTGAGCGGCTCTCGGTGAGGGATTGACGTGTGAAGCCTAGCTCGCAATCCACCAAGGAAGACCGGTGCCACAACGAGGAGTAGCGTGACGGCGATCACGTGAACCTCCGTAAAAAATAGGGTGTTCATTGTCTTCTCCACCTTCAAGTGGATGATTGTTTTTCCCGGTCTTCTTCATTGGTGATTGGTCTTCATTGTGTTTATTGATCATCTCTTGGTGATTGGGTCTTCACGGCAAGTGGACTTCACTCCTACGAGCCCATTGGTATAATCTTTCTCGATCACTCATCCTTGCGATTACTTGTTTAGGTGCTCTCTCCTTAGGTTTCGAAGGAGTGAGTTTCTTGCGGTTGAGTGCATATACCTGTGTTTAATGTATTCTGATAGGTGGCTTGCATAGAGTGGCCTAGAGCTAGTGCTTTGCATTTCGCTTGTTAATTACTAACTTATGGTCTAAAACTTGTAGAATTCTTATAGGCTATTCACCCCCTCTAGCCTATCTGGTCCTTTCACCCCATCAACCATGCCACACAAGGCCCCTAGAAGACTCCACAACAAACTATCATCGTCAGCATGTCGCTCCCTGGCTCTTCGTGGATATGAGGCAGACCACAACAAAGACCCTGGAAACCATGCGAGAAGGATGACAGCGGCCCCTGCAGAGGAACATTGGCCCCAACCATGGAGGCTAGATCAGGACACCACCGCCACATCCCGCACAACAAAAGCGTCGTGGTGGAGAGTCATGGTCATTGTGCTCCAACTGCATGGCCGAGAGCCAAGTGAGCACACATGCCTGGTGGTGCATAAAGATGGCAACGGGACCCGATCCCCGATTCCCCGTGGGGAATTCCCCTATTAGGGGATGGGGATGGTTACAATTATTGCGCCATGGGGAATAAAATGGGGGGAAATTGATCCCCGTCGGGTTTCACGGGGCCAGGGACGATCATACGTCCCCCGTCCCTGATTTCCCGTGGCCCCGATTAGCAAATGCGCGCAGGTTGAATTGTAGCCCATCTAAAGTCCAGCCATCTGAGTATATATACCGAGCTAACCCTAAGTCTTCGCATCCTTTCCTCTCTTCCTACTGGGACATCAGCCGTCGCTTCTTTTGCAAGTTGCAGATCCAGTGCCCCCAAGTGCCGGTGGTAGTCCCTCACTGGCCTCCACCTCGTGACCTCACTTGAGGCACAACCACACAAGCCACACCACCTGCTGGTCCACCATCGCACACGAGGCTATGGGCAGTGTACGCAGCACCATGTCGGAGCCGCCGCTCGTCCACTTCCGAATGAAAGCCCAGAGCCCATGACAAACAGGAGCACAACACAGCTGACAGCTGCACCGAGCAACACAAGGCAGCAAATCTTCAGATACGCTGTCGTGTTCTAGATCTTGAGGATTTGATGCTGGTCTGAAAGGTCCTAAATGGCTACAGGGGGGTGAATATCCTATAAAAACTTCTACAAACAACACTTAAGCAAAGTGGTTAGACAATTATGAAGCGAAGCGAATTTTGCGCTAGCGTACAAAAAATGCAAGCCACCTAACCATTCTAGGCTATAGTCTCTAGTTTCACAAACAAGAAGCTAAGTTACTACTTTACTCTACCCTTAGGTGAGCAAACTATAGAAGTAAACTACTCAAAAGTAAGTGCTCAAATATAAAGGAGAGAGAGAAGATTATACCGCAGGTGAAGTGATAATATGAAAACCAACAATAGACAAGAGAGAACCTCAGTAGAGAGATAACACAAGATTTTTACTGAGGTTCACTTGCTTGCCGGCAGGCTACGTCCTCGTTGTAGCGATACACCCACTTGGAGGTTCATGCGCTAATTGGCATCACACGCCAAACCCTTCTCAAGGGTGCCGCACAACCAACACAAGATGAGGATCCACAAGCTACGCACAATCCACTAGAGTAGCCAATTGCGATCTCCCGCGGGAAAGGCTCAAGAACCCCTTACACTTCACCAATCGGAGGTGGAGACAATCACCAACTCTCCTCAACGATCCTCGCAGCCCCAAGCCGTCTAGGAGTCGGCAAACTCCAAGAGTAACAAGAGAATCCGCTATGAAATCCAATCACCAAGTGCCTCTAGATGAACACACTCATGCAATGCACTTGATGCTCTCCAATCTCACCAAATGATGATTCAATCAAGTGGAAGATGTGAGAGAGGAGTGGAGAGGCTCATTAGTTACTAGGAATGATGAAAATAGCCAAGAGAGCCTCCCCAAGCCAGCAGCCCAACTATTTATACACCCCTCACAAGATCATAGCCGTTGGGCCACTCTGCGTGGCGTTGGACGGAACCATCAGATGCCCGCGCGCGCCACCGTCGGACTAACGTCCACGATCAGACGCCTTGGATGCGTGCCACGTGTCAAACACTGTTTGAAGTCGATCGTTGGATCTCAACGGCTAGCTACTTGCACCAACTCACTACCATCGAACGCTCGACCCGTCGGACTAAAGGATGCCACCATCCGACGTTTCCAGAGAGCTCCCAAGAGCGTGAAAGACCGTTAGATGGTGTCCGACGCTCACCATCGGACTAAACTGCAGCAAGGTCCTACGCTCCTAGAGAGTAACCAAAACGTGAAAGTCGCGTCGGACAGAGTCTGATGCTCACCGTCAAACTAACTACTAGCGTCCGACGCCTCCCATCTCGCCATGTGTCACTGCCGTTGCTCTGCTGCTGCGCTGCACCGTCGGACCGAGGAGAAATAGTCTGACGCATGAACGACTACGGGCTGACGCTCTTTTACTGCACAAGGCTAGGTCAGCCGTCGAACGCAAGCAATGGTCTGACGCTCAGTGGGGTTAGCGTCCGACGCTCATTTTTACACTAGAACGTCTCCGAAATTCGCTAAGTTTCCAAACCCTCTCTAACCCTCTCCAACCCTAGCCCTCTAGGGTTAGAGAGGGTTTGGTTCCAGTGGTATGGTTGGATGCCACCAGAAACGGCGGTGAATGGGATGGGGAGCTAGGGCACTGCGAGGTACTTTTATAGCTTGATGTAGGCATGGCCATGGTGGACGGCCCTGATCCGAGTTGGCAGATCAGAGGGCTGTGGTGCATGCTAGGTTAGGGCTCCAGGCGTGCCCGACCTCGCTTGGCGGCCAAGGCAGGGAGACAGGCAGGGAACATCGCTGTCTGGGATCACTTCCCTAGCGTGGTCTTCTTGCCGGGTCAAGGCGTGGTCACGCGAATTGCGTGACGACTGTGGCGGGGAAGAGGAACACGAGAGGAAGGGGCTAACGGCTGGGGTCCGTGCATCGGTGGCCCGGTGGAGGCGCGCTTCGCCACCCGGGCGTGCGCGTGCATATGCGGGAGCTGGGCCGTGGTTGTTGATGAGTGGATGGGCTAGCCCGACTGCGGGGTTCAGCGCGCGGGAGAGGAGGCAATGGCGAGCTGGGTGTTGATGGTGGATATACCCTAAAATTCCACATTCAAACACCGTCAACAGGCCTCGGATTCAAGGGAAGATAAACATATCATGAGCATATTTTATCAATAACTAGTTTCACATGTACTCTTAAGCTTGTGATTGCAGGAAACACCAAAACAGTGCAAAAGTGAGCAGCTAGGGGCTAACTACATGGTTCAGCCGAACCATGTAATGTTGCCCCAGGCCACCGCCTTTCAACACAATGCAACAACATCAAATGGAAGAGATCAGAGCCAAGGGTGGGCCCACCCATGGGTCGGCCGAACTGCCCATGGGGCCCACCTAGCTCTGGTGACGTGGCAGGATCCGTGTGACACTCCAACCAAGTCATTTCATCCATCGGATCAACTTGTGCTTTCATTCAATGGTGGAGATCAAAGGCACACGGATTGAGGCATGAAACGAAGCAATCAAGACAGAACCAACACATGGGAAGAGTCTATGATAGATGGGGACCACAGTGGTAGGCCCAACCCACCAGGGATGGGTCGGCCGAACCATGGAGTGTGGCCCCCAGCCACCTACACACTCAGTGACAAGTGGGGACTCCTTCTAGAAGACCCTGGCTGGGCCCACCAATCATAGGGAGGGTCGGCCGAACCCCCCTGGTGCCCAGCCAGGTCGGTTGGCCTCCACCGACTCCAAGCATGTTTCCCATGTGCTCAAATCACCAAAGCCATCCATCTTGAGGCGGTTACAAGGCGATGGATTCAAGGGTGGAGAGGCAAGGAGCACGCAGATCGCTGACATGGCACCCCCTCATCCTCCACTATAAATAGAGGCTGCCCACTCCTCTTCAAGACACACCATACACCATACAACACAAGAAGCAAGCTAGAGTGAAGTTCTACTCTTTAGTAGTAGTATTAGTCTAGTGTGGAAGTTAGAGTCGAGTCAAGCTACGCTCGGAGTCTCCGGAGTCGTCTACAGGAGAGTCTGGTATAGCTCTTGTACCTTTCCTTCTGTAAGACTTTATCCTTATCAATATATATTATCTTTTCTTTACTTCACTGAGTTCTTACTTAGTCTTTACTATTCTTTATAGTATTGTTGTGTCTTGTCTTCTTCTATAGTTGTTTTATATTTGATAGTGATCTTGTCCCAACTCAACGTGTGTTAGTTCATCGCCTGTCATAGGGTGTTCTAGTTGATGGTACGCAGCTAGAATAGTGATACTTAGTGTAAGCGTGGTGCTTAGACTAGATCTTGCCTTTGATTACCGCTTGTCACACGGATTGTTTGTGGGTGCTAGTAGCTGGTGACAACCCTGTCTAGTCTTAGTATCCCTCCACGTGTTTTAGGCAAGTTCTTAAAAGGTAGGCTCCCATAAGAGTGTAGGCGCTTCGGATAGAGGTTTTGTCCTCTGTTGTCTCGCACTACCCCTGCACACCGGTAGTAAGGTAACTATCTTAGTATAAGTCATCTATTTGATAGGGTAAGTCACAAGAGTAAAATAAGTGTCATAGGAGTCTTATACTCACTCGTTGTCCTCTCACCTAGCTATACTCTACTAGTTATCTTTTAGTTATCTTAATACTTGTTTTGTGTTGGTGTCATTACCCTTTCCTCTACCTATCGATTTACCCCCCCTACCACTAGCTGGTACTAAGTTGGTATAGACTTAAGGATCTCTTTCTTTTTATTAATTATTCCTAGCAACCGCTTTGCCTTGGGATAAAAATAAATAACGATACCTTGGAATACTCCCGGGTAAAGTGTTACAGCGGTATATTCTGTGCGCTTGCGGAATTATCCAATAGACATAAGAAATACCTCAGGGCACTTCTGGCGCCGTTATCAGAGATAGCCTAACACCTGTCTCTGGTGGTTGCGCTAAGAAGTGTCAACACTGGGTCGGCTGGGCCGGTTGGGCTGGCTTGCCCTTTTCCTTTTTCTTTTGTTATTTTCTGTTTTCACATATTATCTACCCATATGTTCATGTAAATAATATATATGCACAGGTGTATACATATATATTATTTACATACTTTTTTTTTGCAAATTATATTATTTACATACTATGACTGATTATTCATACTTACTCCTATGTATATATATGATGTATTGAATGTGGGCTTGGTGATTTAATTAATCTAAACCAAACATAAATCCAATAAAAATGTCAATATGCAATACGAGTAATTGGAAAATGTTGTACTTTTCATAAATAATTTTGGGGTGGCATATTATTCACTTTGCATTAGAAGAAGAATAATTGTCACTTTATTATATGCATGCACACTCAATACAAATTTATTTGGAAAAACTTTTGGTAGTTGGTGTTTTCAATGTGGGGGGTTGTTACACATGTGCAACCACTTAGGCCATGCACTCGGTGCGGTGAAAGGTAGTGAGAACTTTGTTGTTGTTGTTGTTGTTGTTGTTGTTGTTGTTTAAAAAATGTGTCTTGAAAGACGAAGGTTAGAGTAAGATCATGGCAAAATAAGTCACGAGAGCAAAATCATTAGTCATTGAGAATTTAGCGAGAAATACTCACTTGTTAGTTTTAGTTCCTGCATGAGGATACTTCGGAGACATGTAGAAAGAGTTAGTTGACATATATGTGAACTATAGGTCATATTATAAGGAAAGCTAAGATTAGGATATCCGTAAGGGGCAAATGTCTATGGTGCCGGGCAAAAATGCTGAAGGAATACGAAGACACCGAGTCTTCGGGAGACTTCGGAGCCGTAGAAATGGGAGACTTCCGAGTATCCCTGGCCAGCCATGCTGGCCTTCGACCTTCGCGTATTGATTGTTTGTAACACCCGGATTTTCAAAGAAAATCCGAACGAGAGTATATGTGGACCCAAAAATTTTAAAACCACATATACTACAAATTAAACATCATTATGCACGAACATCGAATATTTAACTTATTACATCATAGCCAACGGCTTTTGTTACAGCGGATACGTCATGGACAAACTCTCCATGCCGACAGGGACACCAACTGGGGGCACACTATCTTCAGGGATCCTGGATGTCCTCTGGAAACTCTACAAACTCATCATCTGGTACCCATCCGGGATTTTGATGATTTGGTAAACAACGACAAGCGTCAGCTTACCACGCTCACCAAGGCTCAAAAAGGCTGTATTTAGCTTAGTGCAGTCAAGTTTTAGTTGGTCAACTTTTAATACTAACCTGTTTATCTAAATTAAAGAATATCCCTTAACCCAAAGAGATTATCAAATAATCAAGTTGGCTTTTCTCCAAAATCCTCCGGATAACAGATTAAGCAAAAAGGATCCAGGCCGCTCATGACCGTGAGCGCGACTGATATATCAGATGGAGTTAACTCTACAGAGCTTGTACAACTTTACCCATGAGTCGTGGATTCCCGATTGCCCGGGGGAGCTACCTCCATAACACTGCCAAGGTGAGCGGGCAGGGAGTCACTACGAAGCTTTTCACTAGTCACCCTAACAAGTTAGTAGACCCATGGTTTCAGTTAGGCGAATGGAGGCCCCCTTCAAGATTGTCACACCATGTGACCGCAGCCCAGCACACATCTTGATAGGCTTGGAACCCATTCTTGAACCTAGACCCCCCTCTAGCGCCTTTTGGTAACTACTAACAAGCTAGAGTTGATCTAGTTACTCATCTAAGATCAGAGCCATGTGATCCTCACGGTTGTACGGAAAAATCCTGGGTGGCCGCTTTAAGTAAAAGTCCGAGCGGAGGTGACTAGAGCTTAAAAAGTGTTAACAGCTCTAGTCTCTTAAACCATGTTGCTAAAAAGTATATTTTATCAAGTTGCATAAAGTAGTTAATCAACATCAATATTAACCTTGGATGAGCGAAGCACTACACAGCTTAATGCAAATCCCCTATGGGTATAACAAGGTATAAGGTACAAAATATACTAGGTAAATCGTATGGTTCATCAAGTTGGATAAATGCACATGATTATGGTGATAATATATTCAATAGGTAACAAGGAAACCATATATACACTTGCCTTGGAACTCAGCCTGATCTTGGAACTGCTCGTGATCACTCTCCTCAAAGAATTTGGCCTCTAAACCCACGAACAACATCATTCAAGCATCAATCCATTCATCACATGCATAGAAATATATAAAACACTATTAGAACAATACACCATGCATCAAAAGATAGAAAATAACTAAATTGAATTATTCTACTTGTCTCTACGGTCACATAGATACATGGATCACTGAAAACGGAGTTGAAACGAGGAAGATATGAGCAAAACCATTTTCCAGGGGCTAAACTGTAAATAAGATATTATTTTGAAGTCCTTTTAATTCAAACCGACACTGTTACCATGACTAAACCTAAAACAGAGGGGCTAGAAAGCAAAACAGCACGCTCTGGACCTCGGGTGCAAAGACCAGAGAAACCCAGGGGTTAAACTGAAAGAAACAGGGCCTCTTTTGAAATACTTTGGAACTGGCACAGACCGCGGGTTGATTTCTCGACAGGTCAGAGGCCTAGGCGCAAAAGCGCTGCGCGCGTGGCCGACAGGCGGGTCACGTGGCGAGCTGGGATTGGCTGGGTCACGGCAAGGCGGTGGACCGGCACGGGTTCTCGTTCCACGGGTCCACCGTGGACCCTGCGCGGCTTCGGGGTCGCCGGCCGCCGCGACGACGCTGCGCGCGGCGGTGCGCCAAGGGAGCGGCCAGGACTTCACCGGCGAGCACCCAGGCGGCCTCGGTTCGCCTTATCGAGGGCACCGGAGGGATGCGGGGGCGACGGCGAGCTCGACAGAGGGTTCGGGGAGGTCTCTAGGTGGCTCGGGTACGGCGGCGCCATGGCCGAAGCTCTTGAGCTCGACGGCGTGCGTGGACAGGGGGCTTCGGGGCACCAAAGACGATAAGGAGGGCACCAGCGTGACCGTGGGGTCACGGCGAGCACGGAACGGGCCACGGTTCCGGCGGAGGAGCTCACCGCGGCGGAGTTCGTCGGCGGCGATCCTGCGAAGAAAGAGAGAGAGACAGTGCTCGGTGAGCTCGGTTCCGCGCAAAATGAAAAGGGAAAAGGGCCCGGGGAGAGCGCAGGCGAACGCGGCGTCACCTAAGATGGCAAAACGACGCAGCAGGGACGGTGGAGGATCACCGGAGGGACTCAGGCGTGCGGCGGCGCTCTGGTGCAGCAGCGAGGTGCGAAAGGAGAGGGCAGAGGGGCTCGGCCTCGGCTTTATAGGGTCAGGCGAGGGCGGTCAAGGGTCTCGGGGTGCTCCACTCGACCAGGAGGGGCGCGGACTGGCGATTAAGGCCACTAGTGGCGGCGGTTACGGGAGGGGAGCGGACGGCGGCGAAGCCTGACTGTCGGGAGGTAGGGGAAGGGTTTCCGAGCCACTGACGTGTGGGCCCGAGCGGTCAGCACGCGTGTGCGGCCGACAGGCAGGGCCGGGCTTCCAGCGGTAGAGGGAGGGCAGCAGCGCTGCGGGCGGCATTGGGCCGGCGACCCACTTGTGGGCGCGGACGCGCGCAGAGAGGAGGGAGGAGGGGCTGGGCCGGCTGTGGCTCTGGGCCGAAAAGGAGGAAGGAAGGGAGAGGGATTTTTCTTTTCTAAATTTTGCAAATTGCACAATTTGAATTTGGATTTTTGAAAAGCTTTTTCAAGCAACTTAACCTGCACTCAAACAAAAATAAAGTGCACCAGCATGGATGCAACAAAAATATTTATGCTCCCATATTATTTATAAAATTATTATTTGCCTAATTAATTCAAGAGAGGGAAAACACAAGTGATTTTCTCAAATTTTAAATTCTATTTTCCAAAACGATTTTTTAGGGTGTTACATTGTTCTCAATAATGTCGACCTGCACATTCTGAACCCATATACTTACTTGCATGTACTCTTTTATATATTTTGGAACAAAGGTGACCGAAGGTTACGGCATGTGCTGTTGTCGATTCTGTACATATAAATTTATGTATTTTGAAAACAAGAGTAGCCGAAGGTTATAGTAGAAGGCTGCGCATTTTTTTTTTTTGGGGGTTGGGGGGGGGAGGTGGGGGGGGGCGCGAAGGCTATCTTCGGAAAGGATCTTTTCTAATCAGCAGAGGTTGCCTTTGGTGACGATGACAGTTTTTTAAAAAATAAAGAAGAAAAAAACGGAAGGTCTCATGAGCTCTGGCGACTAAAACTTTGTTTTTTTAAAAAGCCAAAACAACCGAAGGTAGATCCTAAATTTCCTCTTAATCCTTATTTTTTAGGAAGACAAAAAAAAACTCTCTCCAACGACTCCTAATATATCCTTCTAACCTTTTAGGGCTTGTCTACTGTGCACCCGTGTGTTTTAACAGAAACCAGCACACGTGTGTTTTGTAGCTCTACAACACATGAATTTCATAAACCTACAAAACCGTGTGTTTTTTTCCTTGTTAGCACATGTTTTCTTTTTTCCTGGGCAACATACGAATTCAAACAGAGAAGAAAATCCATGTGTTTTATCCTCAGCTAGCACATGGTTTTTAATGAAGGCCCATACAGAACAGATCTGTGTAATTTCTATGCAACAAAATTACATATACTTAGCACTACAATTGCAATTATATTATTCCAGTTTGCAATTCTTTAGATGACCTGTATGCCGTGACAATAGTCTACAACATTGATCAACTGCTGAAAGTATCTACGTGTGTCGTCCTTCAATCTTCCACTTGTGGCCTGATTATGAATTTAGTCAGTGAATTGCTAAACTGCCACCCAGAGGAAAGAAGCAACCTTTAGGCTAGAAAAGCAGCTAGCATGCTATAGAAATTTACATCGATAAGAAAAGAATAAGGTCAAATGGCAGAGGAAGAAATGATACAGTAGTGCTTACAATGATATCATGGAGCTCTCCACCCACAACAAACTACAGCACAATGTAAATCTTATTTTACTTCCCATCACCTATTATAAAAAAGGAACAAAAACAATCAACATAGATGGTTAGTACAAATCACAAGAAACAAGTTTTCTCTGAACCTAAATTATGACTAGGATCTTTGTATTCCATACCTGAATCTAAATGTTTGGTGTTCCTCTCTATCCTTTCCTCCTCTCCCTCCCCCTCTGGTTGCTTGCTTAGCTTCCCCGTGGCTGCATGTCCCAAGCAGCTCAGCCTCCGCCACCTCGAGAACAAGGAAACTGAAAGTGGCAGGAGGAACACACAAAATTGCTGAGTTACTAAAGGGAACACAGTGGTGAACACCACATCCGCGCACATGCCTAGCAATGGAGTGACAAGCATCAGCTTGCTTTCGGATGGCCATTGCCAACCCTGCTACATCTCAAGCAAATTAAAACAACTGCATCAAAACGAGATCCTCATGTGGACTATGGCGAACCATTCCATTCCCTCAGAACAAGCACAACAACATTGCTTCCAGATGACAAACAAAAACATATCAAAAGTCATTTTATCAAAATTTGCAATGGAAAAAACACAAAATATCATGGGAAATGAAGCAGACATGCACAACACAGGAAAATTACAAAAATCATGTTGTTTATCAGTATTAACAAAGATACAAGAAGATTATGCTGTAATGTACAAATATGATCTTCATAAATTACAAAACTTAAATATGAAAATTGCAAATTTCAAATAGTGCAAATCATACTTATTGGTAATGCAATTTAATTGTACATCTGTATAAATAAATAATCCGGCTCATGCATGTGGAGCATGCTGACTGTACAAACAACAATATATATAGTAGGATGGTCATCCAATACCACTATCGCATTTGGTCGATGATAAGAAACATCAAGGTAGCTCGCAAATAACAAAAAAACAAGGGATTATCAGTTATCACTGATGTAAGGCAAGATATCATAGAGGAAAAATCATTGGCTATTCAAAATGTCTATCATTTCAGTGAGGGCTCGAAGAAGATGGTAGTAGCACCTATGGACAAACCTGAGGTTGACAGTTGGAGCTCAAGCTAATAGCAAACCAACAACTCAACCTGGATAAGCAAGCACTATTGGAGGGGGCGGCATGCTACTCACGCTATAACTGCAGACCACCCCGCTGCCACAGTACGTCCTGAATCTGCCATGTTGCTACAACACATCCTGGAGCCTGCCAACCAAAACCTCCCTGCTACTGCACATATGGGCCCTGCAATGCTAGCTGTTAGTTTTGCAAGCTATCTAATGCAGAATGGTGTTTAGTGTTGTAGTGAAAGAATCAAAATATTCAGGCAACAACATCTCACAAAAGGCAGAAACCCAAATTGATGTTCGAATACAGATTTGTAGCTAGAAGCTTGCATATACTTAACAAACCTACAAACCACAAATCACTTTTACAGTGCAGACATGCAATCTAACTATATATGAAATCTAAGAAAAATTGTCTTCCAAAACAAAAGTATAGAGACACGATACCTCAGCATAGAGAAAGGGCCATAGTTCCGGAGGTGAAAAAAGCTTTCCACCACCACCATCACTGTGCCAAAGAAACCACATAAAAGGGTAAGTAGCACAGAGACACAGAACCACCTAAAAATGTGGGTGTGCTAGCAAAAATCACAATATACAAAGAACAAGCTAAATTAGCACAAATCACAAGAAACAATTTTTTCTATGAAATGACAGGGACAAAAATGAGGTGTGTTAATCACAATTAACAAAGTTGAAAGACGTGTTACCATTTTCTATGAAAGGACAAGGAAAAAAATTTGGTGTGGGTTGACACAAAGCGCAAGAAACAAAGGACAAAGTGTGTTAGCACAAATTACAAAGGACAATTTTTTCAATGAAAGGACAATGACAAAAACTTTTTGTGGGCAGGCACAAATCACAATTAACAGAAGAAAAGATGTGCTAACACAAATCACAAGAGACATCACGAGATTTATCATATACCTTGGCAACACTAGTGCTCCTGGGAATGGCGTTCGTCAGCCCTGCCACCTCTCCAGTCCTTGGCTGAGGGTCCATCAACAGTCTTCTCAGTGGCTTAAAGACAAGTGCCATGTTATTTGGGATCTGGGAGAACATGTAAGGAGCCAATCATGTAGAGTAGACAACAAATTCAAGTCAAAAAAAAGGACAAGCACATCAAAGAACTACAGACCAAGACCAGCAGATTACAGACACACAAAAATAAACATAGTGGAATTTCTAACTGTTGGCAAAGCTTTACAATTACAGATTTCCTAGTCTATTTCACTTGAAATTTTAGTTAAATAAAGAACACTCACTGAAGTAGTATTATAAACTAAAATGAAAAATAAGGTTTAACATTTCATCTGACTCAAAGGTGTTAATTAACCATTATCTAGAAACATCTACATACAAGGAATAAATTCATCAGCCTCATGCACCAACACTCTGTGGCTACAACTAATAAACAGCAACAACTCCCTGGAATCAAATATCCTGACAACTCTATTATGGGGGCTAGTACAAAGCTGCAACAACATGTTATGGGAGCTTTTGCCTAAATAGTTCTATAGTATCTACTAGCTGCAAATCTAGAAAACATCAGCAACACAAAAGATTAAAGAATAACAAGTAGCTCTAGTCAAATAACAGCTGCCATCATCATTCAAACCATTTTTTTTTAAAAAAAAAAAAGACGACAGCTTCAAACTACACTATCCCTCCCTCTTCTTTCCCCTGAGAACAAAAATCGTAGCACCAAGAGAATGTTTTATAAAGACTAGATATTGCACATGTTAAACACTATAATTTCAGTAGTTGAAGTGTGCGATTTACTACTAGTAAATGTGCAATCAAGAGAACGGTTAACAATAGCACAATGACAAGGACAAGGACAAGGACATGTGCGAATTATCGAGGTGACAACATGTCAATACCTCCATATTTTTTCCAACGCTATACTGACATGGTGTGAATTATCGAGGTGTTGCAGTGTCTGTGAGCGAACCAAACAACTCTAGTAGGCTAATACAATAATCCTAGGAACAAAGTAAATATTAGCAATGGTACTCAACCGTTGGATAAATAGAAGATTGTTCAGAAATGCAGCAACGAGGAGGAAAACATCGTACCTCCATAGGACGCCGCAACTGAATCCCCAACTAATAACCACAGATCATTCGTTCTCCCAAATCACCTGAAATGGCAAAGACAAAAATGAGGTGTCTAATCACAATTAATAGAGCTGAATACGTGTTAACACAAATCACAAGAAAATTTGGTGTGGGCAGGCACAAATCACAATTAACAAAGGTAAAAGGTGTGTTACCATAAATCACAAAGAGAATTTTCCATGGAATGACAAATCACATGCTTTCTACGGAAGCGCAATCACAGATCACAATAAATATTTTTTTCAATGGAATGACATATCACAATTTTTTGGTATGGAAGCACAATCACAAATCACAAGACATAATTTTTTCTATGGAAGGACAAATCACAATTTTTCTATTGAAGCACAATCACAAAGCAGATATGAACCTAAACACCACCAATCTCTAGCTCTATGCCCTACAAAGGCTAGAGAATTAAACTAATTGAACCCATATTAGGAAAGGGATGCTAGAGAATTAAACCAATCGAGCAAATCGAACCAACATTAGATAAGTAAATCTAATAGGGATGAGGAAGACATGTACAAGCAGGAAAGAGGGAGGAACCACTAAAATTAGAATTTAGAAGAAGCAAACACTATAATTTGAAAGCATCAAAGGAAGAAAAAGAAAAGCAGATCCCAAGAAAGGCAGTCTACATATAGGAGCACTAAAACTAGGTAACCTTGTTTGTTCCTGGGCCTTTTGACATAGAAAAGATTAATAGAAACAGAGACAATTTATCAAAGAAATATAGAAATATTACGTGTATAATTTAACGAGAAATGCAAGACCATGCCACACATAGAAAATAAGCATCCACAGCCATATAGTATAAAGAATAAGTTGTTTACAATTGAGTACTATCCACAAAATTCATGACACAATTTTTGTTTAGATTACAAGTTCCTATCGGAGTAAAATACAAATCATAATAGGATCCCTCTTAAAATGCTAGCAGCCCTCCTTTCTGGTACCAACTAAACTAAGGGTGCCATGGTTTTAGATGGAGAGAAGCTATTGGTTCCATAACATTAAGACATTCGGTAGGTTCTCCCAAAAAAACACATAATTAACTTTATACTATTGGATCAGCTCAAGCGTAAAAATGAGATCCGTGTAATAAACAAAGAAAATCATATCTTAAATCTACTAGTAAAATTGATAGTTCATGTCCTTGAGATGGAACAGATTATGAGGAAGCTAGTTTTCTAGTGAAGGAAAAAAAATTAGTCTCAAGAATTTTACCCAACAAATGCTGAGGCAGCGAGTTTGCTACTAGATGGAACAGATTCTTGCATAGTTTCTCTGAAGTAGGCTAATTATTAATCTTTGAAGTTATCCCAAAAATTGAAGAGGGCAGCGTTCTTTTAATGTACCGGCTATTCTCAGGATGCTCAGCTCCCAGATATTCTGAGATATTGTACCAAACGCTGCTGACACTTCATTGTTTAGTATGTTCTACAAAAAGAAAGGGAGAATTAACTAAAACATGCTAGCAGTTACAATAGTGGTAATTAAAGTAATATTAAGATAAGAATTGGCTGCAGTAGAAAAGATGAATCAAATATAGAGAAAAAATATTACATATTAGTTTGATGGTTCAGCTGACAATTACCTTGCCTGATGACCATAGAATAGATCTTGAAGTAGCAGGTCTGCAGCATGAATTTTCTTCAGTAACAAATGGGTATACCTAATCGGATAATATGCTTATCCCTGATGTATTCTCATGCCTGTTTCCACATATCCACCAGAATGTCAGAAAATAAAGTCATAAATCAGTAAACAAAAAAGAAAAAAAAGGTGATGAATTTTAAGAACAGATATATATAATGTTGACACTTGAGAGTAGAGATATGGACATCCATCAGTCAGCATAATTGAATTTTCACCTACATGTTAATTAGTAAACTGAAGAAATAATCTAGTGAGAACAAATAACACCCTATTTGATCAGAACAAGCCCATAACACCATATTTGTATAATTTATTTCACCATCACAGAAACTGACAATAACGAGATTAAGATGATGTCCTTGGACAAAACTTGTTTCTGCTACCACTACCAGGTTCACTTGTGTAGAGAGAAAGGGTGCAGTCCTGGCTACTACTAGAGCACAGCTGGCTTAGGATTATGTCAGATCTCGTGCTCAATTTTTAGTACCACAGCTTCAAGCTAACAGAAAAAAGAAAACAAGCTCCAAATCGAGAACAACATTACACAATGAGGCCGGAATGTCTCATTGCCAACAATTTGGAGCACAGCGTTGATGCAACACAACTTTGAGCCCCACAAGGAAATAATGCATGCCAAACTTGGGATTGACCAGCCACTGTTAGAAAGCAGGAAGCCATCCAAACAGTAGCTTAAAGTTAGGCATTAACAATTTTTGGTAGGGCCCTAAAAACAAGCTCTTACAGTTAACAAGGTATCTTCAAAACTGAAAATTAATACAGCAACAACTAAGTAACTGATAATTGAAAAAAAAACAGATGAGCATGAAGCTAAAACTTGGAGAGGGAGCAGATGAGAACTGCTATTCTGAACCAAAAACAGATTGTCAGAAATTGGCACTAAAAAAGTTGAGCATTTCATTTGCTTGAAGTTTGCACAATATGTTGAATTCTCTGTGAATCTCAACTTCACAAGGTCAGCAAAAATTCTCTAGAAGTATAGAACCTACAGGTGCTATACAATCAGAGCGAACATGCATTAAATCAGAGTGGGTTTTTGAAAAGGAGACTAGCATCTTCATGAATTAGCACAAGTGCACAGGCATGCAGCTAGGTACTAATATTGCTGTCACACCATCAGAGTGGCAGCAACATATGAAAATATTTTTACAAGTACAGATAAGTTCCACCAAATGAAGATCCACCGCTTGTGTGAGTACCCTACTTCTCCAAGCTTTTCCAATAATTTTCCTGTTCAACACCCTGTTTTCAAACAGATAGCTAATGCTACAGCTAGCAGTCCAACATCACGAGCAAGCTAGCACCTCCCTACAGCAGTCCAGAAGCAACAATCACAGAGAATGTGGAAATGCTACAATCGACAAGGGCACAAAAAACAGGACATCAGTAACCGGCCCTGCTGCAATCAAATCGACAGCCACAACCCAAATTCCCCCAAATCCAACGCAAATCCAATGGAAATCCCCTGTCTACATCCAAAAACCCCCACCCAAATCTCCATCCATCAGACAACAGTCGAAGCAAACTTCAGATCAAGGGAAAAAAGCACACAAATCTTGCGCCTTCGTCGTCGGTGATCGTCCTCCCATCTCCAACCCCATCGAACCCGCTACTTGCTTACAATTCCAAAATCCCACACCCAAATCTCCAATACAGACCCTACCCCCAATCCCGCACCCAAATCACCGTTATCCCAGCAAGGAGGCAAGTTGCCCGGCACCTGTCCTGCTCTTGACGAGCAGCAGAACTTCCCAGAGCAAAAGGACCCCATCGTTCAACAACACGACACAATATTCAACAGAGAGACCCGAGTCCCGTGCCCCCCACCCAAATCTCTAGATCCATGAAGAAACGAGAGCAAGTCTCCTACCTTATCACACGTTTTCGGAGACGAAGAAGAATGAGTTCCCCAGAGCAACTGCCGCAGCCGCCGGGAAGCAGACGGTTGCCGACGACGGGGAGCGAGGAAGAAATGGCGAGGAGAAGGGGAAATGAGGAGCGAGAGATGTCTTCTCGCATTCGGGCCCAACTCCACAAGACTCGAACCGGTGGAAACAGACCACACGTCGTCCAGCCTTCCAGCCTTCATCCAACGGAGCAGAAATCCGTGTGCCAGGAGGAGGAGAAACACTCACGTGCTCTATAGCATTCCTGATCTTTTAGCACTCGGTAAAAACTCTCCCAAACCGCGTAACTTTACGCGCAATCGCGCCGCGCGGATCCGTTGGTCCCTTGTTTTCCGACGTCATCTCCTTGCTTGTTCCTCCCAGCGTCGTCTTCTTCCTCGCAGCCCTATCGCCGAAGAGGTAGCCAAGATGGCGCACGGGCTCGCGTCTATCGACTGGTCCTTCTCGTGGATGGTGCAGCACTAAACACCCGCCCGCTGCTCCTGGAGAGGATTCAGGACACCGTCGCCGGCTGCGGCATGGTTGTGCCCTGGAGCCTGCAAGAGCCCGTGCTGGCATGCTGCTACCGCGTGCTTCCTCACACACCGCATGCTCAGAGATGGGCGTCCTCGTCCATCCATAGCCCGCGCATGGGAGGTGCTTAGGCTTGGCGTGTGGCGACTAGAATTGCGGCGGCGAAGTGAAAGCAGGAATCACACACACGGAGGACGACACGAATGCTGGACAACAGCCATAGCAGACGAGAGCGGTGGCGGCAGCATCCTCTGCTGGCCACGCCGTGGCAAATCCTGCTCGTCGGCGCGCTCGTTGCCGCTTGAAGCTCTCGGCCGCGCGGCCCTCTGCTTGGCCATGCTGGTGCGGCCACCGTCGCCGCGCACATTGCAGCTCCCACCCCGGCCACGCGGCCCTCTGCTTGCCCGCGCCGGTGCAGCCACCGCCGCCATCGCTGCCTTGCTCCAGGCTTCGTGTTGTGGCCTGTGACTCACCCTCTTGCCGATGGACAATGCCACCATGTACGTTCTTCTTCTGAAGAAGAAGATGATCGTATTTACAAAAACGCCATCGAATGATTGGAAGATGCTTTATGTTTTAGGAGTGAATTATTGTAAATTCTTGGAGATGGCCTTATTTATTTCTCCTAATAATCTTTTAGGAGTTGGGAAATATCATGGTTTTAGAAAGAAAATATTAGATACTTTTGGAGATGCTTTAGTTCATAAATATATGTTGGACCGTAGGCTAGTATTTAGAGTGGCCAGTATACTTATATCACTGATAGGAGAGGCTTGCACAAATAAATCCAGTCTAAGATGCGGTTTCTTCATGCGAAGGTTCGGACAAGTAAATCCGGTCGAAGATATACCATATGAAAACACTTAAACAGATAAATTCGTCATTCATGGATATGCTGGTGTGTGAGGTTGAACAGACCCCGAGCTTATGCTTGCTTGATAGCTTTTGCTCTGGCAGTTAGAAGGGTTCTTGTTTAGGGGATTAGAAGTCTTGAGAAGTTTGAGGGAGCAGGTAGAAGAGTTCTTGTGATATTGCTTCCATGCCTGCTCTATCTGCTTTTCAATCTTCAGGCTGTCACTGTTGTCGGTCCTGGGTTGGCAGATGCGGTGCGCCTCATCCTTTTGGCGGTAAATGTTTGCACCTAACTCCTGCTGGCATATCCTGAGTTGGAGTTAGGTAAAGCATTGTGCTGGGTTGTTCGCCCATGTTGTCTCAAGCTTTGACAGGTTGTCCTTCTATCCACAATCTAGGATTTGCTATGTCTCTTGAAGTTGTAGTATATCCGGGTTGTTTTTATTTTGCTAGGCATTGACCAGGGTCTTCATGTTCTTTACCATGGTGATCTTGTCGTGGCCCTGACTCTGCTTTATATTTTGTGACTTGTGGTCTCTTGTGGTAGCCGAATTCCACGGGGTTCCTTGTCATGACACTTAGAGATTCCCTTTGTTTGTATTCGCAGGTCTTACTGTTTCTTCTGTAAACTGTGTAATCCTTGTATCCCAATGAATAATGGAATGAAAGAATTTTCTTGTTCACTTTTGTTCAGATACTTGCTCTTCTTCTAGTGACGAGTTCTTTCTCGAGTTCTGAGTTGTTCACTTGGTCACTGATTATTGTACTTGTTGTCGTACTTGTTGTTGTAAAATTCAATATGTGTCCTCTCGGGTTGTACCATAGTTGTGGAATATTTCCTTGGATATGCTTTGCCTTGTCCTAGGTATGTACTGTTCCCTCGTGTTGGGCTAGTCATGCTTGTCCTGCTTCTCTAGTGGTTCACATGGTTGTCCTTTTCGGAGCCCTTTTTCCTCCATGGACCTGGTGTATGTGCACCTGAGTTGTGCTATAAATACCGTTGTTCTGATGCTTCTTTGTTGCATATCACTTGTAGTTTCTTTCCTTCCTTTGTAGCCATGTATATCATAGTTTGCGAGCTTGATGAGCCCTCAGACTTGCCCTTCCTTCTTTGTTAGCATTTGTTGGTGAACGGTGTAGGTCTTGTGATAGGGATTAGTAGCAGGCTAATCTCGGGGTGGTATTTAGCTGTAAGTAGCATTGAGTCAAATGGTGTAGGACTTGTGATATAGGTGGTGCATAGATCAGCAATCTCAGACGAGAATATTTGGTGTTCTTTTGAAGCTTCCTCAATCCTCATAGCTAATCTAACCCAGTCACCGTCCTTCTATAACTCGTTCTTAGTATTAACCAAGATAGGGGACAAAGTTAGAAGCAAGAAAAACTGAGTAATTATCAAAAATATCATATATTACAAAATTTGAGTAGACATTCCATACAAAATGACATATATTATGCTGATAAAAATAGTAGTATGCTGTGACAACATATGAGCTACAGTGGAAAATTGACGTCGTACGCTGTGACAACATATGAGCTACAGTGGAAAATTGACGTCGTTGGTGGAGGAGTCCATCGGCTCTTGATCCATGGTGGACTGCACAGGCGACGTCATACTCATCAAAGAGTATCTAGCTAGATGTGAAATCTCCATGATCTAAAGAGAAGAGAAACAAACTAGCCTGTGGTGGATAAATAAATCGTGTGGTGTCTATATATACCAGCGTTGGGAAGATGCTTTGAGAAAGTAATAGATAAGTGTGTATTCTATTTTTATTGCTTATATCTTGTGAGGAAAAATGTAAAATTTTGCTCGCTCGCTGTATATTTCCTCTATGCTTGTAGACATGGAGCTAGAAACTGGGAACATATACTAACATCAGACGAGGCTAATTTTGTTAGAAGAGCTGGTGTAGATTTGAAAGATAAGTGGCGGAACGTACAAAATAGGTATTTACTTCTAACTAAAGTGGAGAGCATGAGGTAATTATTCGTTCAGGCATTAGCTTTCCATGTATCGTTCCTCTAATTGTTTTGCATCTTCGTGGCAGAGTATATATGAACACTTGAGCATTATGAAGTAATAATAGGATACCAGTACTAATTAGTTCTGTTTTTTCAATCACTAGGACCATGTCTGTGTATTGCAATGGAGAAACAACATTACTATGACACTTCTAGTTTGAACATGTGTTTCAGTAATACAAAAAATGATACTTTGAATGATATTTCAAGCTTGAATGATTTTGCAGTTTCATTTTTGTCAAAGCGTGTAGCCTACTTTTTTTGAAAATCGTGTAGCCTACTTATTTTTTGTAATTTAAGACCATATTCAGTGATAAAAGATGTTAAGTCCATAATTTTATACCTCAAAGATGAAATTGCCACCGTGCCAGGGAAAACAATGTTCTTGCATACCTGCTATTGCAACCCAAATTTACTATACATCAAAATGCCAGAAGAACTTAAGTCAACGTAGGGATCGCTCTCGCCTAATTTATCAAACTTAAAAATCTCAACTGAATTATTTGTCTTTCAATCTTAAGGTCATCAAGCTTTACATCATTGACTGGTTTCCAAACATCATCAAGTCATGGAATCCACACCTCAGCGGTTTAGTTGGAAGCAACAATGTGCTGGCGGAGTGCTATATCATGACGCCGCTTGAGTGATATTAATTAGTTCTTGTTAGACATTGGCACAGTGTAGAAGAACGGGCCTAGAGACACTGACTTTGAGAAGCATATGTTGCATGAACTTCTGATCCTCTTACCAAAAGAGGGGAAAACACCGAACTTCTAAAATTGTGACATTATGTTTTTTTTTCTCAAATGATTGTGACATTATGTTGGAACTGAGTTCAGAAAATGGCAATCTTATAGCAAGGTATGTCAAGCATCCTCTGTGACTCAGTATATGTTGTCTAGGCCCCATATAGGAGCATCCATGATCAACAGCTTCTTTGTGGTCATTACAAGACATCTTGAATTCATGATTAACTAAAAGCAACATCATGGATACTTATGTACAACAAAATTACAAGCCAACATCTGGGTGGCTTCTGCAGCGACTGCTGCTTCAATTGCTCTCCAATGTTTCATTTGTGGTTGGCTGGTGCCCTTCAGCTTAGCGACAAGCTCAGCCTGAAAACTCAGAAGTGTTACAACAATCTTTTACTGGAGTCTATATATGCATGGAGGTATGAAATTGGTCAGCCATGATGTATCTGATATTAAACCTCTCATCCTACATATTTGATGAAATATAAGAAGGTAAAAGCTTGTAAAGACTTACCTTCCAGAAAGGCTAAAATAATTTTAGAGCACTGTAATGAGTTGCCACATCCAATATTTGAGGAAATGGCCCTGCACTTCTATCATCATCTTTGTTACCTGAATTCATAGGTTGCCTATTTTGAAATCAACTAAATCAATGAGCCAAACCATCTGATCCTGGCCATGTGGCAGATTTAGGGTTGCATTGTCGGATTCTCCATATTGTATACCAAGTACTTGACTTTCCCATTGTCATTCTTGGTATACTAGAAAAAGAGAATAACAACTCAGAATGACTGATTAGACAGAACAAATTTGTATGACGCTCATTTTACACTAGGAAGAGAGAATAACACACGTCCGACACTCATTTTTACACTAGGTAGAGAGGACCCAAGCCCTCTCTAACCCTCAAGCTTTACCCCGTTTCCAAACGTGCTAACACTCCAAGGTATCTCTCACTTTAGTGCACGTGTGTTAGCATTTTCAAAGAGTTTTCCATGAGTTTTATTAGTGTCACTAGCATCTACATGCATATGCAATAAGAATGAACATCTAGTGGCACTTTGATAACCGTATTTCACGAACGAGTTCACCCCTCTTAATGGTATGGCTATCTATCCTAAATGTGATCACTCTCTATAGAGTCTTGATCACCAAAAACAAAAAAAACTCCTATTGGTTATACCTTTATCTTGAGCTCCTAGCTTTTCACCATCTTCCTTCTTATCTCTTGATGAAGCTTGTGGACACCTTTTAATGATGGACTTATACCATTTGCATGGATGCCGTCAATGCCCTTCACTTGTGGCCTCCACCGATCCGGTCCTTTGCTCCATCTTGATGTTTGCTAATTGTTCTCATGAATCACTTAGAGCAAACATTAGCAAACTAGGTTTCATCAATTACCCAAAACCAAACATGGGCTTTCATGGTCTCCGATTGCCGTGCTCTAGATTTGTTAAAATATTTGGCATCCCTATCTTCTTTTGTTACAACCACTAGGATTTCGATTCAAGCAAGATGCGTCTTCTACTCTTAGCTCTTCTATAGTATTTTTTCTTTACAAATTTATCCTGTGTACTGAGTTCCATGTACTTCTATACCTCAATCATTATTGTTAGTTCTTCTGCGCAAGTGCGAATCTTATATGCCGCTGGCTTTCTAATGATTGCAATTGAGGCGGGGACGGAGAACCCCGTCGGGTGTAAATTCCCCGCGGGGAGCGGGGACGTGGAGAAAACATCCCCCGTGACCATTCACGGGGATGGGGACGGGGAATTATTTGCCCCGCAGAGACGGGGACGGTGGAGTGATACCTGACGGGGAATTCCCCATTGCCATCCTTAGTGGTCCATGTATATGCATTTCGGATAGCCCTAAAAGGAAGCCATCGTGCTTAGCTCGACCACTAGCCAAGCTGCCACAGAGCCCGACCCTTGAGCTAACATGGCCACCCAAGCAGCCACTCCCAGACTAGCCGCCCATGAGATCTGGCCCACTTGCGATTGGGTACCGCCATCTGGCCACCGTATATGGGTACCCACCCACCGGTGCCTAGCCCCGAGCGCCTCTACACCGGCCAACTCTGAGAGAGGGCTGCCACGGGGAGCACTGGATCCCCGACATGAGACTCTAGATTTGGCCTTCACCAACCTAAGGACTGGAAGCTGCTGACCAGCACCACCTTTGCTATAGCGGTTCGTTGAGGAAGGAAGAGGGAAGACTGCATGGGAGGAAAGGAGGAAAGGAGAAACGGCGCGCTGTCGCCGGCCTTGTGATCGCATAGACTCCGGTGGCAGTAAGGCTAGCGGAGTGGTGGAGGAGGGGCTACGGCGGAGCGATGGAGTTTCGCTCGAGCCACCCCCAGGGATCGATGCGGGGGCTCAAGTCAAGGACCCAGTGTTGACGGTTGCTAAAACCCTATTTTACCGTCAATATTTCACCCATAATCAAGGTAAAACCACATGAAAAGCAAAGAACTCACCTTGAAATTTACCTAGTTCCACATGTGCTTGGAGAAATCTTGTGCATGTGGGAAAAATGGAGAAAATAGACAAAAACGAAGCATACCAAGACACCTCAGCACCTCAGCTGCTACATGGGAGCCAGAGGGGGCGCCCACCCCCTACATAGGGCGCCCGCCCTATGAAAGTTGCCAAATCAGCATGCCACCTCACCGATCCGTGTGCCATCCTCCCAACTAGCCTATGGCACGTTGAAATAACATCAACGGCTCAGAAACGAGACACAAGGATCCGGTGGCCCTATCAATAGGGCGCACGCCCTGTCCAAACCGGATGCCACGTCCACAATCCGAGGGAAGGTGTCCAAGAATCATCCAAGCCATCAAATGAAGTCAGTTTTCATTCAACGGTGATCAAGAGATGTGCCATGGATTGAAGGACCCACATGTCATCCTCCAGGGGATGAAAACCACCAATCCTGAGCTCCAACCGACCTTGCAACTGCCCTTGAGGGTGAAGGAGGGCTGTAGGATGCAAGGCGGTGCATCCAAGGGGGCACCCGCCCCCCTTGGAGAGCGTCTGCCCTGCCTCTTCGCGTCACCGACTTCCAGGACTCCTACAAGTACCCCTGGAGCACTCCTACACTATAAATAGGACTTGATTCCTCACTTGTAAGTAGAAACACCACTTGAAACCACTGGAGATTCAGCTCATAGTCCGTGTAGCTCCTCTCTCTCTCTCTAGCGAAGCTCTGCTCTTAGGATTAGTGCTAGTTAGAGAAGAGTAGAGTAGTGAGAGAAGTCGGGAGACGGAGGAAGTCTGTGGAGGAGCCGGGCTTGTCGGCGACCTTCTCTGCGGTGTTCTTCACTCTTATCGGTAATAAAGATCCTCTGTTTCATTTATTTATTGTTGTACTTTAAGCAGTTGCATACTTGTCTCATTGCTTGGTTAAAGTGCTCTAATTTCTTGGCCAGAGTTAGAGTAGTAAGTTTTATAGATTAAGCGCTGTGCTTAGGCTATAATCTTACCCTTGAGTGCGGCTAGACCTACGGATAGTAGTCGTAGGTTCTAGGTGGTGACAGCCCTAGAATTCTCTGGATTCCACCCACGTTCGGTCTGGTTTTATCAGCGTAGGACTTGTGGACGTATGGTGCCTAATCAGTCAAACCCCAGCGAGTTTAGGACTTTGCGTGTCCCGAGTATAGCAATCTCTTTGATATAATAATCACTTGATCTTTTACTAAGAAAGAGTTCTCCCATAAACTCCAGAGCTACCTCAATTTATCCTAGTGTGCTTCCACCTTAGTTATACTTCATTGATTTATCCTTACTAAGGTTATTACCCCATTTATAAATATCTAGATCTTTGACTATCAAATCCTAGGAATCACAAACCTGGCCTTCCTTTGGGAAAATATAAATTCTACACCTGGTACTCCCAGGTAAAGTACTACACGATAGTTCTGTGCGCTTGCAGAATCTCATCACCTATCCTATAGAGCTACCCATAGCATTTTTGGCGCAGTTGCTAGAAATAACTTTATTCCTAGTAGCAACGTTAGAAGTGCCAACAACTACATACTTTGAGCATAGGGATTGACAACCCCAGTGATTGCGTTGAGAAGTATTGTTACCACTGCTAGAGGATAGATTTAGCTACACTCTTTTGATAGCGTTAGTAACTGTCAACACCAAGGCATCCTGATTCAGCAGCCTAGTTGACTTCATCATCAAGTTGACATGACTCGACATCTTGAGGTGTTGTTGAATCGGTAATGTTAGGGCTTTGAAAGGTCCAAGGAGGCTAGAGGGGGGTGAATAGCCTAATTAAAAATCTATAAATAACACTTAACCACAAGATTAGTACAACAAATGGCGAAGCAAATTTTGCGCTAGCCTACTCAAAAGTGCAAGCCTTCCTAACCGTTCTAAATTAAGTCTCTAGGTTCACACACAAGCTAGCCTATGTTGGAAGCTACTTACTCCTAGGTGAGCAAATTACTAACACTACCACTACACAAGTAAATGCTCAAAGTAAAGAGAGGTGTAGGATGTTATACCGCCGAGTAGTGAAGATGGCCAATCACCAAAAGATATACCAATACACTCGAAGGTGATGGTCACAAAGAAATCCGAAGCCAACACACGGGAGACAAAGAATTTATCCCGAGGTTCATGTGCTTGCCAGCACGCTAGTCCCCGTTGTGTCGACCACTACTCGGTAGTTCAGTGAATAATTGACAACCAATGTCAAGCTCAACAAATGAGCACCATAAGAACCTACCACGAATAAGGTAACTCAATGGCACGAACAATTTACTAAGCTACCTTGCGGCTCTCCACCGGAGAAGGTGCTAACCCCTCACAAGTCCACCGGGAGTGGCCGGAGACAATCTCCAACTCCGCCAACTCCACCGCTGCTCCAAGACCGTCTAGGTGACGGCAATCACCAAGAGAATAGAAAAAATCCGCAGCAACAACAATCACCAAGTGCCAATGGATGAACTAGATGAATAAATGCACTTGGATCACTCCCTAACTCACTTTAGATGAGAATCAAACACAAGAGTGAGTGGGAGAAGCTTGGGAGGGCTCAAGAGATGCTTAACAATGAGTGAAATGGGCAAGAGAAACCTCCCAAACCGTTAGAATGGCTATTTATAAGTGAGGGTAAAAAACTAGCCGTTTTGTTCTGAACTCGGGCACATTGGACGCACTTCAGTTCACATCGGACGCGTCCGGTGTCACACCGCAAACACGTGTACTAGCCGTTGGGATTTTAACCATTGCGTGCTTCAACACCGGACGTGTCCGATATTGGTGTCCGGTGCAATTCCAGTAAGGTTCCAGAGAGCTCTTTTACACACCGGACGAACCTCAGTGTCCGGTGCTACGCAGTTAGTTCTTTTGAGTTTTGCACAATGAACACCGGACGCTAGAACAGTGCACGCCTCGCACCCGGTGCGCTGAAACACACGTCCGGTGAAAAAACACTAAGCAACCCGAGAGCTCAAAGTCATACCGGACATGTCCAGTATTCACAGCGGACACGTCCGGTGTGGAGTCTGACGCAGCATCCGGTGCAACGCTGAGCACTCTCTCGAGTTCTACTCTTTGACCTTGCTTACAAGTGCTAACATCTAAGTGATGTACAACCTTTGGCACGAATGTTAGCTTTATTTTAAAGAAAATTTGAGGGGCTTTAAGTTAGTGCTTTAGATCTAAATGCATATGCTCAACTATTTTAACTAGAAGCACTTGATGACCGAGATTGCACATAAATTTCTTCCCCTTTAATAGTACGGTCATCCTAAATGTGATTGCACTCTCTATAGTGTCTTGATCACCAAAATAGAAAGAGCCCTATAGATTATACTTTGGCCTTGAGCTCCTTTCCAATTCCCAAGCTGAGAAGCACTTGATCTACATGTTGATGGGCTTACACCAATTTGTTGGACGCAGTCACCTCCTCACTTTGTTCACTAACCATCCTTGTAATCACCATACTTAAACACATGGTTAGATACCAGGTGTCATCAATTAGCCAAAACCAAATTAGGGCTTTCAGGCTTCTCCAGTGGCCTAGAAAAGCAACTCATGAAATGACGTGGACTCGAACCAAGCTAAATCAAATGATTGGAGGGGTCGATGTAAGTTCTTGAGTCAATGCAAAGAGAATTGAATAATAGGTTCTTTGCCTATAGTTCTGACGAGGCAAGAATGATTGTCACACGACAATTTGATTTTCTCCATTTGTATTTCCTATTGTGGGGGCCTAACACGCAACGAATAGTAACTCAATGATAGAAATTGATTTTACCGACCCTTTCCAATCTTATGTGGACACATTGAGTCGACTCACCACTAAAGATGCACTTACTTGGTGTCCTGTGATATCGTTTTTCTTACAGTGTGACTTATGACATTCCATACTGTGGTGGCTCGAAGCACAACTTGGTGTCATGCAGTATTCCTGGTTGTATGGCATGGCTCAAAGTCCCACTCGTCGTCGTGGTGTGATTCAGCATCATCCCTCGTCACGAAAGACGAGTGACACAGGGATGAAAATAAAAGCAGAGGTATTTATCTTAACATGTGAAAGAGGAGTGTATTATTGTTGTTCATTTATGCTAAAAATAAACGCTTATTTTTATGCTGAACTTATTTAAAAAGAAGAAGAAACGGCAGAACTCTGTCCCTGTGTACAGTGGCGGCCACAGGTTCGGCGACTCTGTGTGCTCGGTCGGACTTTGGTGCCAACGCACGCTTAGCCCTTTGTTGAGGCCACTGGAAGCTTCAAATCATGTGACCTCATTGGTGTCTTGAGCTTCGTCCTGGCCCACCGCTACTGCTCAGTACACACTACACACCAATGCCTCCAATGAGAGGAGAGAGTCTTGCAAGAATTTGACTTGCTGCGTGGTGAGCATAAAGTGCTACTCCCTCCGTCGCCCCACCGTCCATAAACACTATCCTTTCAGATTTTTTAAAAACTGTATGTAACAATCCATCTTATTTAAAATTTTTGTACAAAATACAAAATCAATAAATAATTATTAAAATATCTCTAATGATATAACAAATCATAAAAAGATAAATAATATTTATATAAAATTTTTAAATAAGACAAATGATCAAACGTGATATCTGAAAAGTTTAAAACGATAGTCTTTTTAGGACGGAGAGAGTAATCCTTCTCCTTTCTGTTAGTGCGCTGCTGCTACATGTAGGCACTAGGCAGTATAGTCAAATCCATGCAAATTGTCGCACAACTTTCCGCTCATTGGAGGCCTTATTACAATAGTGCAATGGCTTTTGACACTGTATAGGGTGTTTAAATCCAGAGCATAAAGTTTTTAAGTGTATATAGGATGTTTCATGGGATGTCGAAAGTTCTTTTATGCAAATAAAAAAACCAATTACATAACTCACTTGTAAACAACGAGAGAAATTTATTAAGCCTAATTAATATGTTATTAACAAATATTTATCGTAGCATAACATTATCAAATCATAGATTAAATTTGTTTAAAAGATTGGTCTCGCAATTTACATGCAATATATGTAATTAGTTTGTCAAAACATTTATTTTTCCTTTCACTACAATGTCTCAGGTACCTTCATGTTCAGATAGATACATGGGCATTGTATGGTGGACGATAAAATGAACTTATTCTCTAGCACAATGTAATTAACAAGGAGTTGATTTTCAAGGTACCAATTTAACCTTGTAATATGGTGACGGACGGATAATTAAAATTTGTGCCATATTCTGTTAAAATTTTCTAGGTCCTTCAAATGACACTACACAATTGATGCTGATGTATAATGCCACTACTTTTGAAATACACGACTGAATAAAATAATGAACACAACCATTAGCAAAAGGCCATAACGCATAAAATGACTTTGATTTTGCAGTGCCATTTTTTTGGGAATCTTTTTCAAAAGTAAAGAATCAATCTGCTTTTTATTGAAAACAATATCAAGCGGCGTCGCTAAATCACTATGAAAAATATATTTGATGAAGAATCTAATAATAATTAGTTGATATTATAAATATTATTATTTTATTATATAAATTTAGTTAAAATTGAGATGTTTCGACTCTCTAAGATTCTTATAATAACTTACGATTTGGGATGTGTAGAGAGTAGGAGCTAAAGGCACAACAAGGTGCCGGTCTACTAGTGTATTAAAAAACTTGCTGAGAACTTGTACCTACCATTTCATTTCCTTGCTTATAGTACGGTATAGTGATAGAGAAGACGGAACAAATAAAGCCAAATTTAGTGATTTTTATAGGCTTATTTTGATAAAAAAAGATAAAAAAACTCATCTACAGTGGAGAAGTCAGAGCCCATGTTTCGCCGAAGGGGATTTATATGGAACTATGGATGGATACCATCGCGCAAGAATGATGGACATGGATGAACTTATATATGAGAACTAGGCTAAGCTTTATCTAGAAATTTTCTATCACGGTATCACCTAATTAACAAGCAGTTGATTTTTCAAGGTTTGGAAACTAGACTAGAACGTATGGTGGTGGATGAACTCGAGTTTTGTTCGCCACTGAAAAATTCCCTGATCTAAGAAATGACACAGCAAAATTAATGCCTTCATATTCGCCAATGCTGTCTTCACGAATATGGTAAATCAATAAATAAATGAATAGGACCATTTGCACAAGCTGTGAGGGTGAGGACGTCTGTTTTGCGGTGACATTTTGGGATCTGAGACTTGTCTACTGAGAAAAGTATATTGAACTTTTTTTTGAAAAAAAAAAGCTTTACTAATAAAGTTTCGATCTTTGAAACAAACCAAGAAACGCATTATGCAAAAGGAAAGAACGAAGAAAGAAAGGAATAAGACGTAATTAAAAGAAGTCACAAAACATCTGATGCCACCAAAGTCAGTAGGTTGCCCTGTGTCTTATAAAATTTTTCTCAAGAACCTAGGGAAACATATGTCAGACCGAACTGATTCCCCTATATATCTAGGATTGGGAAATGGCTTTCCTAAAGTTCGTACATGCATTCCAGTTAGCAATGTTGAACAAGGATTTATTTATTTTCTAGCATGATTTAATTAACAAGCACTTGATATTTAATCAAGGGTACTAAAACTAGTACCTACTGGGTGCCTAGTTGGCTACTTCTATTCCACTGTCTGTCCTTGTTTACTGATATGTTGCAAAAGATTGTCTCCGGGTCCATTTTGCCTGCACTTCCTTCTCATCAGCAGAGCATAAACTTTTTACATTTTTTAGGGTACAAACCATGAGCTGACGAGCAGCTGTGCACCGTCAGACCCTTGCCTTTGTGGTGCTGGATTCAGCTCAAAGCTCGTCGGACACATGAGTAGCACAGGCGACAAAGGTTAGGGCGATTGATTTTTTGCCGATCCTTGAGTGACAGCTGCTTAGTCCTCGCACAGAAAAGCTAAAAGTGATTAGGTTGACATCATTCACGCATAGAAGTGTTAAAGTTAAATTTTTTGGAGTAGGAGGCTAAATATGATAGTGTTGTCCTTGCAAAGAGTCACTGACATGTGGGTCCGTAAGGTTTAAGCACATTGTATGTGGGACCACAGCTACTGTAGTTCCCGCTGCCTAGGCTTCACTTTGTTTTGGAGGAGACAAAAGGCGGCTTTCCTAGCTAGCTAACATACTTCGCAGTTTGTTAATAAACTACGTGCCTTTAGGGGAGATGGAGATGGTGGCCTGCTCGTGCAGCCGTTCATTTTTTAGCAGTGTTGTCGGCTTGTCTCTATACTCTGTTTGATCTCTGATCAGTGAAGTTTTTGCTTTTCCACATGCATGAATATCTAGTTAAGGGCTCGTTTGGAACGGAGGATAGGTGGAGGAATTTCACGGAAAGCCAATTCCTTTGCCTTGATGACATCATACAGCGTTTGGATCAAAGGATTGAGTCCTACCATTCAAGAGGAAAGTTTTCTTTTCACCTGCAAAACGGAGGAACCAAAACATCCACTCGGATTCATGCTACCTTTGGAATGGAGAAAAAATATAGGAATTTTAAATGATTCAAATTCTATAGGAAAAATTCCTATGAAACCCTTTTGTCGGGTACCAAAGTTAGGGGTACCCAACTTCGATGTAAAAACGCTCATTCCCAACATGGCCTGACCCAAGTAAGGCCAATGGAAGCCCACGAAGGCCGCGTCTACAGAGGCCCACGACTCCGATTCGCCCGAGCACCCGAGCGCCCAAGGCTCCCCGGGAGAGCTCGGGAGAGCGGCACCCTCGCGCCCAAACCTCCGATTCGCCCGAGCACCCGAGCGCCCAAGCCTCCCCGGGAGAGCTCGGGAGAGCGGCACCCTCGGCGTCCAAACCTCCGATTCGCCCGAGCGCCCGAGCCTCCCTGGGAGAGCTCGGGAGAGCAGCACCCTCGGCGCCCAAATCTCCGATTCGCCCGAGCCTCCCTGGGAGAGCTCGGGAGAGCGGCGCCCCCGGGAGAGCTCGAGAGAGCAGCACCCTCGGCGCCCAAACCTCCGATTCGCCCGAGCGCCCGAGCCTCCCCGGGAGAGCTCGGGAGAGCGCCCCTCGGCGCCCAAATCTCCGATTCGCCCGAGTACCCGAGCGCCCAAGCCTCCCCGGGAGAGCTCGGGAGAGCGCCCCTCGGCGCCCAAATCTCCGATTCGCCCGAGCACCCGAGCGCTCGAGCCTCCCCGGGAGAGCTCGGGAGAGCAGCACCCTCGGCGGCCCAAATCTCCGATTCGCCCGAGCCTCCCCGGGAGAGCTTGGGAGAGCGGCACCCTCGGCGCCCAAACCTCCGATTCGCCCGAGCGCCCGAGCCTCCCCGAGAGAGCTCGGGAAAGCGCCCCTCGGCGCCCAAATCTCCGATTCGCCCGAGCACCCGAGCGCCTAAGCCTCCCCGGGAGAGCTCGGGAGAGCGCCCCTCGGCGCCCAAATCTCCGATTCGCCCGAGCTGCCCAATCCCCCTCGAGCGCAATCTCGCAAAGACATCCAAGGCACAGGTGATGTCAGCGGAGCAATTTTGGACCACAAGAGATCTCTCTGACCACTTTACAAGCACTGTCCCGTCAGGCGAGACTCTCGACGCGACTGTGCTTCGCACGCCCCTGACGGCCATACCACCTATCAGGATTTCCCTGCCAGCGGATTTGATAGGCCCACTACGGCCGTCCTCCACAGTATGGTCTACGGTGCGCCGCCCCGTTTTCCGCCGGGATCTATCAACTCCGACTGTGACAGTCCAAGCGCCTGACGACGGGCTACGCAAGAACAGGAAAGCCGCCTACTGCGCTGTCCACTCGAAAGGACAAGCACGCCTTCCATCCGGGCCCGCTAATCCTCGGGAGGTGCTGTTCAAAGGCCAGAAATATGACCAGGGGAGATATCCCCCGCTCCATCCCATCATGCCTTCAGAGTCTCGAGCCTCGGGAGACAACGCCCTAAGGTGACTCACCCTCTTGTCACATCGTACAGAAGGATAGCCGGTAGGTGTGACCCTATGGCACGTCGTAATCCAACGACTGCTGCCGTCTTGGAACTCACCAAGGTCGTGCGAACCACCACGGCCATATCCTGGAGACCTAGAGAGAAGACCGTAGCTGACGACATGACGTAGTCAGACGACTGTTCCCACCTTGGAACTCACCAAGATCGTGCGAACCAAGACAGCCATACCCCGGAGACGTGGAGAAAAGGCAGTAGCTAGTCAAACGGGGAACAGCAACTCCTCACTGTAAAATACGTAGCCGCCCTTGCCTCTCCCTTGCGACTATAAAAGGGAGAGCAGAGGCCAGCTTTAGGACGAGGGAGGAGTTCAAAGTTCTCACCCACACAAACGTACCCATAGCAAACGACTTGTAAACACTTAGACACACACAAGAGACCTGGGAGCGCTTCCCTCTCTCGCCTAGCTTGTAACCCCCTACTACAAGCACCCCGGTGCAAGGCAACACGACTCTCCTCTCCACTGGATGTAGGGCCTGCTTGGCCTGAACCAGTATAATCCCTGTGTTCCCCTTGCACACCATCCGTAGCCTCAACCGCAAAACACATATTTACTAGTCGGTGTTAGCCCCGCCAAAACTAGCACCGACACCTTTGGAACAAAGAAATTTTTCCTACCAATTCCTTTAGAATTCCTATGGATTGAGCCATTCCAGAGGAATTTTGGAGGAAACTAAACATGAAGTTCAACCTCATTGTTTTGTTTCCTATGGATTTCCTATTGCTTCTAAAGGCATATTCATTCATGTAGGATTTAAAGTGTTGTAGCAATTGATTCCTATATATTTCTTATTCCTATGATTTGCAAATCATTTGTGCCAAAGGGGGCCTCAATGTTTTTAGGAAGTCTGAGAGAAACACAGGAAGCCGATGGGAGCTCTGGCAAAACATGTCGTGATTAAAGAAATGAAAAGGCAAAGCATGTGAGTTGCAGGTGGGACCATGTCCTTTTTGTCCACCGGATTGAGCACAACCTGTGATTACTACTCTATGTTCTCAAAGAAAAAAACGAGTTACTGTGTCTTCGGTTCCTGCAATCCGAATGTTCCTTTACCCACTTTCATGTGTATTTGGATTCCTCTGTTTTGCCAACTTGTTTCAATTCCTTTCCTGTGATTCATACCATTCCTATGTTTTTTAATTCCTCCATTCCAAATAGGTCCTAAGTTGTTTTTTCCATGGCACGGGTAAGGAAGGATTATATTCTTAGGACATGTTTGGTTGTCTGAATTAATTTGTACATATTAAACTTATACAATGCAGTTTATTCATATTTAATTATCTAATACAGAGTTAGAGACTCATATATAGGTTTGTACAGTGCTCAAAACAGGTCTAATAATGAAAACTAAAGGTGTGTTATTCAAAAAAATATACGTTTTAATTTCTAGTATAATAACCACTTCTAAATGAATTCGGTCAGATGGTCGAATAAATATCCGTACCATTTTCATCCATACTTTTATGGATTCACCGGTTACTGAATCCCAACATCATATGTGCAACTTTATCTTTACCAACTTTTCAATCTAAAACAAAAAAAAATACTCTCTATATTTCAAATTTTAAGTCATTCCAAAAATTTTGGAGAGTCAAATCATCTCAAACTTGACCAAGTTTATATGATAAGATAATAATATTTACAATATCAACTAAGTATCATTAAATTTTTCATCAAATATATTTTCGTTGTACACTTATTTGATGTCATGAATCTTTATATTTTTCTTAATTAATAATTTTGGTCAAACTTGAAATGCTTTGACTCTCCAAGATTTTTAGAATAACTTACAATTTAGGATGGAGAGAGCACTATAGCTAATTAGCGTTTATTTTCAGTCACGAAACAATATTTTTCTCATGGAACGAATCAGCAACACCCAAAATCAATCAATGTCTAGCAGACTAACACAAAAGATACAAGCCCTGCGTGTCGAAACCAAAACCAGGCAAAGGCTCAAGGTGTAAACTATACTATATTCTAGCTCAAAACATATAGCCAAAACATACACTGCTACAGATCTGACATTTATTGTCGGCCCCATCGCTGTCCAGGCACTTGCACTGCCATTTTTAGGTAAACCAACCGTGATAGTACCAACTGACATTGTAATTCTTTACTGTCGATTCATATCACTCTCGATTTTTTAAAAAGACGGACAATGATACTGCCCTTATCGGGTTTTAAGGATGTCGAATAAAGAAGCAATCAAAATAAAAGTTATAGATCTCAAAAAGTTTCACGATTTTGTAACTGACAACATTTTAATTGAAAGGCATATATCTAACTAAAATTACGTTTGATTTCTTGAATTTAAAATTTGGATTTTTTAAAACCTCAAATGGAGAAACACTCAAAAACAAAAGTTGTAATCATGAAAAGTTATGCAACTTTATATATGATAATATTTTTATTTGAAAATCATCTATCTAACGAAAATTGCGCTTGCTTTCTCAAATTTAAAATTTAAAATTTTCAAATGACCTCGGATGGAGAAACACCTAAAACAAAAGTTCTAGAATGTGAATCGTTATACAACTCTGTAGTTGACAAGTTTTTCATTTAAAGTCATCTATCTAAGAAAAATTATGGTTGAAATTTCTCACATTTAAAATTCAAAATCTTCGAATGACATTAGATATAGAAATGATCAAAATCAAAGTTTTAGATGTCAAAAGGTTACAAAACTTTGTAGTTGATAACTTTTTTATTTGAATTTGTTTAGAATTCTATTTGTTTGAAAAAAAAACAGAGTGACATAAAATGGGAAGGACAAATGTCCCAAATAAACATAAGCTTATTAGTAGACGAAGTGCTTAGAGAATAAACATTCGAACCCAGGAGGTTGGAATTTCAAGCGCCGGTGACCACAAAATACGCAAATAGCGCCAACAAAAAGTTTAAAATACAATATTGTTGGTTAGTGGGGTCCCTTGAAGTATTAAAAAATAATACTTTTCTTATATTTTCACATGTTTTTTGGGTTGCCGGTTCTAAAACCAATCATGATGACCACCTCTTATCACCGGCGGTTTGGTTGTGTGGTTTCAAAAATCGGCAATGATGGATTTTGAACCGGTAGTGTGATTTCGAAATCTGTAGCAGGGCATGATCGTTCATATGATCACAGTGGTCTGAAGCGTCACAACTCCAAAATAAGGTAGCACTAGAATTGTCACAATCGAAACATATACTTCACCCATAAAGGAAAGTTTATTGTTTTAAAATTTTAGACATTTTATTTGAGCATCCGTCTTATTTAAAAAATTTATAAATATTATTTAACGTTTTATAACTTATTTTATCATCAGATATACTTTAACAGTGATTTATTTATTTTATAGTTTGTACATATTTTTTGAATAAAACAAATGGTCAAACATGATGTCTACGAGGTGAGTAGGTAAGATTCAGAAAACGAAAGGACCTCAGGAGTGCTCAAGTTGTCTGAGATGTGGCCAGGTACTGAAAGCAAAAGGCATCTTGTTGTCATCTCTCCTGGAGCAACATTGTCCAGCCATTTCTCTTCAGCCCTGCAATAGGACCAAATAAGCAATATGTAACACCCCTAATGTTATTGTAACTAAAACCTGCCATATATCAGGATTGCATGAAAATAATCCTGCATTCAACCTTGTTAGTGTGCAATAACTAAAATAAATTTATTTCTTACATATGATTGTGCATAGGTACTTTAGAGTGATCTTGTTATGCTAATGCTTGTGTATGTACATTGGATTGAAATAAATTAAAGAGATTCAAAAGAAAACATTTAAAAATCCTAGAATCGGACCCAAACTCTAATTCAAAAACTAAAAAGAATTGGATGTTGGGCCTTAAATAAAAGTTGTACATCCTTTAAAGTTGAGCAACTTCTATTTTAGGCAATTTTGAAGTTATTAAAGATAATTTCAAATAAAACCCTAATCTATGCTGTAAAGCTTAAATTTGAAATACAAATTTAAAAACTAGCAAGAATCTGGTGATGGTTCCTTAATAAAAGTTTTATCCCTTTAAAAATGGAACAACTTTATTTTTGGGGATTTTGAACTTATGCGGTGGAAATTCAAATAAAACTCAAATTAATGCTTTGAAATTCAAAACTGAAATGCTATTTCAAATATCATCAAGAATCTGACAAAACTCTTTTAATGAAAGTTGTAGGGCTTGTCGAATAGAACAACTTTTATTTTTGTAGATTTTTGACTTGTTGAGAAAAATCTTGAGAATTTGATGGAATTTGAAATGATTTTCAAATTGAGCTTTTACCCCTTTTTGAATTACTTAAATTCCGTTCAAAATTTGAAGAGGGTCCAAGAACCAAAGTTATTTAGCACCAAATTTACTACAACTCTTATTAATGACATTTTTCAAGTTGCTACACAAAATAAGAAGTAATTGCACAAAATGGATAAAGATGGAGGTACTGCTACAGTAATTGGGAGGTCCGGTCCTGCTCTGCTCATGGGCAGCGCCGTGCGTGCCGCGCCGGCCGCCGGCACCGTCCGGGGTGGTGGGGGTCCCGGGTGGTTCGTCCCACTCTTGTTTCCCTCCCCTCGGGCACTATAAAGCCGGCGGTCACCTGTCTCTCCCTCTTCCCCATCTCTCTCGGCCCCCGGAGGTGTTCTAGGTTGTCAGCAAAATTCACCATCTCGGCTCGCCCTCATGTCAAATTAGTTGAGCACGTAGCTTCTGCACATCCTTGTGCATCCATAGAGTCTGCTGGTGCCGTTGTTCATCATCGAAATTGGCCGCTCAGCTCGGTCATCTTCCTCGGCGCCGGAAGAGTCTGCTGCGATCCGTTTATCGTGGCCAGCCCACTTCGGTGAGCTACGCTCCGCATCGTCGGTTGTTCTAGATCCTCCGTAACCCATTTATGCTCATGCGCTAGAACGTTTCGTCTTTTGCACCTAGGATTCACCGGAACGACGAGGAAAACACGGGAGCGCGCCGCCGAAGCCGCTGCTGACATCACAAGCACCTTCCAAACCATCTGTGCTACAACCAACGTGAGAAACACGCCTTGGTGAGCTCCCTGGTGATCTCGTCGTAGATGGTTAGGTTCGTTAGGGCTTGGAGCCATCGGAACGTGCAGCTCCGTCGCGGCCGCCCGCCATGGATGCCGGTGAGCTCACCACCATGCTCGAGAACCCTGTCCAAGTGCGTAGGTCAATTCGTGAGGGTGCGGGTTCGCTTGATTTGGCCGGGGTGCTTGCCACCGGCATGCTCCGCGGCTGAGCCGTCACGGTCTGCACCGCGCGTGCGCGCGCATCGTGCCTCGGAGCGGAAGGAAGGAGAAGACCGCGCAGTGGGCCTAACGGGCCGGGCTGTGGCTAGTTGGGCCGTCTCGGCCCGATCTGGCTTTTGCATTTTCTTCTGCGAGTTATTATAAAATGAATAGTACCCTGTCTTGTTAATTTTGTAGGGATTAATCTACTGCTTCAAAAATGATGAAAAAAATTACATGGACTCCCTGTGATGTGTAGTATTTTATAAAAATGTTTAAATGATGAATTTGAGCACTTTCTGCAGTAGCTAAAAATCTGCCTTTAAATTAATGAATGCAAATTTGGTGAGTTTTAATAAATTATGTATTAATCCAAAAATCATGAAATTTATTTTGGTGCTATGTCAGGCTAAGATGTATCTATAAAAAAAAGTTTAGGCTCAATTGGAAATAGTTTGTTTAATTATTATTTTATGCTCCATTAAATGATTAATTAGAGGAGGTTGTTAGAATTGAATTTTAATGATTTGTTTAATATTTTAAGATTTGATTAAATACCTTGGAACACATGAACCCTGCTGTTCCAAAGTTTGTTGATCAATCAATTTGGAATCTGATTATTCCCCGAGAAATCCAATTTCATCTGATTCGGGTCTGAATTCATCTTTAACAAGCATAAAATGAATTGCTTTATGTGGTAATTAAATACTAAAACAAAATGCTAATTGATATGTTGATGAAAATAAATGAATAAATAAATAAATAAATAGGAAACCCTAATGACCTAGGATTTGTGTGACCTTGGCATTGTATGTTGACCATGGATCATTAACCCTAGATGATCCTTGGCGCTTGATTAGTTGTTTGAACTCATCACTAGTTGATTAATAGTAATTCATTATTTGAGTTATGAGTAGATTAATCTTACTTCCAACAACTATTAAAATAAAACTCTAAGTCAATAATCGATAGGTTGGTTTGTTGGCTTGCAACTTTATCGCGAAGGAAAGTTGTACTTAACCTTCTAGATTAAGTTTACCTTCGAAGTAATTCATAATTTAGTGCATCTCATGCATCATGGCATACATATCATCATGTTTAGCATTGCATTATTATTTCGTGTAGTGAACGCGCGGTAATTCTTATCGAAAGCAAGTGCCGAGTACAGTATTCACTCGGAGGACTTGGATCTTTCTCGGCAATTGACTACAGAGTATCATCTGCTCCAGGCAACAGGCAAGCCCCGGTGCCCTCTCCTTGTGATTTATAAAAGGCTTATAACTTGAGTTAAAATATTGCATTAGGTTGATAGGAGTTGATTGTCACCCAATTTGCTGCATTACCTGCCTTGATATATTCCCCTTGAAACTTGATTTAAAATGAAAATGTTGAAAAACGCTTAGCCCTACTTAATTAATTTAGATTTGCATAAAATGTTATTTTTCGACTTATGGTAGTAAACTATTAATTAATCATGAGAAAGAAAAAGAGGTATGAGTCCGTTTGGTGATTGTGCACTTGGGTTGTAGTCCCAATGCTTCGTTACCAATGGAAAGGAATTTTCCGTTCGATGGTTGTATATTTGGGTTAGAGTCCCAATGCTTGACCACCGGCAGAAAAGGGATTTGAAAACCGTGCGGTTACTTGTACTTGGGTTAGAGTCCCAATGCAATGTCTCCGATGAAAAAATGAACTAGGGACCATTCGTTATAGGCCTGCTATGATCGAGACTTTGCAACTAGCCACATACTACAGAAAACCCTGACTCCGGTGGTTCTACTACTTGAACCGACAACCACGCACTGGGAGTGGAGAGATGGCGAGAGTTGCGTGTACCCTCATGGCCGGCGTGCCTGGAGGCGAGAGGAGTACTGTGCTCTCGGGTGGCGCAGGACCGGTTCAGGTTTTGAAAAAGCCGTGGTAGACGGGGTTGGCATATGCAAGCTTAGGTGCTACATATGCAGTGTGGATAGGTATCCCCAGCTGGGTACTAATCGATTCAAATCGTCGTTGCTCCTCGGATATGGAGACTTGATCCTTTGACCTACAATTGAAAAGTGGTTCGGAACTAGGATGTTTTTGAGAATGATTAAGAAGTAATTGAAATTGAAGGAGACATGCGAAAGAACTGAGACCTATGGTTATTGATTAAAATAATATTGAGTTCAAATATTGAAAGTAGGATTAGTATTACTTTTCGCAAAAATACTTTGACTCTTGCTAAAGCCTTACCTTGACTTCCCTTTAGCCTGCATTCCTGAGTCTTCTCCCTATTTTCTTTAGTCGGGTAAGTCTTGCGGAGTACCTCAGTACTCAGGGTTTGTTAACCCCTGTTGTAAGTAAGTCGAGTGTACAGTTCTATGTGGGACCGTGCCAGTTGACGGATTGTGCATGGATGAAGATGTGTATATGATATAACCCTTGGACAGGGTGTCTACTTGTATGATGTTACTCTACTACGAAATTCTGGTTTGGGATAATGCAACTTATGTTTGTAAACATATGAATCTGTAATACTTCCGCACTCTCTACTCTGATTCATATTATTTGTGTAAACTGATGTAATACTTGTAAGGTCTTTACAATGAGATACTTGGGGAAATCAGGGTTTCCGAGGAAACCCGGCAGGCCACCTAGGTTACAAGGAACTCGTGCACAGTAACCGGAGGACCTTAGGGACGATGATGGTGCACGTGGGACCGGTGATTTAGGTGGTTCTGTCACACAATAGCAGCTTTCACATAAGGGAAAAAGCAAACAATAAAGTGGGCCACATGTCGGGTATGCTTTCTTCTTAAGTTTTGGAATATAATGAACTAAATTTATTAGAAGTTAAACGATTCAAAATTTGCCAAATATAAAAAATGATACTATTCATAATGTCAAATTATTATCATGAAAATATTATGAAATATATTCTCATAATTTATATCTTTGATTTAGTTTATGTCAATACTTTTGTATGAGCTTGATCAAATTTAACATAGTTTAACTTAGGACAAACTTGAAGCCTTATACTTTGGGATTGAGGGAGTAGAAGACTAGGCGAAAGACATGTTAGGTCGGTTTGTTCGGTTGCTGAACAAGAATCAAGAGTCGTTCGATAGAACAAAAAACCAACAATTCCGATCTCGGTTTTGCTACTTTGGTTCTTCAATTAAAACCTTAATAACCAAACATCAAGGTCTACAACACGATAAACTGGACAAATGTCCATCCCCATCTCCAACTGCAATTCATCCCCAAGACCCTAAACCAAACTGCAATCCAATCCCAAAGATCCCAAATCAAACGTGGAACAATAGATGTTCGGCGAAGCGACAACCAAAGAGAACGACGATGTGGCGCGTAGGGCCATAGACGCTCCTGCGTGGCTCAGCCTCGGTGGATGGGCATCGGCAGGCGTAGTAATACTACGCAATTCAAGTCGCTCCCAGCACCTTCTCAAGCTAGTGCCGCTCTCGCCTGCTCCTTCATGAGCAATCACGACACCTCGACCCCCTTACTCCTTAACAACAATTGTGTCACCGCCGCTGTTGTTCTTGCTATCACTGTTGTAGTGTTGTCATTGTCGTAGCTCTTACAAGAGCTGCCATCATCGCTCCTACGAGCACTGTCAATGTCGAATCCACATATGCAGGGTTAGGGTGTGGCATGCGGGTCGGTGCCTTGTCTGATCAAAGTTGTAGCTAAGTTATCCTTGACCACATAACCTAGGAGTAGGAGGGAGTGGTTGAGGGAGGTGGGTCAAGGGTTTAGACCTTTAGGGTGGGTGGATTGGGGGACTTGGCCCACCAAGGTGGGCTTCTACGTGGGCGGGCAAGCGGTGATCAAGCCGGAGGAGGTGGGCATATTTGATTCAAATAATTTAGTTGTCAAGTTTGACTAAAAACTAAGAATGGAGCCAAGAATGGAACTTCCCAGATTCAAAAAACCAACAGGTCAGTTTGGTTTGAGTTTTGGTTTTTGGCCTAGACGTGTCTGTTGACAATTCCTAACGCAATCACCAAGGCTAAAGATATCCCCGGCAACGGCGTCAGAAAACTTGTTGATAATTCCTAACGCAATCACCAAGGCTAAAAATATCCCCAGCAATGGCGCCAGAAAATTTGTTGACACTGGATATAGCACCCAGGGAAATCCGCAAGCGTACGGATGTCAAGGTAGTTTTCACCAAGGAGTATTCCTAGGTATCGAATTTCCACAGGGAACGTGAAGTAGACTAGTCAAGAACTAAGTGTATCCAAAGATAGGTGATAAACAGGGTCGAGAGGATCAGTGTGGTTTCTTTATCTAAGGCAAAACTAAGGAAGACTTTAATTGCCACTACGGGGCGAATGCGCGGTCCCAAAAAATTGGGATTACTCACATCCAGAAAAGCCCTACGCTAATAAAACCAGGCCGAATGTGGTGGAATCCAGAGAATCTTAGGGCTGTCAACACCTAAGACCTACCACTACTATCCATGGGCCTAGCCGCATTCACAGGTAAGATATAGCCTAAGCACCTCGCTTAATCTATAGTCTTACTACTCTAATCGTACGTTACTAACTAGAGCACCTTAACTAGACGGTGAACAATAGTAAAGCAATAAAGTAGTACTTAAGTAATGCGAAAGAATAAAGTTACCACACTGAAGAAGACTTTACTCCAAGAAGAGTTTCATCCTCCGAGCTACAAGTAGAGAGGTCGCTGACAGGCCCAGCTCCACCTCCAGCTTCTCCTCACTCTCACCGTCTCTTCTACTCCTCACTAGGAGAGCACTAAGGCTATGACTCTCATGTGGAGAGGGTGTATCTAGTGGTTGTTCTTTACAAGTGAGGTAGAGGATCCTATTTATAGTGAGAGGTGGAGTAGGGGCTACTCCATCGCCACGTCATCGATTCGCGTGATGTCCATCGGCCTTCGTTGAATCAAACCGACCTCCAACCGCCATGGGATCAACGGTGGGGGTAATTGTGTCACATGGGGAAGTGAACCGGCTTGAGTAGGGCGGTGGACGCCGTGTGATGTAGGGCGGCCGCCCCCCTTGTTTTGAGTTAACGCCTCAGATGCACTCCTGGAGGTCGGTAGAAGTTGGTCCCGGTCGGTTTGGACACCGAATCCACTGTGGAGGGTCGGTAGCCCCACTTGACAGGGCCACCGGACCATAGATCTTGCACCGACCTTGGATCGACAGAGGACAAACTTGATTTGGCATCTCCCACGGATTGCTAACGTGGAACGTGGCAGGGACAGGGCGGGCGCCCTGCAACTTGGGCCAAATTGGCTCATCTTTGGTGAATGTGTAGGCCTCTCAGTTTGCTTTTCAACGCCTGGTCATTTGCCTGATTCCGAGTCCGCATGTATCCTGGGTGCTCATTTTACCCGGAACTGTTCCTGCGCCCCGTTCTCCAATCTCCGGAAAGCGTAACCTTGTCATCCGACCTCCGATTTGGGTGAACCAACACTCCATTTCAAACTCCTTGACTTGGTGTAGTCACAAGAAGCATGGATGAAGCCTTTTCTCCTTATATATCGCCGTTTTGTACTTACTTTGCACCTACACTCATATAGCCATCACAACTTGTGGAAATGGTTAGAAATAAAAACCTATTACTATGGTTTGTATCATTTTTATGACCAAATTAGGCACTGTTGACGGTATAAAATGGGGTGTTAAGGACCGTCAACAGTGTCCATCCTCAAACGTTGTGCCATTCAATCAAGTGCAGGAATAGAATTTTGGGCATGCATTAAATACTCAATGACAAATCTATGGAGTTGCAACTGAGATTTCAATTGTTTTTTGTTTTCCTTGTTGATAATCGTTTTCCTTGTGGATAATCCCATAAAGAAATAGAAAATCCGAAGCACACCAATGGAGGTAGAGTAAAATCACATAATTTTTTTTACCATGGAGTAATATGGCAGTGTCCACAATCTTAAGTATAATAGAATGATTGTAAAGGACACACATTTCACTGATGATTTTAGGGGGTGTTTGGAGGGTGTTTTTCTGCTCTGCTTAACGAACTCCACCATGGAGCAGCTCCATCATGTATTCGTGGAGCGGTTGGTATTATTTGGCACACAGCTCTGATCTAGTTTTATGAATGAGTTGTTTTCATGCAATGGTCTATTATGTCTAAAATTGAAATTGCACTTGAAATTGCCATAATTCGAGTACAAATAAACAATAATTCTATAGCGGCGGTGGAGTGCGATGCTATGGGCACGAGAGAGTCAAAAGAAATACTCCCTCCGTTCATTTGATAATGCAACTATGAAAAACATACCCGTTAAAGTAACTCATGTTTGACCAACTTTACAGTAAATAATATTAGCGTTTATATTTTTAAATAAATTTAGTATAAAAATAGATTTCATAACTAATCTAATGGTACTTATTGTGTATCTTGAATATCTATATAAATTTAGCCAAAGTTGAGACGATTGACGATTGGATTTCTCAAAAAGCGAGAATTACATGTTCAAATAGACGGGAGAGTAGATGGGATAGTAACTAATGAATGACAACATGGGTAATTATGCCCCAACTCCATGAGAAAGTACAATACTCAATCCTATCCACAACCAAAAGAACTGAATCTGCCGATATCGACTGGCATGCAATTTTCTGCTTTTTCAAAAGAATCCACCGAGCAGCGAGCACCAACCGGTGCATGGATTTCCCTTGTGTCGCACTCAACAAAGCTGGGAAACATTCTCCCATACAATTTAATTGGTCAATATTAATTCTTCCTTTCTCAGAGAATTCGTTTAATAGAACATGTTTTTATTTAGTTATTAGTCAACTCTGAACCATCAATGATCAAGTGCGACTTGCTGTTGGAGAAACGCAATGGATTTCAATTCCAGTAGCAAACGTTGTTTGATTCAAAAATTTTCGAATGTTATTTGTGAGATTAATTATTTATTATGTCGAAGCACATGTGAGATAGAATAATTTAACCAGACAAGCAAAAATGAGTTTGGTCAAAACAACCCAGCATTATTATGTCTTACTAGAGTGCATGAGCAAAACTTAGCAAACGTGTCCACCATTTGCACAACATCCCAAACCTTTGGACGTGTGATTGTGTGAACAACGTGCCCACCAATAAAAAGCATCCGATTGGAGGCAGCACCCAGCTTTCTTCAACGCGAATGGCCAAATGCAGGTGATCTGGTGATGTGACACCATTCTCCCAATTTTGTTAACCAAGTTGGGTTAGGAGAATGGTGTCACAACATGGATGACGCATGATGGTGAGAACTGAGAACGCTAAGGGCCTGTTTGGATACAAATTATTTTTGGAGTTTTAAAAAAATACCATGGTTTTGAGAAATAGTTTGGTTTTAGAGTACAACAAAGTATTTGAGTGCAATAATCTTTAAAATACCATGATATTGCTAAACCTGCAGTCTTTTTAGAGTTTAAAAAACTTCACTCTAGACCTCTTTTTTATAAACTACGGGTTTACATATCTATGGTTTTAAAATTAAAGTTTCTTGATACTACAGTTTCTTAATACTACAACATCCAAACAGGGCCTAAGGTAGATCAAACATTAATTGTAACATGGCGTTAAGTCATCGAGAAGTAAAATGCACCCTGGGTACTTAAACTATTGGGGCATTACCATCTAGGTACTCGAACTGAAAAAAACTACCACTTGAGTACTTAAACTGTTAGGACATTATCATTTGAGTACTCAAACTAAAAAGGCTCCCATCTGGGTACGCGAGTGAGCTATCACCACCGCCAAGAGTGCGGGAAAATAAATTTTGATTCTTTTTTTGAAAAATTGATGAATATCGTTAAAATTTGTTATTTTGTAAAAACAATAGACCTCCAAAAATTCTGAAATTTTCTATGTAGCCTCTCCATGATGTACTCTACCTAGGACAAATATGATACTTGGAAAATGAACAGTTTTTGTAAGTTTAAATATTATCTCTTTTAATTAATACATGAACTTCCACAAATTTAAATAATTAAAATAAATAAATGTCCAAAAATCATGAAAATTGTTGGTAATACTTCCGTCTGTTAAACTCTGATGTAATATATTTTTATCAACTATTGTAATACTGCAATGTCTTCTATAATGATCCTGCGGAAAGTTAAAAAAGTGAATAATTCGGGTTCCCAAGGACACTCGACGGACTACTAGAATTATATGGTTAACATACATAACAAAAATAACAAATTTTAGCACTATTCATCAATTTTTAGAAAAAGAAAAAGAATCAAAATTTATTTTCCCACGCTTCTGGTGGTGGCAACAGCCCATTCACGTATCCAGATGGTAATACCCAATAGTTTAAGTACCAAAGGTGAGTGCTTTTTAGTTCAAGTACCCACCCAGGTGATAGATTTTTCAGTTCGAGTATTCAGATGGTAATGTCCCAATAGTTGAAGTATCCAGGGTGCATTTTACTCGTCATCGAGTGACCACCACCAAAGAAACCCTGGACACAGCTATTGCACCTCCTATGTCATTATCCTTGGTGCGGTTTGGTGGTGCCGGGGTCTTTCAGCAGGGGGTGTTTGAGACGCAGTTCATAGTTGGGAGGCTTCCTCCTGCCCCAAGCAGCGTCGGCATTACTGCATCCCCATTGTGCCAGAATTGTCCTCAGCCCCAGCTAGTCCATGGGTTTTCGCATCGCGTACACTGGACACCAGGACCACTCGCCGCGATAAGTTCCTATAGGCTCAAGCCTAGGGTTTCTCGCTGCCACTCCACTATGCCACCAAAATACCAAAAGCACAAGGAAGGTGGCAGGACATCCTGCTGCTGGAACAACCGAAGCTATAGTGGTCAAGGAACCTGCATGAAGTCACAGGGGTGCCAAGCAACGTACCCCATGCCGTGGCAGACCGTTCCCCACTTTTAGGAGGGATGACAGTGGCGTTAGATGCTACAATCGAGTCCCACAACTTACCATAGCTCAGGTGGAGTGGGCGCGGAGTCTCGGACCATTGCACGAGGAGCCATCTGACAAGGTGGCATCACTGTTCACTCGAGCGACATTTTAGTTAAGCAGCACAGGAGATAGTTAGCATAGTCGTCCAACCCTAACATTGGTCCGAGGGTGGTCGTCAGACCTATCCGAGGGCAAAAAAAACATATTTGCATACTCGCTTGAGTGTGTTGGACACAGGGAAGCTTTGGTCCTACCATGTCAAACTAAAGTGCGTCAACCAATATGCTTGAGTGCACACTCAGTCAAACGTTGGACGCCAGTGGTGACTTAAACGGTTCAGACACGTGGCTCACTCTAAAGGCATCGGACCCTAGTGTTTTTGGTTCAACGGTCAGTAACAACTTGGGGCCAATGACTCTATTTTCATGGAGTTCTTTTTAAGGGTGTGGACAAGCCATGGTTGGCTTATCTTGGTACTTTGACGCATTGATATACCTTGTGTGCCTCCCACTCACCTCCTTTACATTTGCTTGATCCAAAGTGAGATTGGGAGTGATCCTAGTGAAAGCCCTAGTTTGGTTTTTGAGAATTGATGAAACGTAAGTGTACTAACTATTGTCATGAGTGATATATGAGATAACTTGGTACATGCCAAGTGTGGAGCTAGATGGAAAATTTGACGGCCAAGTGATGGTGATAAAGTGCTCCAACATGGAAAAGAAGAAAGAGAAAAATAAAAGGGCTCAAGGCAAAGATATAAGACCTAAGAACATTTTATCTTGGTGATTAAGACACTATAGAGAGTGTGATCACATTTAGGATAGATAGCCCTACTATGAAGAGGGTAAAATCATGGTATTTGCATTTATTAAATGCCTCTAGGTCATGTGACTCATGCATATGCAGTAGGATCTAGAGTGATCTAACTAAACCATTAAAAATGCTTTGGAAATTGCTAAGATACGTACACAAGTGGTGAAACACTTTGATGTTGGCACATGAGAGTAAATGTGAAAGATAGAAGTTGAAAAGGGGATAAAAATGAGCTAGCAGAGTCTTGGGGGCTCTATAAATAGACTTTGACCGGCTCTAGCTCACTCTGTTGAATATTTTGATCAATGATATATCCTTGTTAGCTATAGCAAACATCTCCCACTCATCTCTTTTGCTTGATTGTGAATCCAAGTGAGATGGGAGTGATCCAAGTGCTTGTTGCTTGAGTGATTGCATATAGAGGCACTTTTTTATTGTTGTTGTTGTGGTTTTCTTGTTAGTTTTAGTGGTTGCCGCCACCTAAATAGTTTGGAGCAGCAGTGGAGATTTGGCACATGTTGGTGATTGTTCATGGCCAATTCTAGTGATCTTGTGAGGGATTCTTGTGCTTATTCCCTGGCGGTGAGCCAAAAGTAGCTCTACTAGATTGCTCGTGGCTTGTGTACCCTCTTCTTGTGTTGGTTGTGTGGCACCTGGTTGCGGGTTAGGCATGTGATGTCTATTAATGCGTGAACCTCTAAGAGAGTGTGTTGTTACAATGTGGACTAGCATACTTGTAAGCAAATGAACATCGAGATAAATCATTATGTCATCTTGGTATTCATTTGTGATTGATTTATCTTTTGCGGGTTGTGGTCTATCCTTACACTTGAGCCTTTCACTTTCATAGCATTCATCTTGTGTAGTAGTTGCTAGTCTAGCTAGCTAGTTCAGCAGCGTAGTGTATTTTGTTGTAACTAGTCTTCTAGCTCTCTAGAGTAGAAGTAGTGGCATAGCTCTTGATTGTCTTAGAGATCTTAGTCACTAGCATTTTGGATAGGTGGCTTGCATCCCTTTTAGAGTTAGAGAAAAGCTTGCTTATCATCTTATTATTGTCTAACCCGTTGCTCTAGGGATTTGTAGAAATTTTAATTAGGTTGTTCACCCCCTTTAGCCATTTAGGACAACATTTGACCTAGTGCATTTGGATTGAGTCAAGGCATCTAGTGGCACTAGTGATCGTCTTGAGGTGCATTGTTCTCGCTACTCATGGTAATTGCCACCTAGACAGCTTGGAGGTGGCGAAAGATCGTTGAGCGGCTTTGGTGATTGTTGCAGGCCCAGATCCATCATTTGTACGGGGCTCTTGTGCTCATTCCCCATGGGAGATTTGCGAAGAGCAACTTTAGTGATTGTGTCTATTTGGAGTGTACTTCTTGTGGTTCTTGCAGCAAGTGTTGTGAGCTCGGCATGTGAGTATAATTAGTGCGTGAATCACCAACTTGGGACTCACCACAACAATGACTTAGGTTGCCAGCAAGCAATCGAACCTTGAGGATATATCTTGGTGTTCATATCACTTGCTCCATGTGTTTTGCTCATTATCTCCCTTGCGTTTACTTTCCTAGCTATCTTCTTAGTGCCTTAGTTGTTTGTTTACCTAGAGTATCAAGTAGTGTAGTTGTAAGTAGCTTAGGTTCTCTTGTTGGCAGCTCTAGTTAGTTGTAGCTTTATTACTAGTGTAGCTTGTTTGGTTTAGTGATCTACTACAGACCAAGCTAGTAGATTTGTGTAGGAAGGCTTGTGTTGGGTGAAATAGAGCTAGAGCATTTAGTTGCTATTAGGATCACCTTTTGTTCTAATTAATTGCTCTAGTGTTGGTGCTTTGTAGAAAACTTTTATAGGCTACTCATTCTCTCTCTAGCAATCTAGATCCTTTCTTTAAAAACCTACAAATAAAAAAATATGGACTCTGATTTGGGCGCTACTATTGGAGTTGCTAGCTAAGGTATATTTTTTTATACTTATATTTTTTTATACGTATATCTTGGGAGTATAATTTTTCTTATTACAAATATTAGTTTATATACCTTTTTTATATCAAAGTGGGTAGTTTTGAATGCAGATCTTGTCATAGGGGTTGCTTACATTAGATTATTTGTATTGGTGGATAATTTGAACGTACATTATGATTACGTCAGATTATTTTCCATATGACATAGGTGGAGAAAGAGGCGTAAAAGGAGCATCTGATTAGTAGTAGTAATGTTAGGACGTGTCAAAAAGAAAACTGTTAAACACAAGTGATACCTGATGGCAATGGGGTGGCCGGTGACTGACCTCCAATTTCTGGATAGTTTTTATGCTTACGGAAGCATTGGATGGAAACTTTGTAGGCAGTAGCCGGTAGGCACCCTAGCATTTTTTAGCTCCGCCAATGATGGGTGAATACTTGTTCCAAATTGGAAAAGGCAACAGGCACTAAGAAGGTAATTTTACACTCAGGCATATATAAACATATAGTTAAAAAAAAAACTTTACTACTCTATTGACAAGTCCAATTACATGGCCGGCCTACCTTTACTGCCTTACAGGCCAGAGCAGCGGGAGGCCCTTTGTTATTTTTGTACCTTCGGATGGAATCAGAGTCAGAGCACCATTATGGCAATAAAATACCATTTTTGGTAGTAAATAATCAATCAAATTAAATTTGCCATACTGCTCCTGCCTCCTCGCCTATATAAGCGAGTAGAGCGGGTTCTTCTCTTCACCAGAGAACACAACTGACAGCCAGCGCCGTCCTTCGACGCCAGTGCGGATTGATACCAGTGATCCTTTCTTGTGGCCGGAGCATTCTCTCTCCCGTCGCGATCACCGGCCACACCCTCTGCCCTCCGATCACCTCCCTCTTCGAATCTTTGCATCCACCATGCCTTCGCTACTCGATTCGCCGCCACAGATCCCGGCCGCCTGCGCCTGCTGGGGCTCGCTGTACGTTGTCGAGGAACCCGTGAAACCTCGTCACGTGGTGGTCGTCCCGGCGGCTGCAGTTGCCAAGAAGCCGGCGTACGGCGGCAGGAAGAAGAACCTGGAGCTGTGCACCGAGGCGCTCGGGTGCGAGACCGGCGCAGTCGACGCCGCCTGTAACGGCGCCGACGACGACATGGGCGACGCTGAAGTGGAGGCTGAGCGCGCGGAGAGGAAGCGACGCGCCCGGCAGGAGGCGGAGGAGATGGCGGGCGGGCGCTGGCCTCTGCCCCCGCCGCTGACGACGCTTGCGCGCGGCGCCAGCCGCGTGCGGATGGTGCACGAGCGGCGCGACGGCCGGCTTGCCGTGTACGCGGTGCGCGCGCCCGGGATGGAGGCCGAGCGGAGCGGCGGCCGCCTCCACATCCGCATGCGCCTCGTCTCCCTCCCCGCCGGCTCCGCCGCCGCTCGCCGCCGACAAGAACAAGAACCGCAGGAAGAAGCGGAGGCAAATGAGGAGATGGTGGTGGAAGAAGGGGAGTGCGGCGTCGCCAAGTATGTGCGCGGCGGCCGGTGCGTGGAACCGGAAGGTGCTGCCGCCGCCGCGAGGCGCAGCAAGCAGTGGGAGCCGGAGCAGGCTGCTGCGTTCTGGGTCGCCAGCTCCTGAACAGAACCAATGGATTAGTCCGCCTACGGCCTACTGATTATGGAGTAATTTGTAGCGGTTATTACTGAAAAAAAAAGTTTGCTGTTCCATCTCTCTCTAGGAGGTGGTGGTGGTCAGGTCATGCAAACAAGTCCCTTTTTGTTTTGTTTTTTATTTTATATAGTTTCTGCCATCAATATGTTGGTTCTTGCCACCTTTGGTAGATCAAGACCTGTGTTACGGATTGCTGATAATTGAGATGTTACCATGTAGTACCTAGAAGTAATTTGGTTTTGCTTGGCCTTGCCTATCTTTGACTTCTCCGTGTTGACAATGTGATCATCAGACGTCCACTGCTTGTGTCACTGTTCGAGCTTCCATGCTCATACAGTTTGCATTTCTGGCCATATAGTAGACAAACCTGTGAAGCCTGCCGTTCAGAGCCATGAGCTAGCGGGGACCTTTTTGTTGCACGCTCACTCAACTAACTAGACTACTAGAGCATTCGTGCAAGAAAAGCGAGACATGCATGTAAACTTACATGCAACGAAACAGAGGTATTGATGGAGAGATCGAAGGTATGCACGAAAACTAAAACAACTCCAAAGTCTCGAGAACCAGATCTGGCCTATCCGAGATAGCTTCAATTCTAGAAAAATCAGATCTGGAGCACCCGATCCACCTAGAAGTAGCTTCAACTTAGACCAGGAACCGAATAATGCTAAAAAAACTGTTTGGGAGAATTCGTGAATCGGCCCAAAGGCCAGCCACAACAATAACCCACCATAGGAAGCTCCTCCTTTTTGTCTCACTAGCACACTGGACCCGCATGCCTGGATCTTGTTCTTCCTAGGAACTTCACCATAGTGTTGACCAGCGTGTGGGGCGAACACAGCGCTGCCAATGGCAGGGTATGCGCGCGATCGAGGGGGTTTGGCCGACACAATTGTGCGCGCTGGCGGCGGGGCTAGGCGTTGTTGTGCGTGCGGGGTGGGAGGTGCACTCGCGGGGGTGTGCCGGGGACGCCTGCACGACCGCGGGGTGGGAGGGGGCAAGGCGCTCGCGGTGGCCACGCTACCACCGTCAGGAACGACCCTCTCGCAGCTACGGATATGGGCGGCCTCGAAGGCTAGGCGAGGTGTGGGCGGCCACGATGCACAGCCAGCAGTGCGGTAAGGTCCACACGGGTAGGCGAGGCGGTGCCTGTACGGTTGACAATAGGGCAAGGTTTAGGTGTTGGCGGTGGCCGGTCGACGTCAGGGGTAGTAGTGCGAGCGTCGAAGGTGGCGTGCGAGTGTCGGGGAGAACCTCGCAGCATCAAAGGCGTCAAAAGGAAAAAAAGAAAAAGAAAACTCATGAAGCAACCATTATTCTTGTGTAAGTAGTGGCATGTTTGGTAATTTTGGCTAATTCCACGTATGCATAAGTTTTCATAATATTTCTCAAGGTGCTCAACGAAATCTATAATCTGGTTTCATATTTGGAGTATTAGTGGATCTAGAGTTGGTGGAGTTAAGGTGTCTTAGAGCTGTCCCAAACATGGGAAGAGACAAGTCATAAAAGAATGCATTGGGAACCTGGGTGCTAAATAAAGATTGAGGTAGCTAGTAGCCTTGTTATCGTGCTCAAATTAGGAAATATAGATTACTTTCCAGTTTGTTTATTGTTATTCCAAGAATTAGCAAAGTGTAGCTCTTCGATGCTATTTTCTAAACAAAAGCACAGCCACAACATTTTTGAAGCTGTTATAGCAGTTAATCCGTTGGATAAGATAGATGCAGTATAGTGACGCTGCAGGGTCAAATGAGAATCTTTCATTGTGGCCACGAATGTGATCTCGCTCTGTTGGCATAAATGGGGCCTTGAGAGCTAGTATATGTGTGGACAAAATATGAGGCTCAGGAGCCTGGCCTAACTAAAGTGAGCCATGAAATAAATCATGGTCCGACGCAAATATGAGGTGGCCCAACTAGCTGATGTGTATCCTAGGCATGTCGATAAACATAAACATAAACATAGACAGGACAGCGGCGAAAGCACAGAACAAAAAAGTCACGCCGGAGATGGGAATAATCATCCTACTGTGGCTCGCTGGTTTAACGAGAGCGACCCGTGGATTGAGCTGTTTTAATTTTATTAATTAATATCTCTATATACGATGAAAGATATGTAAGCTTCAATTTCTATGGCATAATGTACATAATAAAAACTATCCAAATATATCACAAATAACACATGAGCATGAGCTAATACGGCAATATTGATCCAAAGTTTCCAACTAGCATCCAAACATTAAAGATCTATTTGGTTAGGCTGGAATGGGCCTAGGAACTATTCCAGCTTATCAAAATATACAAATTTTAGTGAACTGTTTCTACTGGGAATGGTTCCAGGACTCCGTTCCGAAGGAACAGAACGAGCCCAAAAATGGATCATCGGGTCACCACGAAACCACCAAATTGTAACAGCTCACGGCAGCTCATTTTTATGGTTAACTTTAAGTTAAATCTACAACTAATAAGACTAAAAAGTAGACATTTTTTTGGTGAGGCAAATAGTTTGGCTCTGTCCCTCTGCCTCCACCTGCGATACGATGACTGAAGGACACGCGCCCGCGTCGTGCGATACTAAACGGGAAAGCAGAAACGCCAAGATACTTTGATTGCGGCGCTCTCTCCCCTCTGCAATACTAATGATTCGCCCAGTAACCGAGAAACGAGGAGCCAATCACGGTGCCAAGAATCACGGCACGCTATACGTCCCCACCAGCGAGAAAAAAAACAAAACAAATTGGCAAATCGACACAAAAAAATAAGGAAATGATTTCTCCTGATACGGAAGGGAAGAAACGGAACGGCAGATGAGAAATAACGTGTGGCAACAACACAAAAAAAATATGCACATAATTTCTCCTGAGACGCCTATCACTACTAGCAAGAAAGAACGTGCCATATCATCTCCTTCTTCGTCACCGTTCATGATCAGCACTCCGTTGTCGTCGCTGTTTGTGATCAGCACCGGTAGCATGGTACCGGGTGTCAAGGTCGACAAGGGCACCGTCGAGATCACGGGCACCAATGGCAAAGCACCCGACGCCCAGGTCCGCGCCACGCCCCGCCTCGCGCCCGCTCTGGACTCATGTGCCGCCGCCTAGGACACAACCTGATGCGCCGCCGCCTCGGACACAACCTGATGCGCCGCCGTGCGTTCATCCAACACTGGTTCGTGCCAGGAGTCACGTGTCCGCCTTCCCTCGACGTCGTTCCGTCCTTGCGCTTCGCCTGCTGTCGCAGATGGTCCGTGTAGGTACATCAGTACATGTATCCGTAAACAACTCCAAACTTTTTTTTCGCTCCGTTGGTTCTTCATCGGTTTGCACTACGACTGCGCAGGGACAAGCGCCAGCGGGGATTCGCCCACTGGGACTGCGCCGGCAGGCCAGCGACCAAGCGTCCGTCTCGTTCGCAACCAATCTACCTTCCCCGCCTACGCCGCAGCTAGAAATCTTCCTCATCGCCATTCGTGATCAGCACTGTCATCATCGCCGTTCGTGATCAAGCACTTTTGAGCTCGCGGAGACCAATGGCCTTCATAGCCGCCAAGCCCACCTGCACGGCGACGACTTCACTATCCAACAACTATTACAGTCCTCCTTCTTTAGGTAGCCGCAACGGGCACGCGCAGCACGTCAAGGGAACTCCTGAAGAGCAGGTCCTCACCACGTTCTGCCGTTGCCGCATCGTCGTCATGGTCCAGGTCCGACCTCTTTTCCTCTCCATATTTCGTTCATGATATGTGCGGGGTCGCTGTTTAGCTAGAATTTTATTTTGTAGTGTTGGAGGCGGGTTGCTCCTCCATTGTGGATCAGGGATAGTTTGATGCATGAGTCATGTGCTTGTTGATTTCATGCATCAGAATCTGTAATAGAACTAACAGTCTCACCCTCTGATTTTTATTTAAGAGCTCAAATTTTATTTACTTCACATGTTTCTAGCGATTCACATGACGTCATCAAATGATACAAGTCTTAGATAAGAATCTACAACGCACTAGAACACCCTTGTTGACGATTACTGTGACAACATCTAGGATTTCTCAAATAATGCAATTAACTCGGTCGTAGTCTTGCTATACTTTAGCTTTCGATTAATGAACTCTAGATAGTGCTATTTTTGTTCAAAATGAATGCCATTGGTAAGTTACTAGATATGTCGTTGTGTGGGCATTCAAGTAATGACCCTTTCTAAAACATTAAAAAGGGCATTTCAATAACCTTACATGACAAATCTTTGCCTTTTTTTATTAAAGACAAATCTCACTTTAACATAGCTATTTATTTTTAACGTAATGTTGTCTTAACGTGTGATTCACATGTTTGTCATATATTATTATCTTATCATGCGATTCGTGTGTTTTTAGTACGAAATTTTAGTTGTCCCATAGCAACGCACGGGCACGCTACCTAGTAGAACCAATAAGGCTACACTTGTTGCTGTTTCTTTTTTTTCAATATAGGCGATCAGTCTGGTTCTGTATTCTAATGGTCCATACACCATTTCCAGCAAAAGCAACAGGTCGCACAAGTAAATCCTTATGCGCTTGCTGACTAGCCTGTTGCCTTTTGTCGCTCTTGGTTGGTTCTTTCATGCTTAGAGAGCACCTTGCTGAGAAAAAGAATGAGATGCTACTGCTGGTGTGGTACCGTATCAACTCAAAATAGATAGCACTATGATTTCGTGCTAAGAATACAGACCATGAACAAACCTGATGAACTTGCGCAGGAGCCACGAGTCACGAGAAACGCACCGTCAGAATCTCGCGAGCACATACCGGGATCGCACAAGGCGAACACATATTCACATCTGCTGTTCCCGAGTCACGTCGTTGAAATCAGGGGCCGGAGAGGGCCGCGAGGAGCCTTTACGAGCCATACCAAAAGTGGCATCTGGGCTTTTTTTTTTAAGCCCAAAGATACTCTCTTCAAAAAAAGCCCAGGTCAATTCTGATACAGAAATGTTCATCCTTTTTTTTTCGTTTCCCTGCCTTCTCCCAAGCATTCTCCAGCACCACCCATCAGTATTGAAATTTTATTTCGCTTGCCATCTCACAAAAGATTCGCTAGATTGCCTCAAATCAGAATTTGACTGATGCTAATTTGTTGTGAGAAAAAAAAATACAAACTTATATGGATGAAAATAAGCTGGTTTTGACTGATACTGATTGTTGTGAGAAAAAACTGTTGTATGGATGAAAAGAAGCCGATTTACAGAGAATCGAACATCTTTGCCTTCGCACTAGTCACTCGTGCCCATGCAATCAACTGGCGTCGCGCTCGCGCCCATCCAATTCGCATTCCATTGCCCTCGTCTGCGCCCATGCATACCCTCTTCTCCCTAGCTCCCCCAACGGCTAGGGTTTCGGTGGCCTGTGCCACTCTTCCCCGGCCCAACTTTGGTGAGCTTAGAAGAGAAGGGACCTCTGGAGGTTCTTGTGCTACCCGCGTGGGTATAGCACAGAGGAAAATGGTCAGTTCTTATCTATCGGCCTCCAACATAAGAGCAAATCCAAAAATGTCAAGACTAAGGCAGGCAGTGAAGACAACGGTTGTGGGGATATAAACCCCGGTACCACAAGGCAAGACATGGGCCGCACCATCAAATCTGGCCTGGCCTAAAAGACAAAGACGTGCGGCTCAAGGCACTGCACCACACGGTTATTGTACCAACTTGAATAGTTTACTTGTAACTTTGTCACTTCAGACTATATAAGGAGGGACAGGGATAGATCCCACAACTCAACCTATATCCAATCTCAACTCATCTACTAGCAATACAACACAGCAACACACAGGACGTAGGGTATTACGCCTCGCGGCGGCCTGAACCTGTATAAATCTTGTGTCTCACGCTCTCTGCGTAACGCTTGTTCGTCTCAGGCGCACCTTCACCGATCAATCTACTACCTCGGGTATACCCCTCGATGGACCGCCGACGATATCTCGTCGACGGTTGGCACGGCAGGTAGGGGGTGTGCTTCCTGATCCCATGGTGAGTAAGATGGAAATCTTCGTCATCGACAACGGCAACGGCGTTCGGCGGCGGTGAGCTAGATGGAAAATTTCTTGATTAACATCATCCGCGGCAACCTCATCGCGATCTTACGGCGGCATCAGCGCTCATCACGACGGAATTGCATCATCACCCGTCGATGATCCAAGATTTGGTCGACCAAGAAGAGTACGAGACGCGATCTCCGTACATCTACGTCATCATGTCCTCCCTGGACATTGGCCGAGGTAACACCAAGGGCCAGGTCGTCGAAAAACAAAAGGAAGAGCCAGGACTCGATTGCTTTAACATGTATCAGATCCGATCTGCTTTTAGCAATCTTAAAAGATCACGATCATGCAAGCAATTAAGGAATATACACGCGTCAGGAAGCCAAGCAAGCTAGCGGTGCAGTCCGACAAGCAAACCAACTACAAGATGCGATCGACTTGTACCTATTCATGCATGAGAAACTGAGGCACACCAAGCACGCACAGCTCCATGCGTGATCCAACTTCTACATGAGCATCAAGCATACATGCAATTCTCTGCTCGTCCATCGAAAAGCTAAGTCATCATTATTATTTTAATTAAGATATTTTATTATATATTGTTTTTGGATTTCTTCACAAATCTACATGATATTTGCTGATAAAAAATCAATTACGCCTCTCGTCGTCAATGCCCTGCAACGGCCTCGTCGTCGTTCATCTACAGCAACAGCAAGCCTGAAACCGTCCGAGCTCTTCAGCAAGCCACGTCAGCCGTCTAAGAAGTCACGTCGAGCCATCCAACGAGCCACGATATCATCACTCGGGCAGCACGACCTCGACTATGCATAAGCCCCGCAACTGCTCAGACAACACGACCTCGACTACGTATAAGCTCCGTAACTGTTCGGGCAGCACAACTTCGACTACGCGTAAGTCCCGCACCCGTTCGGGCGGCCTAGTCACGATGACGCATAAGCCCTGCATCGCGCAGGGTGCCCGACTTCGCCCCTTCATCAACTGTCCCGATAGATTCGGGAAGCCATCGCCTACGATAAGCATAAGCCCTGCCAGGCGCAGGCAGCTTCACCACCACGTAAGCCTCGGGGACGTCTGGGCCGTTAATCTCCGCTATTACGTAAACCCCGGGGACGCTTGGGATGTTTTAGCAGCGTCTCCACAAGCCCCGTCAAACGGAACGGGCACCGGTCGCCGATCTCTCCAAAAAGTCACACGTTCTCGTCAAAAGACCCGACCACGCTCGGGCACTCACTAAAGATTTTTCTCCGTAAGAATTCGTCGCCGCTCGTCACGCTCCTGGCCGGAGGAAAAACTGAAACTAACAAAGATCCGATCAGATCGGAGTTGCAAGCAAAGCTATTCGACCTCATCGTCACCCTCGGATCGGACTCCCCAGGACGCTATTCCCACGTCGGTGTCCACTGAGGCAAGACATGACAAACGATCGGCCGACACAAACGAGGAGATTCTTTTCTTTCTTTTATTCTGATTTTCTATTCTACTCGGAATCGGATGCTATTTTATACCTTCATTATTTTGATTACTGACGAGACCTATTTCCATCCTTGGGCGTGTGAATCGGAGTGCCTTCGTTCGCATCACCCATGAGTCGATCCAGGGGTGGTCTACGATGTTGCGGCGGTGTTTCGAGGGCAGCACCCGATGGCACGTTATGGTGCATGAAGTCAAGCAGCAGCTCTCACATCTACATTCGCATGATGGTCGATGTCAGCAGATTTGCATGAAGGCAAGCAAATACGGAAGGATCCATGCAAGTTACCAAGACTTGCATGTACGCATCTACATATGAGGAAAGAAGGCTGCATGTTGTATGAGGCAGAAGTCTCGATAGGTTGATTGACATGGCCAAGCTCCGACTACGTCCGTGCGACTACATCAATGAGGTCCGATCGAGCTGCAAGCCCGGAGCCACGCAGCCAATCATCACGCGAACCACGTCAACCGACTCCTCGACACGCTGACCACTCCGCTCGATCTCAATCAAGTTAAGTGATATTTTTAATATTTTTCTACCAATCCTTCGACCTTCATATATCGCCGGAAATTATCTCCATGGTTCTTCGCCACTGACCTTTCCAAAAGCCTCGACAAAGCTCGGACACTCACCGACAATTTCTCCATAAACCCCGACCACGTTCGGGCACTCAGAAGATTTTCTCCGCCGACGAGATACTAAGTATCTCTCCGTTTTCTTCTCTCAAGGGTTGCTTAACGTACTTTGGTAGCACATGCCTTAATCCGTGAAACCTGTCTTCGTCCCGTAAGCCGTCACAAACATGGTCATGTTAAGAAATCTCTGAACCAGACGCCGGGTCAGGTGCTTAAACGTAACAGGCCAACTACCAAGGAAAATTACGTGACTTGATAAGAGTAAGAAACGGGCAATCTTATCATGCATTCTATAGTATTAGAATCCGCTCCAAAACCTACATTATGTACTACCCATTGTACATATTTATTTTGCAGGAACCCGCCGCCGAGCGCTCGTCGCTCCTCGCCGTTCTCGCGCTGCTCAGACACCGTTTCTGACAACGCTGGAGACTCGTCGCCGAGCTCTCGTCGCTCCTCGCCGTCCTCGCGTTGTTCGGACACCATTTCCGACCACGCTGGGGACTCGTCGCCGAACTCGCCACCGAGCTCTCGTCGTTTCTCGCCGTCCTCGCGCTGCTCGGACACCGTTTTCGACCACGCTGGAGACTCGTCGTCGCTCCTCGTTGTCCTTGCGCTGTTCCGACACCGTCTCCGACCACGCTGGGGACTCGTCGCCGCTCCTCGCCGTCCTCGCGCTGCTCGGACACCATCTCCGACCACACTGGGGACTCGTTGTTGCTCCTCGCTATCCTCGCGCCGCTTGGACATCATCTTCGACCACGCTCCTCGTCACCACCGAGCACGCTGGGGTCTCGTCGCCGAGCTATCAAAACGCTCCACGCTGTTCGGATTAGGGTGCTGATCTTGGACAGCACATCGGGGGACTTGATATGCGTCTCGCCTGCTCGGAAGACTTCCCCGCGCACTTACTGTGCTCAGGGACTTCGTCGTCGTCTCGGCTGCTCGAAAGATTTTTCCCGATCACTTGATGTGCTCAGAGACTGCGCCATCGCCTCACCTACTCGGAAGAGTTTCCCGATCACTTGCTGTGCTCGGGGACTGCGTCATTAGTTCGCCTGTTCGGAAGAATTTTCCTGATCACTTGTGCTCGGGGACTGCACCATCGTCTCGCCTGCTCGAAAGATTTTTTCCGATCACTTACTGTGCTCGGGGACTGCGTCATCGCCTTGCCTGCTCGGAAGATTTTTTTTCCCAATCACTTGCTGTGCTCGGGCACTTCGTCAACACTTCACATGATCTACAAGAATAAAGGTTTTGACTCTGACACCACGTGACTACGTCACCTACTATTAGGCTCGGTCACCTAGCTGGTGAAGGTATTGATTCTGGCGAACCAAAAGTGGATACACTTCACTAAAGAGAAGGTTCTTTTCAAATTTTTTCTGAGCTTCTTACATCCGTCTGGTCAAGCAACTCCGAAGATCTGCACCTGTCAACGAATGCAAGGCGCTCGAGGACTAGCTGTGGGGATATAAACCCCCGGCACCACAAGACAAGACATGGGCCGCACCATCAAATCTGGCCCGGCCCAAAAGACAAAGACGTGCGGCGCAAGGCACTGCACCGCACAGTTATTGTACCAACTTGGATAGTTTACTTGTAACCTTGTCCCTTCAGACTATATAAGGAGGGGCAGGGATAGATCCCACAACTCAACCTAGATCCAATCTCAACTCATCTACTAGCAATACAACACAGCAACACACAGGACGTAGGGTATTACGCCTCGCGGCGGCCTCAACCTGTATAAGTCTTGTGTCTCACGCTCTCTGCGTAACACTTGTTCGTCTCAGGCGCACCTTGACCGATCAATCTGCTACCTCAGGTATACCCCTCGGTGGACCGCCGACGATATCTCGTCGACAATGGTCAAACTGTTTTTAGCCATAACGACGGTGGAGGTGGCTAGGCCAGATCAGGGTAGGGTGCCATGGCGGAGCTTGCCACGATGAGAAAGGGAAGGGAGAGGAGGTAGGCGGCTGCCACGAGCATGTTAGGGTTTTGCCGGAGCTTCACGACATTCGGAGTTTGCCACAGTGGGACAGAAGGGCAGCAGCGGGGTGATGAGGGGGAGAGAAAGGCGCAGCCACTGGAAAGGAAAGTGGGAGATTGAAGACAATTACAGAGTCGAGTGCTGCGGAGACAACACTGGTTGTGTTTGGGAATGCTTAAAATCAGAATCGAGGTGAAAAAATCGAAAAGCCCACCCAAACACGTCCGATTATTTTGGATTATATAACAATCGGGGAGGCCCAAATAATGGAGAATAAACTACCGGTTGCGTTTTGGGTACCGCGAGGGGAGAGGCGCTTTTTTCCCACCGCAAGCCTGTTTCCTCTGGATACCCCTGCGCTTGGTCCGCTCGTTTCTTTCCTCCCTCCCGATAGCGCTCGCAAGTCGCGGCGATAGGGGTCGACGCCGCCGCTCCCCATCACCTCGCCCGCCGCTCGGCCGTCCCTCGCCCGCCGCTCCCCGTTGTCTTCCTTGTCACCAATCTCTTTCTACTCCCCGCCTCCGCTCTCTGTCTCCCTTTTTCATCTTCCCGGAGGCAAACCAGATCTGCAGTGGAGAAGGGATCCCTTCGTGCTTCCTCGTCGGCAGGTAGTGGAAGCTGGATCTGTGCTTCCCGGTCCCCCAGTTGGTGGCTGCTGTGATCCTTTCATCTTCTTGAACTGAAGACGTTCGACTTCCTATACAGCCTCTGTCCCTTATCCAAGGTCTGTTGATATATTTTTCTTGAACCAATGTAGGGATTGTAGCTTGATTTGTATTGCAAATGGATATTTGTAATGATTGCCATGGTTAGAGATTTAGGGTTCATATCTAGGCTTCATATTAACTGTAATGTAATGCTGAATGCTTGTGTTTTACATATTTATTAGCTTGTGAAGATTTGAGATGGATAAGTCTGCAAAATTTCAGGCAAAATGGGATTATTTTGCTGTCAAGGCATTCAATGACATTTGTGAGGAAGAAGTTCTTGCCCACAATATGCCTGGAAACTGCCTGAATAGTTTGGGGTATGCAAATCTTGTGAAAAAGTTCTTTGAACATACCAAAAGGCCATATAATGAGGGACAGATGAAGAATAGATGGGATACAATGAAGAAGAAATATGACCAATGGAAAACTTTGAACATGAGAGCTACTGGATTAGGGAGGGATCCTAGGACTGGTTGTATTATGGCTTCTGATGAATGGTGGGCGGAGCAAAATTCGGTGAGCATAAAATCCACAAGTATTTTTTTCTCTCAAATGCAAGTTCTATGTTTCTCCTGAAAATAGTTAATGATTATTTTTTTCATTTATTTTTCAGGCTATGCCTGGCTGTATAACATTCAGAGATAACCCACTTGAGATTGAGGATCAGCAGCGGATCATGTTTGATGCAATTAGTGTCACTAATGAGACTTCATACGTTCCTGTTGGTGGTACTGATGCTGTCCAGATAGGAGATAGTGAGGATGGTACTGATGCTATCGACGAGGATGGTGGGACACCAGAGGTCACACGTACTTCAGATAAAAGGGGTTCCAAAAAGAGCAGCCCCAACTTCACCTCAAGACAAGAAGAAGAAGAAGAAGACTTTTAGAGATCAGTGCATGAAGCGTTTGGTGGATGCATATGAGAAGAAGGCACAAAGTAGTAAACAATCAGCCACTTCACATGTCACTGATCATGTTAGAGATGAGGTCACTAAAATGATTGAACAAGTCATTGAGGATGGTGCTGAGGAAGGGAGTGATGAGCACTACTATGCGACACAGCTACTTATGAAGGAGTACCGCGACATGTTCAGTACTTTGAAGACACCTAGTGGGAGGTTAGGTTGGCTGCGAAGGGCATGGGAAGACAAGCGCAAGAATTAATTATTGTTGGACTTAGTGGGAGGTTAGGTTGGCATGCGAAGGGCATGCGAAGTCTTATTTATGTTTTATTTTCCAAGTTTGTGAGACTTTGCTATTTTTCTAGTTCTGTGTGTGAGACTGCTATTTTTCAATTCCTTGTGTAAGACAATGATGTTATTTAACTTGCCAAATTCCTTGTGTGAGACAATAATGTTGTTTAATTTGCCAAATTCCTTGTGTGAGACATGCTTGTTGTTTAATTTGCAAGCTGTTGTATGCGAGAAAATATCTAATTGGTGGATCTTTTTGTGTCCTAGATGGATCTAGGTACATCTAGTGCTTCTAGTGAGCAATCGATGGCACACATATACCTGTAGTCGTTCCAATACATGAGCGACCTAAATACATTGGTCGGCATGGTTATCCTTCACAAAATGTAATGGCTGTTTGTAACTTTGATATGATGTTCACATTTGTTGTCACTGGTTGGCCTGGATCAGTACATGACAGCCCTGTCTTATCTGATACTCTAGTCACATGGAAGCAACAATTCCCACACCCTCCCAAAGGTTTTGGACAGCTATTTTTTATTTTGTTAATGACATATATGAGGTGTTAACTAACCAACACATACAAAATGTAGGGAAGTATTATCTCGTTGATCCAGGATATTCTAATAAAAAAGGATACCTTACACCATACAAGGGAGAAAGGTACCATGTTTCTGAATGGCAACACGGTCGAACTCCGGTAGGATTTAAGGAGGTGTTCAATCATGCACATTCAAGTTTGAGAAACGTGATTGAGAGGTCATTTGGAGTCCTAAAGATGAAATGGCGCATTCTCTTAAAGATGCCTAAATATAAAGTGACAAAGCAATCAAAAATTGTAGTTGCTTGTATGGCCCTGCACAATTTCATTAGAGACAATTGCAGAAATGATGCTCACATTGAATTAGATATCCAAGATGAAGATGATGGACACGCCCCCAGCTTGGTTCAAGAAAGTGCTGCTGGAGATGACGTGGATATGGGTGCTTTTCGTGATGCTATAGCCACGGCATTAGTTGCTTGATTAATTGTTGTATTGATCTCAATTTGTCCAGACTTTAGTTAATTTCTTGCAACCTACTTTTAAGTAGTGTCATCAACTTACTGTTATGGAAAAAATAGTACCATAACTATTTTCAGCTTGTATTCAGGGAACAAATGAGGTGCCATCAGCTGCAAAGGCATACATGTCATTTTGCACCTAGAACAGACAATCTAAGGGCAATAATCAGGATAGCCAAACACCCTCGATTATTTACACAGCAGATTCTTTTCATCGCAGCTTATCAGAAAATCATGATCCGATTAAAATCGATTATCAGGAAAGCGTTCCCAAACACGGCCACTAGCTAAATTGCCATTCTTCTCATTTCTTCCAAAATTTAAGCACTATAACACCAAAAATTTGTTTCCTATTTTACCCCTGCCTATTCATCCTCTTTCTCCTCACGAGCTCACAGACCGCCACCGCCGGGAGACTGCAGCTGCCGCCGAGAGACCCGCGCCGAGGCACCGCCCCAAGCCCCCAACTCCAGCCCACCGCCGTGGCTGCCCAACTCCAGCCCACCCGCCGCGCCAATGAGCCTCGCCGAGTCGCCGTCGCCGTCTCCATCGTCGTCGAGCGGGAGCGACGACTTCGCGGCCCTCCTCGCCTCCGAGCTCGAGCTCGCCTCCGGTGCTGACTCCACCTTCCCTGGCGACCCCTCCTCCGCTTTCCCTGCCACCGATGACGAGAGCGAGGATGAGGATGAGGATGAGGGTCTGGAGGAGGTAGAGGTTGAAGCCATAGAACAAAACGGGTACGTGCCGCCTTCCTGCTCCTCCCTCTTCTTAATTCACCGCTACAAGACTCCATGGGTTTCGCGGCTTTGGCCGCGCGATTATAACCTTGAATTCCACGCACATTAGAGTTGGATGATCGGCCTTGTTGCTGGATTAGGGATAAGCAGATTTGCCCCTGTTCGAACTTATTAGGGTTTCGTGCTTCATCGCCTCATTGGGTAAAACATATGCTTCAATGTCTTTAATTTACTCAAGTTCCTACTGCTCCTGTACTGAGCGCACTTAATCACACTAGTATAATGCCCGTGCTGACGCCACGGTTTTATTGTAGAGAAGAACATGAAAACAACCAAATAACGAATTATTTTTCTATAGTTCAATTTTTATACAATTGTATTTGAGCATTCTTCATACAATCTGGGAAACAATTTCGCATAAGATGCTCAATGATGCTTCATTACCTTTTCAACACTTTGGTTGCAAGCATAGACCAAAGCATCAGCAACTGCTAGCCGTCACTCCGCGTCAGTGTTATTTACCTGAAATAACTTCAAATAACGGAATGCCTGTGATTCAGACTGGCAGAAAATGCAGCATCAATCAATTGCTCCCCAGTACGACCACAACAGAAACGAAAAAGAATTGTGCAGGAGAATGAACTACCAGAAGCAATTGTTGTTGTAGCAGTCAACTTGAACTCTTACTGGATCCCACTGGGGGAGGCAACAACAATAGCAGTGCTGCTAGCTTGAGTCCACGGCTTGGCATAGATTTTAACTCAAACGACAGACCTTCCTGCAAATTTGAACAACTTACATGGCCACCTCTACATTGTAAACTAATAATACACTTCCTTTCTAACTTACAAGAAAGTGATCTGAATGGTTACAATTTCTTGACAACAGGGTACATTGCCTGCAAAGAATTTTTTTGTTTGTATTAGCATGTATGGCCATGAGGCATTATCCATTTATATTTCTTCTCAGTTACGTTTTTTCATAGTTTGCGCACAATAAATAATCAAGTAGTGCACACGGTATGGGTTCTATTTTGTCCACCCACTTCAAATTACCCAAACATCAAAACAAATTAGATCACTCTCAACTGTCAAAAATGTTCTAAATATCTTGCTCTAATGTAATTAAGAAAAAGAGCTTCCAGTTGACCAAGCTGACCAGTTGCCATATTGCACGAGATAGAAAAAGAAAAAGAGCACATTTAGCTTCCAGTTGACCAAGCTGTGATGAAAATGTAATTAAGCACTGCTGTATCAGGGGCAAACTAAGATGATGAACAACCTTGTCTAGAGGTAACAGCCCTGCCATAACATTCAAGTTAGTTGATTCTTGAAGGCTCAACCATCCCTGCTTCACCATGTCTAATCTCTACAAGGATATAACAATAGTTTGAATCGTGACAATGAAAGTGGAAAGAGAAGAGGGGTTAACTTCAAGCTGACACCTCCGCTCCAATGACTTACTAACATCCCTAAGTTCTGTGAGTACATCATGATCATCATCAATCTGATTGTTCAGATCCCAGCTCCCTGCTCAAAGACAAGTTTGAACTCTACGGCACATGCCTAAGAATAATAATTCGTCAAGGTAAAATAAAAAAATTTCAATGGAATTGCAATTGTACACCTCATGGAGATTGCCAATGTAGCCCGAACCAGGATTAGCAAGACTTGTCTAACAAGCATGTCTCATATCCTGCTTAATAAACAAGAGGTGCAAAAAAATAGCACTTCATCGTCACCTTTATAGAACTACGTCAGGTTAAATAATCCATCCATGCATGGTGCTCAACAGGATGAAGAGCAGAAGGGCTAGGATCATCAGTGCAAACCACACAGAACTGCATAGAACTACGTCAGGTTAAATAATCCATCCATGCATGGTGCTCAACAGCATGAAGAGCAGAAGGGCTAGGATCATCAGTGCAAAGCACACAGAACTGCAGGTGCAGATCCAGTAAACCACATGGGTGTGCACATGTACACATAATAATCTTTGATAGTGATTCTTTCTATTAGCAACTAGCAAACGTAACACATGTACACAAATGTAATTATATCAGATCCGAATACAAATAACCAATTAGTTTAAGTTAGAGTTATCTCGTCTCCAAGTCGCAAAACATCCACCGCAGCAGGAGAACCATCTGTGGTTTCATGAATCATGGCAAAAGGAAGTCTGATCACACGGTCCTCTTCCATAGGTTCACTTTGAGATGATCCAATGTGTGAAGGACCTGTTGTATCTGCATGAAATCAAATATAATAGAGATAAGCAACATTAATCTCATTTAGTTCAATAAGTCTGCGCTGTCTGATTATCTAGATGCCGTCAATGTTCAGCTAGTCAACGCCGACCAAAAAAACATCTATTGAAATAAGGGCCGTAGGTGTACCTTGATCTGGTCAATGTCGACCCAGTCTCATTGAAGGTCATCTAAATGGAGCTGTCAGACCTGTGCTACCACGCCAAGAAGTGGATCACCATCTACGCCACAAGCAAAGACAAAAAGGATTTCAAAAGGTTCCGGGGGAGAGCTTCCCTGATCTACAGTACTTTGGTGCAAACTAAACAGAAGATTCAAAACAGTTTACATTCTTAAACCACAGGCTTCATCTCAGTGTATCAAGTATTGCCCCATCACCCCACCCAAAAAAGGTATTGCCCCATCAGTGCTATTTGGCAATGTCTTCCATTTAAGCTTCTTACTCCGTGCAGCTCGTGGATTCACAGCCCAGGGGAGAAGGAAAAATGAGGGAAAGAAAGAGAGAAACACCAACAGCCCAGGGGAGGAGGAAAGATAAGGGAAAGAGAGAAAGAGAAGGGTTGCTCTTACCTGTTGCTGCTTGTGTGCCGTAGCTGAGCCCCGAACGGTACCACCGTTGTCGCTTCCTAAGTGCCGCTGCCGTCCCTGTGCACTGCCACTGCCGATCCCCCTCATCTCTGACAAGACGCCCAAGTGCACACCTACGCCAATGATTTAGTCAGATGGCTTCTGTGAGAATAGTAGGCAACAATATGGAGAAGTATTGATAGAAAAAAAAAATCATACAGATTGTGTCAAAAAAAGTTATAAAACAGACAATAATTGGAGCAAATTTCAGTTCTGATCATAAATTATTTTATACAAAATCACACGCAAGATGATTCCTGTTAGAATTACTAAACTTGATGTTAATCAGGGCTGGACCCAACAAACGGAGGAAAGAGAAGGGGCAGGCATACCTACTGTGGTGGGTTCTGGTCACCGGCAAAGGCATATATACTTACATATGCCTCAGCAAGCCAAACAATTTTCGCCATAAGTAAATCTGACTGTAATCTCAGATGTATAGCTAATCATCATTGGCTTACATCGGATCACATGATAGTGTAAGGTTGTAAAGAAACCTTCGTAGAGCAAACAATGCTAAAGACTAAAAGCTACCCCCAGACGAAAATAACATGCAAAATCAAATAGTAATTGCAGTATCATCAGAAAAAAAGAATTGCCTTTCTCATTCATAGAGCTACCAGCACTGTATCAGAAGGTGTCCTAAGATTGTTTTGAGGTTCATTATTTGATAGTTACAAACAAAAATACAGAGATTAGTTCAACAACACAAAATGTGAAAGCAACAAGAGATGCAGTTAAACATCAAGGGAAAACCCATTACAGTAAGATGCTACGGATTTAGATGTAGAGATGTTTGTGCATCGGTCCTTAAACCAGCCTCGGATCAAGTGTTGGATTATGAATCAGTTGACCTACACTATCCAAAATCAAATTAGGGAGCAAGAAAAACAACAAGACAAATATTGGAGGGGATCTGTAGTTACTCACCAGAGGTTATTGGTTCGATTCTGCTATTGAGTTTTCTCAATGCCTATAGAAGAGGTAGCAGATCCGAATAAAAATAGATCAAGTTAGGGTTCGGGTGCTCAATTTTGCACAGCAGGAAGGATACCTCGTACGCTGTGAGGATGTGAAGAAACTGTCGCGAACCTGCAGCCGCTGCGACGGAAGGAGGGCCTTGATCTATATGCTGGAACTACTCTCCCCAACGCCGAGGATGTCGTAGGCACTCCTGCCTGCGAGCTCTGCGTCCGCCAGGGAAGACATGCTCATCAGCTGGCCACTACAGGCGGTGGCGGTGGCGGTGGCGTTCGTGTTTTTTTTTCGTATTCGATGTTCTCCGGGGACGTTGTAGGCATTCCTGCCTGCGAGCTCGGCGTCCACCGGGGCGGAGGTGCTCACCGTTCGGCCGTGCCATGCCATAGGAGGGAGAGCCGCCTCGGAAGTGACGATGCATTGGAGGCCATGGGAGGCGCGACGTTCGGCTTATCGTTGTCCCAACCTTTTTCTTCTCGGGGTCTCAGAATGAAAAAAAAGGGGCGTGGGGATAGCAGGGCCGGGGACGATGCACCGGAGGCCACAGCAGGCGGCGGCATTCGACTTCCCGTCGTCTGCGGCAGCGTCCGGCTTCCTGTCATCCCATCCTTTTTCTTCTCTGGAACTCAGGAAAAAAAGAAGAAAAAATGGGTTTGGGGTAGCGGGGCGAGGCATGTTGCCGCCCGTGCGTCTGAGCGGTTCTGGTGTCAGAGGCGGACAGGTTTAGGAATGAGTGATGATGTTTGATCTGGAGGCTCTCTTCTTTTAGATCTGAGTGAGTAAAAGAATAGGAATGTAAGAATGGATGTGGAGCGTTGGATTATAAGGTGTTGATTTTGTGGGTGCACAATTTGGGATGGGTTAGTGAAGGCTAGGAGAGATATAGACTGCGGGGTAATTTGGTTGGGGTGGCATTGTGTGGCCATAGAATAATTTTAACTGATGCCTTTTTATATTAGTAGAGATTTGCTAGTGAATCAATTGTTCTATTATGTGAAATGCCATATCTGAAATCCGTAAAACCAATAGATTTGATAGCACTGGTCTAATCTTCAATCCCCATTTATAGAGTACCGTGAAGGCATCCAATCTCTTGTGTTATGCAAGTTTGATGTCCATCATGTTTTTCATCTTCAGCTTATGGATACAGGCTGAAATTAGGACAAGACATGAGAGCATGTGTGGTAGCTTATCCTCTCTGTTGTGGTAAATGGATAAATGATATAGTTCTTGCACTCATGTCTGTCATGTTTTCATCTTCAGCTTATGGATACAGGCTGAAATTAGGATAAGACATGGGAGCATGTGCCGTAGCTTATGCTCTCTGTTGTGGTAAATGATAAAATTCTTGCACTCTGTTGCTGCAAGGCCTATTTAACCTTCCATTTCAGATGAAATGAAAAAGAAAATGACAGTCCTAGTGAGAAATGTGAATCCTAGTCAATTAGAATCCAAAGCAAACAAACTTTCCGTTGTTCCTAGCTACTGTCTGATCTATCTTTTCCTTTAAGAAGTGTGTACCCTGCTTGATTTATTTATTTGGCTTTTGATGTAATATTGTGTTACTTCATAGACCCCCTCCCTTGCCTTTGATTCTGGGGCCTAGTAGTTGTAAATTTGGTCTATACTAGGGTAGTAAGACACCTGCTATGGATTGAGGTTTGTTCAATATAACTGAAATCATCCATCTCTTCTCATCCTGGGAGGGAGGTCCGGAGGCAGAGTCACTGCATCCTAGTCAGTTTTCTAAAAGTTACGTTGATTACTGGTGTTGCCTAGTGTCTAGACAGGCTCGGTTGCTGCCTCTTGCTGTTTTGCACTTGGTTTTCTGGTGTTTAATACCTTTCCTAAAAGTTTTAGATCATGTATTCACATCACATGAAATGAAATTCAAATTTCTGATACGAAAAACAAATGGGATATCAGTAGAATTGCAAGTCAGCAGTTATGATATCATTGAGGTATTGATAGTATCGAAAAGTGTACATCTGTAAAAATGCTGCATCAGATGTTGTATCAAGTGCGGTGTCTTTCCATGCTGGGTAGTAAGAGTTACAGTTAATCATTGATGATAATGATGGGGAGGGCACTCAGAGAAAACAAAGGGACAAAGTTCATTGGATGGAGTTGTGTTAAGAACTAATAGTTACATGTTTTGTAGACTTTGTACTATGAATCTGACCCAACTGCATGCAAAATGCAGTACCAAAAGGCGTAGAGTGGAGGAACAAGGCCAAGATCAAGGAACATCAGTTAGGCCTGACAAAATTCCCACTGGTATGCTTCTTAGTCTCAATTTGCAAATCTGTTAGTGACATTTTGCAACCTAAGGGGACATGCTTAGGCTTTGTTGAAGTGGATTGGAGTGGAATTAAACTAAGTTCCATGCCAATCCACTCCAACACATGTGGATTGAGATGAATACATGTACATCCAAACAAGACCTTATGCATTTATTAAAAATTCAAATGTGGTGTTCTAAACTATATTTTTATGCATTGTGTTGCATGGTCGACTCGTTATTCTTGCTCATAGGATGCACTAATTGTAAAAATGGTTACCCTTTCACTTTTTTGTTCAGATTTGTAGAATATAAATCACTTTTGGTCATTTATATTTTTGAATTTAAGTACAACACATTATCCAGCTGCCGGTGGCTATTTATTTTCTTTTTAGAATATCCTTAACATTTTGAGTAACTTCATTTCTTTTTTCTGTTGCAATTGGATTGGGCTTGGTTCATCATATATTGACGTTAAGTGTCCAATTGTTCATGTGATAGATGGCATGTTAAATTATTAGAATACATTTTTTTAGGTGCATCTAAAAATGTTCAGGTTGAGGCATGTCCACATCCTGGATATTTTGGTGGACTTTGCTTTATATGTGGCAAGCGACAAGACGAGGAAGATGTTTCAGGAGTTGCTTTTGGTTATATCCACAAGGTAGTTTCAAACTAAATAAAACAAATAATTTTAGAATTATTTAACATATACTTGAGGATGCGGTGTTCCTTTATGGCATCTTGCTCATATAACACACATAACTGCAAATTTGTGGGTGCTGTATTGCCATTTAATTTTCATTTCCGGTTGCACTTGCCATTGCCTTGTTCCAAGCAGTTTTACAAATTTTGGAGGATTATTAAAATGCAGGGCTTGAGGCTAGGTACCTCAGAAATTGACATACTACGTGGTGCTGATTTAAAGAATCTGTTGCGTGATAGAAAATTAGTACTCATTTTGGATTTGGACCACACACTGATCAACTCGACCAAACTCCAAGATATTTCTTCTGCTGAAAAGGATTTGGGTATTCAGACTGCTGCTTCAAAAGGTAATATTATATAATAATTGTATTTTAAATTTTGAGAACTTGTAGTCATCTTTTTGTTGAAGTTATATTTTATTACCATGAGCATGAGGTACCACCTCTGATTGCAGCTATATAGATGCTATTATGTTATCATAATAGATTTTGTCAACTTTCGATTTTTACACTTTTATTTGAAAGTATTAGAGGTCTCAGGAAAATGACACAGGTAACATTTTGTCTGATGCTACTACATCATAAAATTTATATTTGTTTACAGAATTATGTTTGAAAATAGAGTATTGGGTACTGTCCAATGTTGCCTCTTTTGCTAGACAATGAAAATAATTATGTTTGAATGTGGACTGGAATGCATACAGTTTACTGAGCGAAGGGCAGAGCCATTATGTTTGTATAAGCAGCTAGCATTTGACAACAGAAAATAGAAGTTGAATGCCACTACTCATGACATGTCTATATGCTTTAGGTTATTCCTGCATGATATGGCTTTAGTTACATATTCAAATTTTATTAAGAACTTTAGGGCCCTCTAGTCCCTCTCACTTGTTCTCAGGCAAACATTTTTATGGCTCGGTGCAGTTAGCATCTGTTGGTAAATGAACTTCATAAGTCTTTTTTAACTTCTATTCTATTATAAGCATAGTAATAATAATTAACAACTTTATATAATTACAAATGATTATTTTCTTGTAGTTGTCTATGTTTCATGTACTTTGACCCTTGCTGAAACTGTTGTTGCTTACCCATGAATGTATATAACAGAGCTAGTGAACCCTTTATGTTCTAAATGCAGATGATCCAAACAGAAACATCTTTGCACTAGATTCAATGCAGATGCTCACAAAGTTGAGACCATTTGTCCGAGAATTTCTGAAAGAAGCAAGCAATATGTTTGAGATGTATATATACACCATGGGTGACAAAGCCTATGCAATTGAAATTGCGAAGCTTCTTGACCCTAGTAACATCTATTTTCCTTCAAAAGTGATTTCAAACTCAGACTGCACTCAGCGACACCAGAAAGGTCTTGATGTGATCCTTGGAGCTGAAAGTGTTGCAGTGATTCTTGATGACACTGAGTATGTAAGTGTTATTGTTAAATGACTATTTTTAGAAGTATGTGCGTTTTCTATCCAATAGGACAGGCTGATTCAGAACAATTTTATTTTATGCAACCAAGAGTCATATTATTTGACATAAATTCAGTGACCAAGCTAGGTCTTAATGTCTCGTTATAGAATACTCTGGTCACTTGCAACGTAAGTGTTCCTGGTCAATAACTGCTCTATGTTTCCTGTTTGCTTCCAACATATATAGATTTAAAAGTAGAAACATCTATCTGCAATTATCAAAGCATAATGAGTATCCTCAATTTGTAGAAGCTTGTAGGACTTGTCATTTGTCATTCATGGCTGGCCAGCCTAAAAATGGAACGTTGTTTCAGGAATGGCAGAAGCATAAAGAGAACCTGATTCTGATGGAGAGATATCATTTCTTTGCTTCAAGCTGCCGCCAATTTGGTTTTGGTGTTAGGTCTTTGTCAGAATCGATGCGAGATGAAAGGGAGAGCGATGGTGCTTTAGCCACCGTTTTAGATGTCTTGAAGTGCATACACGCGATTTTCTTTGACATGGTTGGTTTCTTCAGTTCAAAGTTTTATCACATTTTATGATTCTGTTTCTTTCTACCATCGATTCCTCATAGTAGACCGGAATCCCGATTTCTAACCATTTGTCCTTGTTCCTCTCTTATGTAGGCTGTTAAAACTGATCTTTCTTCACGGGATGTAAGACAGGTCGGCTTTGCATATATACCCTTATGCTTCCTTTTATGCTTTAAGAATCATTTATGTTTTTCTTGAGAGTAGATGAGTTGTGTTTTATCAGCTATAAAATAACTGAGCTATAGCTTGCTTAATACATCTTTTGCGTACAGATTTCATTTGTAATTGCCTGTTTCTTATGTTTGTATGCCCCCAATACAGGTGATCAAGACGGTACGGAGAGAAATACTGCAAGGTTGCAAAATAGTCTTCAGTCGGGTCTTCCCAAACAATACACGCCCACAGGAGCAGATGATCTGGAAGATGGCCGAGTATCTGGGTGCCGTTTGCTCTACAGATGTGGATTCCAGTGTCACCCATGTTGTAACTGTGGATCTGGGAACAGAGAAGGCCCGGTGGGCTGTTGACAATAAGAAGTTCTTGGTCCACCCAAGCTGGATTGAAGCAGCAAATTTCCGGTGGCATAGGCAACCGGAGGAAGATTTTCCTGTCACTACCCCGAAGGAGAAGATCAGAGAGAAAGATAATGCTGTTGTGGCTGGCAAGAAGGAAACAAGCAAGGATAAAGAGAATGCTGCAGATGGCCAGAAGGAAACGGTGAAGGACGAAGAAAATGCTGTGGCGAGCCAGAAGGAAACAAGGAACGATGAAGAAAATGTAGCCGGTCAGGAGAAAGATGATGCCAAAGAAAAGGCTGTGACCACATCTACTGCAGCTCCCGCTGACTCGTAATGTATGTTGGGCTCAAAGGTATCTGACACATAGTGTGGGCTTGCAGGTTTTGTAAGCGAACGGACGTTTAGCTTTTGTTTTCCGTTCGTGCAGGCCCAGGACGTTTAGATCTGGTCCGTTGCAAATTTTGCTGCTGACCTGAAGCTGATTGGGCCTCCGGCCATATAACTTACTACGCTACACTGAAACTATATATAAGTTTAAGGAAATTGATGTGGTTGTGGCACAAGTGTAGGTGAATATATCCGACTATGTGAGCAGGTGGACTTTAGCTTGTGCTTGCTTCTGTAGGTACTGCCCCTTGATTGGACTACTACAGTAAATGGTTCACATGAATTAATTCTTGTGCACCGGAAAAGTCACAGGTGTAGGTCGCTATGACGTTGCCGTATAGGAGTATAATTTTACCTCATCGCATCGGATATTTAGACACATAAATAAAGTATTAAATATAGATAAAAAAATAACTAATTATATATATTGCATGTAAATAGTTAGATAAATCTTTTAAATCTAATTAGTTCATGATTACAACTAATACAATATTTATTGTGTTTGCTTGAACTAAATTCAGCTTATTTTCAGTTACAGAATAGTATTTTTCTTTCATAATAATTTAGTTGTAGAATTCAGCTCAGCCTAACAGAGTGTTTATGGTACAATAAACATTTATTAGTGACAGATTAATTACGTTTAATAAATTTATGTCACGGTTTACAAGCGAGTTACATAATTAGTTGTTTTATTAGTATCTGAAAAATTCTTTACATATCCCATGAAATATCTGGCGTGACGTGAAAAACTTAATAACCCGGATTTAAACCCGCCGGAGTAGGACGTGATATGTGATCCGATGGAGTCCTATTCCCTTCGTCCCACAAAGAATATAATTATAGGATTCGTGCCGGTCAAATTTGCTAAAGTTTAACCAAGTTTATAATGATTAATATTAACATTTATGTCTCAAATATAATTTGTTACGAAAATATATTTCATCATTAATCTATTAATATTTATTTTGTATTATAAATATTAGTATTTTTTATATAATTTTAGTCAAAGTTGAAAATTGATTGACTCCTCGATAAGTGAGAATTATATTCTTTTTGAGGAGGGAGGGAGTATTTCTTTTCGTTGCCGTGATGATGATGAATTGATGATGGGACCGACATTTCGTTTGTCGTCAAAGGAGCAGGAAAGAATCTCTTCTTCTTTCCCGTGATTTTCGTGTGATTGTGACGTCAAACCAGCATTATCCGGAACTCTTTTGATGAATTGGCCTCCCGTAATTAAAGCCTACAACTACAACCCTCGTTGAAGGGCCTAGATAATTTTGCTTCTATTATAGCATCTTCAGCCACAGGTCCAAAATCAACCCCCTATATCCCTGTAAAAAATAGGGACTTAAATTTAGTCCCAACTCCAGTGAAACAAGCAGCTTATGACCCATCTCAAGAGAAAAAGTGATGTAGAACCCATAAATGAGAGGGGATAGGAGGATCCTATATTTAGGGGGTTGAGATTATAATTTAAGAGGGCATGCAAAATGAGGTCCGATTTAAAGGCTCCACTGAAGTTGAATTTTTGGCCAAACTTCTAAAACTTAGTGTAGGGGTCCAAGTAGAGGCTTGGGCTGGAGATGCTCTTAAAGAGCAGTGCCATCATCTTTATTTTTCAGAAAAGTCATACAAAATTGACCAGCTTTGTAGCTAGGGATTAGAAGAGTTGGAACACTTGAATGGGCAGCTGCAGAGATTAAACTAGAGAAAATCCCTTCTATGCCATTGAAACTTATACTTATCCCTTATATGCCATTGAAAAATATAAGTTTCCTTCTATGCCATTGCTTTATATTTTCTCTCCCTTATATGCCACTGCCGTTATATTCTCTGTTAAAATTTTCGCGTGCTAGGCTGGGAACGGACGGGAATCCAGGGTTAACACGTGTACGTAAATCTAAATTATAACACGTGTACATCAAATAGTAGACTAGGAAAACACTAGGATAAACGTATTTACATAAGTCTAAATTATAACACGTGTACGTCAAATGGCTAGACAAATTATGATACGTATGTCAAATGGCTAGGCTAGGTCAGTCTTCTTACAGCGATGTGGACATACGCGGAGTGAAAATAGTGCCACACATAGCGCTAACGGAGATTCTTGACGGAGAATATAACGGCAATGGCATATAAGGGAGAGAAAATATAAACCAATGGCATAGAAGGGAACTTGTATTTTTCAATGGCATATAAAGGATAAGTATAAGTTTTAATGGCATAGAAGGGATTGGCCCATTAAACTATTGGCCTGATAAACGATAGCGCTATAGCAGTAAATACGATATTGGTTCAGTGGTTCCATTTTGTAACGATAGACACGGTCTGTACTGCGATCACCCTTCCACCCCAGAGAACGGGGACGCAACACAACTTTGGTAGCTACTTGGTAGACGGCAGATTGCTTTCTGTGTTGTGGCTGTTCCGTGCAGGAAAACAAAACGGCCAAAAATTAAGAGAGGCCACATGCACAAGGGCAGTCCAAACCAAATCCAAGTGCATGGGTCGTCGTCCTCCGCAATGGCCAATGGCTGGCCTCTCTTGGACAGGAGAGGTCAAAATGATTGCACATGGGTTTGGATCTCCCACTCCAGTCAGTTGTCCTGGTGCGTGTCTGAGTGCCATGCCATCCAATCGGGCTCGTCAGCTGCTGCGTCTCGTCGGACCGACGACGGACACCCCCTCCCGCTCCCGCGCGCCGCAAACATGTGCTAGCTGCATGCATGTGTCATGTGCCCACCCGCCGGGGCCGGCCGGCACATGCGGGTTCGTCGTTGGGTTGGGTGAGGAGCTCGATCGCGTGGCGTGGCTGCCGCGTTCGCTCGGAGCGACCAAGGCGGCCGCGCGGCGAACCTAGTCGGCTCGGCCGGCTTGTGCACTAGCAGGGGATCCTAGGCGGATTTTAGTTCATGTCCACACGTCACCCGGCTCTCCTTTTTATTCTCTTTGGGAATGGGAGCTGGGCGGGCGTGCATGACCAGACCACCACCAGAGGAAAGGTGATGAGTGATCCAGGGAAGGAGCTAGGGGAAGGCAGGCTAGGGTCATACTACATAAGTAAATGGTGTACGTACGTGGCGGTCGGCGGGCCTTGGATCCCTCGACCATTCTGATCTGTTGTGCGCGGTGACGGATGGTCGGATGATCATCTATCACGTTGCGCACCGGTCGCGTTTGGGTGTCTGGCTGTCCAGGGGCAAACAACGACCTTGGCTGCGGCGCTGCGAGCGTGCCGTGCGCCAGCGGCCCGGCCCGCGCTCTGACCACGCGGGGCATATATGCACACGAACAAAGGGCAAAAGCTGACGACGACATCAGCACGCGAGCGGATTGCGCACACGCCACAGCCCGCAACCAACGAATCCACGCAAGTCACGTTTGCTTCAGCTGCGCACCACGCTCCACGCCACGTACCACCACCGAGGAGCTGACCACTCCCGCGAGAGCGAGGCCGTCACAGTCGGCCGTCTACGACCAGTCCCTTCCCTTGTGTCAGTGTCCTTGTTTCTTTGACATGAGCGCCGTTTCGGTAGAGCAACACATACGCCGTTTGTTCCTCCGGCCGCACTCGCACCTCGCGCATACTGTACACCGTGCCGGCAAAATCCCAAACTCTAAAAGAAGGCCCTATCGACCTAAAAAAAAAATGCATGGAACGATAAGAACATGTACACCAATGCAATAAATCAAGAATCGTATACATTCAACCCTTGGTTGCTTAATCTTTGGTTGAACAATATATCATTCTCTTAGTGTTCTTTGAAACAAAATCTTTAATGACGTACTTATTTCCAGCCTATTCTTTTGACCAATCATCACTTATTTGTAGTCATGAAACAGTATTTTTCTCTCAGAACAAATCAACATCAGGCAAAATCAGCGCTTGTTTCTAGCCCAAAAGAATGTTTTCCAGTATTCCACTCTCTAAATGTTATTGCTCCCAAATTGTTAAGGTCTTATAAAATTGGAGAACGCAAATATAACAAATTTAATTCATATGCATTATTCAATAAAACCACAATTAATAAAAAACAAATTACTCCATCCATTCTAAATTACTATAAGTCAACCCAAATTGTGTGTGGGTGTGTGTGTGTTTTGAGAAACAAACTTAGTGTTTTTTCTAGCTCCACTATATATGGAAGCCCAAAACTTGTCGAAAAGGACCTAAATGAAATCAGACTTTTGGGTGCACAATTTTATTTCTTAGTTTTATATAGATCATCTAAAGCAATTACTGCGTACAGTATATAGTGTTGTTATCAAGTGTTCCATGTGGTAGTAATGGTAAGCACTATTACGTTGGCAAATAAACATTGCATCGTCGTCATTCATTTACTCCAATAACCACACGGTATAAAATGGGTGATCTGATGCATGCGAACATGGGAGAAACCCAGAAATCCGATTCTTTGAGTGCCCGTCGGCCGGTATACTCCTAAGTCTTAAAATGGGAGCAAACAAAACAATATCAGTTTTTATCCCTTCCTGTTTCCAAACCACGGCAACTTCGATCGAGAACGAGCCACCAGCTGGCAGCTGCATGCGACTTGTCGTGCCGCAGTGCAACGGGGCACCCCAAGGATCTGTGCCCTCTACTCTACGGTCTCGGCCTAATTTATATTTAAGCTTCCTTCACCACGCACCGTCGGCAAAGCCTAGAATCGATTTGTTTACTTCAGTGATCGAGGTGAGGCAGGCAGCAAGCATTAATTCCTCGGTAACGACGCGGCGGGTAAAAAAGACAAACAAAACGCCTGATGCTTGGTCTCAAAGGCTACAATGGGCGCTGTCTTTCTCTAAAGACGCGGCAGATTAGCTAGGTTTTAGCACCCAGCAACGCATGCATCAAGTGGTAGCAGTAGCTACAACACGGTGCTGTGCTGCAGACTCGGTCATGCATGATTCATGAATGAACTAGGACAAGGCTGGCTGACCACGAGGCCAGAGGTTTAGTACTGCAGTCATGGCGTGGTTGTGATTAGTATACAGTAAACAATAATGGTATTAGGGTTACGAGGCTTTAGAGCCAGACAGGCAGCTAATTAAGCTCCCGATGTCAGCACTGATGCATGCATGCAGCAGAGATCTGGACAGGTTTGCCAGCTCTCGGAGTTGTTTCTGGTTCCTCGTGAACGTTCATCGGCTTGCAAAATCCGGCCTTTGTTTTCTGACACAGAACAGACATCGCGTATCATCGGTTACACTAGAAAAAACTGTAGTGAAGCACTCAACTTTTGCACTGATAACTTCCATGGACAACGACTGTATTGGGTACAGCACGTAGGAGCATAGTACGTCAAAGACGATCAAGTAATGTCATTATCCACGAGCTTCACTCTGTAATCCTGGAAAAAAAAAATATATAAAGTGCCCCACTCTACTTTTGCTGAGATGGACAAGCAAAGCAAAGCCAAGGAAAGCAGCTGCGCTTTACGAAGCTGGCATGCACTTGGGCAGGGCAGCGCCTGGCTAGCTCACGGTCTGCACTGCACCCACTTCCCAGTTGGCTGGTTGCCTGGTTCCACGTTCCACTCTCCACACATGAAAAGGTGGCCAACAGGACAAGGTCACTGAGCACGGCAACACATGCGAATTTCCATCGGTACAGTCCCTGGCCTCCTGTGCCAATCGACGCGTCGTCCTCGTCCGTCCCCATGCATGGTCCTGTCACACACACACTTGCATCTGATGGGATGAGATCCCTGTCGACGCCGGTCGGCGACTTCAATTTGCCAGGGAGGACGGAGGAGAGGCCCGGGAGAAGGCGTTGCCAAATGCCAAGGGGGCCAAAACTTGTGGTAGATCTCGGCAGGTCTAGAGGTTGCCGCGATTCTCTCCTCCATTGTTGAGTGAATGAATGCCGAGCGGTCGTTCTCAGTAGGGCTGTTCCTCCATAAAACTATTGCAGCGTCAACACACTGCCTGTACTGTTGGGGCAATTAATGGGGCATGCGTTTTAACTCCTACTCCTACCGACGCTACTAGTACAACGGAAACGGGAAGCATGTGGTGTGGCACTGGCATCTCGCCTCGGTGGCCGCGCGCGCGCCGCCCGCAGGAATCTATCTATTGTTTCTCACCGCGCCGCTCGGCGACATGGCCGCCGGGGACCTTCTTGTTTTGCCTGCCTCCTCTCCCTACTTTAATCGCGCCATTAACAGACGTCCAACCACAGCCACATGGCTCTCAAACGGGCACGGCGATGTGCAACGTCTCATCATGTCACGGCCACAGCCACAGGGGATCCGGCATCGTGCTCTTCTGCAATCTGCAGTTTGCACATGACCAACCATCTAATCCAATCCAAAGCATGGATCGCGGTAGTAGTTGCCGTGTGTCCTTGATGTCGCGGTCGTGGATCGGATCACATCTCATCACCAGTTTCTGTTTCTCCCTAGTTCTACTCCGTATAGTGGTTGTACGAACCGTATATATGCAATGCAATCATGAGAGGGGTGAATGAACCCCAATCTGAGAAGAAAATACTATGGCACGTCCCGGTTGTTGAATGAACCCCAACCTCAAGCCCCTAGAGATTCCGCCTACTCTACCTTTTGCCTCTGTTTAATCACAGTCAGTCAGTCAACGTCTCTCTAATGATCTACCAGTAGTAGCAGCAGCTTATTACGTACAAACTTGACCGGAAAGATTACTAGTACTTTAAGGAACTTGACCGGAAAAAAAATGTATGTTGTCAAAGGGCATGTAATGTAGTAACCATGTGAACCATGTACAACATCTACTCCTATATGCCTATGCGAGCCAGCCAGATCTAGCAAAACCCAGTTGTTACAACCACTTTCAACTCCTTGTGGGTGTTGCCATGCAGTGGTGTTGAACCACCTTTGAGGAGGAATCACAAGGAGCCACATCCAAAAAATGTTAATCGTTTTCCCATTCGGTCGGATTGGCTTTCCTTTGAAAAATGCATGGTACCAGATTTGATAAAATCCGATGCTCTCAACTTTATGAAGAAAATAATCAAGCTCATCAAACAATGTTACTAGTGTTTCTCTCATTCTTTCCTTTTTATAGGGGAGACACAATTTACCAAAACCAAAGTCATCAATCAAATAAACAACAGCTCGACCTTTCTTTCATCGGTGACAGCAAGAATAAACAAGCTTCACAAATGACAATCAAACAAAACAAATACACAGTACATTGAGCGGCGGGGAGGAGCAGAGCAGACAAGACGAACTTTTTGAAGCAATCATGCAAGTACAGATTTTAAAGCCAAACTATATATTAGCATTAGCTTAGTATTAAACTCTAGTCTTGGTACAAGATCACAACAAAATTTGACACCACTAGCTCAGACGTACTGGCCACGTCAGAGTCCAAATCCTCAGCTTAAATGAGCTATAAGGAGCTTCTGACCACCCTTCTCTAGGAATGAAATTTGCATCAACAACCTCCATTCATCAGGTTGGGATACCTCTATACCCCATTTGATTTCAAATCTTTTAGGATGAAATAAACTCAATTCAACTGATTTTCAGGTTCTTTGCCTTCTACTAGGTAACAGACTGAACTTGGAAAATGCAGGCATTTCATAGCAGCCGTTTTCATACATGTCGATCCTCCAAGGTTGAATGTTTGCACTGAAAGCAACAAAACTGAGGCAGTTTGTTTTTGTGTAAATTTATATATTATTAAGGTTGCCCCAACATTTTTCTTGAGTGGTGTAGCAGTGGATGAAGTGTAGATAGATGCAATTATTAGAGGTATAAAAAATTGGAGGGCGCCAATGCAAATTCCAAACCCAGGAAAAGGAGAGATTAAAAGGCTCCGATTACCATTTTAACCCCTTCGAACTACCCTTATTTACCACCATGATCATAGTCTTACCAAAAGGAGACGGATGAAATTAAAATTACTAATAACAGATTAAGTACTGCTAACGATTAAACAGCCTTACTCAGCTCCCCGCCTGAATCCTAGCGCGCTCAGAAGGCGCATATCTCATCGTCGATCGCCGCCGCCGCCCCAGCCTTGCGCGGGCACACCGACATCGTGTTCTTGCAGTGCGCGATGGCGCCCTCGATGGCGCTCTGGAGCTCCTCCATGGACGACGCCGTGGACAGCGACACCGGGCCGACGCCAATGCCGCTCGCAACGGCCGCGGCCGCCGCTGCCGGCACGTCGGGGAAGCCGACGCCGCCGGCCCCGCCGAAGGTGAGCAGACCCGAGTGGCTCGGCGACGACCGCATCGACGACGGGCAGCTCGCCGCCGCCCGCTTCTGGCGCGGGAACCGGAGGTTCCCGGAGAAGGAGTTGGAGTGCGCGTACTTGCCGCCGCCAACCTCTGCCTCCGCCGCTGCAGCAGCCGCGACGGCGTGGTCGTCGTCGCCTCTCTTCTTGCGGATAGAGAAGGTGAACGGCTTCTTGAACCCCTGCTGCGGCTGGCTGTTGCCGCCGCCGCCACCGGCGGCGACGTTGTTCTGGTTGTTCTTCGGGATCTGCTGGGAGAGCTTTTCGTAGAGCGGCTTCACCTTCTTGGCGTACTTCTTGATCACCTCCTTGGCGAGCGATTTGGACGGCTGCTTCTTGGCGGCCGCCGGAGCGCCTGCGCCGCCACGGTGGAAGACGGAGGAGAAGCGGGTGGCGAAGGACGAGAGGTACTGCTTCCCGGTGCGCTTGGCGGGTGGCAGCCCGGCGAAGGAGGCGGCGGCGGCCGAGAGCGGCGCCGGGTTGTGCAGGTGGCGGCGGTCGTCCTCGGTGGCGGAGCTGGGGCGAGACGACGAGGCCGCGGAGTCCGGGAGCAGCAGCGCGGCGCAGTCGGCGGAGAAGGACGACGAGGTGCTGCCGTTGGAGTCGCGGGAGGAGTTGGAGGTGGAGGTGGAGTCGGACGCGGAGGCGGAGGACGTGGACGCCGACGACAGCAGCAGCGTGCGCACCATGGAGATGCGCGGCGACAGCTGCAGCGGCAGGAGCTGGCCCTTGTAGAAGAGCTCGTCGGCCGGGCACAGCTGCTCCGCCGACCGCTGCTTGGACGCAGGGGACAGCGTGACCGTGAACTCGAACTCCGACGACGAGGCCGAGGACGACGCCGGCGACGGGAACGACTTCACGCCGCCGGCGCCGCTCTTGTTGCCTCTCGTCCTGCCCATGGTGGCTGGCTTTGCGGCCGCTACAGGCTCATGGCGTCGGGCGGGGAGTGATGCAGAGGCGCGGTGGGGGCGGCAAGCATAGCGAGGAGACGGGAGGACGAAAGGTGAAAACTTTCCGGGGGGTGACGAATCTGACGTCTTTATGAGGGGGACGGGGAAGGGAGCCGGCCAGCCGGGTCGTAGTCGCCGAGGAGGATGGAGATGCCCCGGCAGGGACGGGGCGGGGCCGCAATCGCATGTGAGGGCCGTCTCCGCGGCCGTCGGATCGATTCGGGATCAGGATCGGATGGCTTGGCGCTGAATATTCCAAAAATTAGTCTTTCTTTCTTGGTCAATCAACAGGCAGACGGATGACTGGATCCCACTGTGAGTGTGGACAGGAATTTCTGTGGCTGTTTCTCCATTTCTCCATCGAACAATGCACGTTTGGATGTCATTCACTTCTTATACATAGTGAGAATTTGATTATGTGAAGGGTTGATTTTGGCTGCAGCTAAATTCTACGGTTAAATTGTTGTAAAAGAAAAATATTATTCTTTAATAAAAATAAGCTGAACTTAGATTTTGGATAGAAATAAAAAAAGTTTGGATCTTACTGTTATAAAAAAGCACTATGTTATTGTAGATTTTTTTTTTGACGGGATGTTATTGTAGATTTTGGATACAGATAATCTAATTTTTTGCTATCCTTTGAGATGGATTGATGAAGACTTGTACATTAGTTGAAAATGGAGTAATGATTAAATCTTAGTATATCTAGGAAAGAATGTAACTACAGGTTACCTACCGGTTGAAGTGATTCGCGTTGACCAAATTTCTAATAAATGGTATTACATTTATATAGCTCCAACTCAATTTATTATAAAAACACATTTTGTAATTAACTTACTTAATTGTAATTATTTGATATCATAAATAAAATGATTGTTTAATTAACTAGTCGAACTTATAAGATCCTAGAACGTGATAAATTGCATTCTTTCCTATTCGGGGAATATCTTTTGCTTCCGTAACAGATTTTATATTTCGTACACCTCTACATGTGTCAATGGAATTTAAATGAATCCACCGTATAGTACATGTATGTTCACGACGGGTAGGTGCATCTACGTCCCGCATAAACTCTTGGATGTTGTGCTCATTTATTTTGGGATGAACATTGCACTCATTTATCATCAAAGGGTTATGATGCAAAAAAAAAATTTGGTCTTCTCAGTATGGTTTCCTAATTCCTATTTCCGTCTCCTGTGCGCAATACGTACTTGGAGGGAGGGGTCGCCGTCACCGTCCATGTTACATGTCTCCTTGACTGCCGCCCAGTGGCCATCAGCCCGTGACACATATGGTTTGTTGCCGGGTTTTTTTTCCCCAGTTTTTTTTGCTTCCCATTGTATTATTATTACTCTCTCAGTTCTCGAAAGAACACAATTTTTATAGTGTAATACTAAGCAAAACTACTTAAACTTAACTAAATTTATACTAAAAAGACATCAAATTTTGTTATACTAATAAATATTATTAGATTTGTCACAAAAATATTTTTATACTATGTACCTTATTTATTTTATAAATATTAATATATTTTTTAATAATGTTGGTCCTAAAGGTTTGACAGAGCTAGAATTAAATTGTTTTGGAGGCAGCAGTATTACAGTCCAAAAGTTTGCCGATATTTCTGTGACAAATTTTATTATGCATTTTTGTAGCAAACGGCACGGTTTGTAGCTAGCACAGCTACGTAGAATAATTAAACGTCAGAGCAGCAGTATTACAGCCCAAAAGTTTGCCGATATTTCTGTGACAAATTTTATTATGTATTTTTGTAGCAAACGGCACGGTTTATAGCTAGCACAGCTACATAGAATAATTAAGCGTCAGAGCTGAGGATCTTACGCTCTATTTAGCACAGCTGAGCTACGCAAGTGAAGCAGTTTTTTCTTCAACTTATGAGCAGCTCTCTATCGATAGAGTAAAATTTGTTTTGATAATAAATTGTTTGGTAAAATAACTTCTCTGACAGAAAAAAACAAAATGATTATAATACACCTTATTATTTTTCTTTTCTTCACCTCCTCTCTCATAGTCTCTCTTTCTCCCCCAATCTTTTCTTGCTCTTCCCAACAGTCGTGCCCTTGGTTCGAGACATGGTGGCCGTGGTCTCCCTACTAATCCTGTATCTGAAATAAACAAAAAGTTAAAATAAATTATATAATAATCACTATGTACCAATCATAAGTGAATGACACGAATCTTCAACGGAATAAATGTAGATCGTATGTTAGATCATCTATCAAATAATATTGAAATAGCCTTCGTTTGCCGCCTTCTTAAAATGATCTTGAACTCAAATATGTAGCATTGTGCTACTAGCATTGCGCACGAACTTTTTCAGTGCATTTGCCATGATGAAAGCATATCTCTCTCTCGGCGATGTCTTTTAAGCTGTTCATTCTAGCGCCGTGTCCTAGCAGAACACACATTTGAGAAGATGCCAAGAAGAGCCAACAACACCCCATGGAGTGCACACGTTCCATGAATATGGTAGATGGGTAGCTACCCAAGCATATATCATCATATTCTCTACACAAGATAATTTATTTGATGAAGTTCTTGTCAAGTTTCATTTTTTATGTCCATAAAATCTGATATATGCGGCTATGGGCGATAGGGAGGAGCTCAATGATATGCCGACCATAGTGCTATTACTATGGAGGCCAAAGGGCAATAGCAAAAAGGGCCAAGAGGCGTGATACTACCGCATGATACAATCGGGCCATATTACTGTTGGTGTATCAGTGATATGGCCTGCTTGTATGATGCGGTAGTATCATGCTTGAAAGGACCGTGACGCCTAAGAGGAGGGAGGGTGAATTAGACGACTTAAAAACACAACTTCTAAAGTATAGTCTCTTTTTCTTAACCTTAGCAAAATCTATACGATAGATAAACTAGCCAATGTGCAACAAAGGTTTTACTAAGTATGTTGCTATCTCTACCGCAAAAGAGTTATGCAGCCTAGGTTCCAATCCTATCAACTAGCCTATCAACTAAGCTAGGAAAGATAAAGCACACAACCAAGGAAGCAAAGTAAATACGGAAAGTAAAGATGAGGTAGAGATGCAAACTTCCGTCGACGACACCGGTATTATTACCGAGGTATCGAGAAGCGCTCAAGCTTCCCCCTAGTCCTCGTTGGAGCCCCTCGCAAGGAATCCCTCGCAAGGGCCAAGCTCCCGGTCGGGTCACTCCATGGATAGCCCCGGTCCTTCCCCACTTGCAAGTGGGTCTCCGGTGTGCCTCGCAAGGCAAGCCTCTCCTCGGATGCTCCCCGCCGTCTTCACTATCAAGCTTCCGGCCGAACCGCCGCAGGCCTTGTTCCCTTCGGTACACGGTGGCGGCCACACCACAAGCGCGGTTGGTGTGATCTCGCAAGACTACAAGCCCCGCCGAGTACAACCACGGTGCACGCAAGCACCTATGATCAAGAGGTATGCAAACCTCACTAAACACTAGGCATAACCTAGAGCAAACGCATAAGCGGTGGTCTAATCAACCTAAGCACTTCGCAAAACAGCTACGCTAATCACCAAGTGTATCACTAAGCACTATGTAAGTGGAGAGCTTTAGAATGGTGTAGCAACAACGTTGGAATGATCCCTCACTTCTCCACCCCCTCCATAGCTGGTAGGAGGGGTATTTATAAGCCCACAAGCAAAGGTAGCCGTTGGAACACTCAATGGGCTTCTCTGTGAACCATCAGACTCGGACGTTGCGGGGGCGTCGGACTATTTCTTCAGCGTCCGACGCTCTACCAATTCGACCGTTGCAGCGTGCGATCCAGTGGCTGACAGGTGGGCCAGAAAACCATCAGACGATAAACATTGGTCCGACGCTCACCGTCGGATGGCATCCGACACTCTTTTCTCTTCTTTGGTGCTCTCTGAATCCGTCGGATTGTCACTCCAATTGGTCCGACGCTAACTATTCACTCCGTCCGATGCCTTCTCTCGCTCTCAGGCATCGTTGGATGGACGACCTTTAGTCCGACGGGCATCAACCTCAGCGTCTGACGCTCAATCTGCGCAGAGGAGCTGCCAGGGCCGTCGGACGGCAGGCAATGGTCCGACACCCTTGATCCTTAGCGTCCAACGCTCTAGATTTGTCCGGTTGACTCTCTTTCTTCGTGATCTTGTTGTCCGACTTGGTTCTATCTTGTGCCTTGGACTTGTGCATGATCTTGAGGTTCGGTGCATCTTTTTCCATAGTGACATCTCTGGAAATCACTGAATCCTGTCTTGCAAGCTCAGCAAGAGGGAGAGAGAATCCGAACCCTCTCACCACTTGTTTCCAGCATGCCTTCTAATGTCTTGCTTGAGATGTTGATCACTCGGATTACACCGTTGTCTAAGTCCAAAACACTTGTATATCCTATTGAACTGCAAAACAAACACTTATGAAACCATTAGTCCAATATTAGTTATGTTGATCATCAACCATCAAAATCCAATATAAATGGGCCTAGGGTCCATTTTCCTTACCGTGCCTCTTGGCCCTTTTGCTAGTGCCCTTTGGCCTTCGTAGTAGCACCATGGTTGGCATATCATTAAGCTCCTCCATATCCCTGCCGTTTGGATATATGCATGAAATATTAAATATAAACAAAAAATAACTAATTACACAGATTGCGTGTAAATTATGAGATAAATCTTTTAAGCCTGATTAGTCCATGATTTAATAATATTATGATACAATAAATTCGTCCTATGGTTTACAAGTGAACATATAATTAGTTTTTTATTAATATCTGAAGAACTCTTTCGATATCACCAAACATCCGATGTGATATGAAAAAGTTTACTAACCCGGAATTAAAAAACCCGCTAAGTAAAATGTGAAGTAACACGAGTCTACCCTCCATGAAAGATGAAATGATAAAATCAAATGAAGGAGCTGGCCGTCTCGCTCCTCGTCCTAGGATGCCCTCTCGCAACACCTCCGGGAGCTTTGCTCGAAAACGCCAAAACCCTGCACAGTGCACGTTAGCACATGCATTTGCTACTCCTCCTCCTACACCTAAGGGCTGTTTAGTTGGGTGAAAAGTGCACTGCAGCACTTTTATTTGTATTTGACAATTTTTATCTAAGTAGACTTAAAAGATTCATCTCAAGCTAGTCAGATAAAAAGTACAAACATACAACCATTGCTACTTGATTTAATGCTCCATTCATACGTAAAGCATAATTAATGGGACGAGGAAACGAAAAAAATTAGAAAGTAAACAGGGCCGTAGCACTCCTGTGACAGTGGCGGCACGAACACGGTGGATCCGTTGCCAGTGAGTCAGTGACGATCTGTAGATCTAGGTCGACGTCTCTCTTTGATTCCACATGTTGGCGAGGTGACACGTGGTGGTGACGCGGGTGTTCCGGATCCGGCTAGCCTTCGCTTCGTTTGTTCCCCGGCAGTTGTGGCAAGAGACAGCGGCGTGTGGGATCGATTATGCTCTGCTTTGCCTTTGCGCGAGTGAGGGACGCGGCGGCAGCTCGGCTCGGTCACAAGCCAGCGCCCAGCGCTGTGGGAAATTCTTCAGGCGCGCGCGGTGCATTGCACCCGGAGATTTTGCTCTGCGCTGCGGGGCACCATCCAACACGGGGACATCCCAGAGATCGTCGTGGTGCGGTAGTGGTTGCAACGTGTACTAGCTAGTATTCTTGTCAGTGCTAGATTGTTCACGAATCACGAGTCACGACATGCGGGGAGAGCAGCGCCCCGCTACTGATGGCTAGAGGCAGAAGCCTCCAAGCAGCTTCCTCAACCCATTGCTTCATCATCATCAATAAAAAGTTTTAGAAACAGGAGGGTCCTGACAGTTCATTTTCCAATGAATGTCTTCGGGGTGAGCTATTTTTTTTTCACACATCGTGATCGTTGGCAGGGGTGGTCAACCAACCACGGAATCACTAGCCTAGCCTAGTACATGGGCATATCGTCCCCAGGTCTTTTCAGCGTCTTGCTACGACGGAACGTCAAAAGTCAAAACTCAACTTCAGAAGATCCGTGTTGACGAGAGTCGTGCTCTGGAGCAAAATTGCCCAATGGACAATACAGTACATACTCGGGCCTTTGCACAATACAGTACATACATTCTTTCCAGTAAAATGAAGCCGATCAAAATTTGGGCCTGAGTTTCAAATTCATTCCAATTCACTACATATTGGGCCAAACACATGACTAAACTTTTTTTTTCCTCCAGTTGCGACACAATGTTTTGGCCTGCTGGCTGGAAGCTGCTGCAGGATTGAAACAAGAGTCTTCACAACCCGAAGCCCGTAATGTTGTTATGTTTGCTTTGCCGCCGGAAACGCACGGAGCCACGGACCGCACAAAACTACTGTACACCTTTCTTAGTTTCTTGTTAACTCAAACTTCTCTGAATTTGTACAAAAATAAACACACATCTCATGGTGAATGTAGTAAATTAACTTGATTTTGGTGTTTCTAATAAATTTGGTCAAAGAACGACTAACATTTTAAATGGAATAGCTTTACCAAAACAAAAACGCCAAAAACAAACTTCTGACACTTGACATACAAGCCGATTCGCTGAACCACCAATTCAGTCCTACTCCAGAAACAGAACCAGAGTACCAGACACCACTAAGTTGGAAATTCTAATCCACTCAGAAAAAAAAAAATTTTGCTCAAACTTACAAACAGCCAAGTTTCATTATATCAATGCTTTCTGTAATGAGCACAAGATATTCCTCAGAGTTTGTATCAGTTTTGTTTGTCAAATTTGAATGGTACAACAAATTGCTCAATTGTGGATCTTTACTATTGGCAACCAAAAAATCTTGCAAAACAGCAGCTGGCCAGGTTGAAGCTCTTCTCCGTGACTCGTATCTGACAGGCCGTCCTTTCTTTCAGCAGGACAGCTGGACCAAGCTGATCCCAAGTAACCTTGTCACTAATGATACATCAATATACAACAGCAGAGAAATAAACAGCTACAGAATGAACAAAATAAATGAAATTACAAAAAACCCAGAAAACACAAAACTATGCCTTTTCTACTCTGTCCTCATGGCCACAAGGATATGCTTGTCCTCCAACTACACATTATATCTTTATACCAACTCCATCAGAAGTGGGTCTCCTATGGACATTAGCCGAATCACCTTTATGAAATCAATCTCATTCATAACTTTCACAGGGAAAACAGCAGGTGCTTGAGTTGTATAAATAGAGGAGAATGTCGCGTTCGCTGGCAGCTGGTTCCTGAACACTGTTCCAGCCAGAGCATCAGAGTCAAAATTTTGAGGTGAGTCCATCGCCAAGAAGAACATTGGGACCGCAATCTTGTGATGCAAATCCGAATTGCCAACAAGACCCACAAGATCCCCAAAGTCCTCAACAAACCGCCGGGGCACATAGAATAGTTCACTACCGCAGAATGCAATCTTATCTTCGCCCATGCTTTCCTTGTAGTTTGTTTGGAAATGAACTGGGGAACTGCCAATGACCTGTTTGACCAGCGCACCTTGCTTTACAAACCATTCCTCTTTATTCGTCTCCAATGGAACAGTAACCCAAGAATGTGCAATCTGCAGCATCAGAAAGTATACCATGAATCCTACAGTAACATTTGCACTCGCACTGATCAACAAAAGGTATCTGGGGAAACAGCAAACAGACAATATACACACCTTATTTGTAATCCAAAGTTTTTCCTTGTCAGCTTGCATCAGGTTCCAGTAGTTAAGAATCATGTGGTCTTGCAGGAACACGAATCCATCAGCACCACTGTATCTTTCAAAAACCTTGGGCAAATACCTGATGAAATGTAAAAGGAGTTCAAGCGTGATCAGAAAAAGATGGTAGTATTGTACCATCCAGAAAGCAGAATTCAAAGGAACATAGAACTGATTCCTTATATAGTCTATAGTTCCAAAATCCCTTATTGTTCCATGTAGATTCAGCCCACAAGTCAATAAGGTTATGAGGATGAAGTTTTGGCAAGTTAAGTAAGTTATATTATTGAGTTAATCATGAAAACATATCAAAATGAAGTGAAGGAATGTGATAACATTATGATACTTTTTTTTTTTTCATTTTGCTGTTTCACAGATAAATTATGCTGTTCTGTAGCTTTATTTTTCTTGAGCACACAGGCGAGCTTCGCAACATTTCATTAAGAAGAAAAAGAGCATGAGGATATACTGTAGCATCACTTTGATTTTAAAAAGATCAAACTTTAGATTCACCCTCAAAACCACAAATAAGTCAACAATTGCGCAAATAGCACAAAAAGAACCCAAGGATTGCACAGTTTACACTAGTCAGCTTCTGTGTTACTGAACAATTAGTCAGGCATAGATTATATCCTACTCATCAGTCATTAAACCCAGATATTGTACTAAAAGACGTTAACAGCATATATCTTTTAGGTAAAATTCAAATATAGGTTACATTTCAGGACCCAGTTCAACTTAAATTACAGGGAGGAAAAGAAGTGTGCTGAATCTAAAGGGGTTCAGAAGCTGCTATGTCTTCATCTGAAGGGCTTAGGACAAGTTCATGGCTCCAAGCATGTTGTCTACCCCAGTGTGGCGGCGTCAACTGTCTATCCGCTAAATGCCCACTGGCAGAGTAGGACAACTCTACATGTAGATGCCATTTTCATGTGAATTCATAATAAACCCCTTGATTTATTGAACTATTATATCACTAAAAAACAAAACACATAGCAGAAGAAGATGCAATACATTGCACTTAATGATAGCTAACTTCCAATACTTCAGCATTTTGTTGCTAGATTCCATACTACAGAGTACTGGCATACAAACAATCAAAGTAACCTGAGTTTTCTATTTAGCTTTGAGTAAAAAATGTGCATACATGCCACAATTAGTCTAATCAGGTCACACAATTAAAGGCAATAAGACACATCGATGATGAAGATAGTGGAGGATCATACTATCTACCTTGATCATTTTAACTCAAATGAAAAGACTCTATTTTCATCGTATAAGCATCACAATTATAATGGCAATAAACAGTGAAGATAGCTTCGGTATGGCCCAAAAATAGAATCTTCTCCACATCTATTCCTCTCAGTCTCAGCAAACTTCAATTTGCACCTAAAGAAATTTTGCTGTGCTTGGATGCGATGAATGATAGCAGTAATCTTATTGATTCAAACAAACCTAAAATCAAATCAACGGGCAAACTTATAGATCAAGGTGCCTATTTCTTCTTAATATAATATAAAGCTACCTAGGTTGGTCAAGTTTTGTGTTAAGAAAATGGAAGTGGGTTCGAGCCTCTGCCAAATCTTTACATCAGCACTTGGCTGGGAGTGACATAACAGGCAAATGAAAGGCATCAAGGTACATTAATTATCTAGCATTAACACCTATTGCTAAACCTCTGACGTGCCTAGGCGTGCTCTAAAAAACACACTATTGCTAAACCTCCACCCATTGTTGCAGAAAGCCTGGGAGTACAAAATCTACAGTTACCATTTAATAGCAATTGGGCCGAACACTGTCATCAATTAATTTCATATTGGGTTATCTAAAGAATTTCAGGCAAACTCTTCTGAGTGTAGACACACATATGCTTATGAAATGCAACCATATATAGGTTAAACTCGCAAGATCTGTCTGTTAAAGATCATAAAATGAGCCACCTTAAGTAATTAATACGAGCCTATTTCTGATGATTGGTCAAGAAATCAAATAGCAGCGCTCTGGCACCTTTTCTATTAACAGCTATGAAGTCTAATTTACTATCAAGTGTAAAAGATTGATTGAGAATCGCAAAGAAGAGATGGGTTATTGGGAGCAGTAAACACTCACTTATAAGCATGTGACAATGCACACCGTTCAACAGCAAGCTCTGCATTGCTCTGCTCAGCAAGAATGATGACCGTCTTGAAAATCCTTCCATAAAGCAGCCTCCACTCAAGTGCTGTGCGATCCACAGGGCCACTAACGTGCATGATCATCACAACATTTCCAAAGTTCTTTCTCCACTTAATAAGATTTCCAATCTCATAGTTAACTGTGCCAATCTCATCAACCCCAAGATGCACAGATGGCAGCTTCTTGGGCACAAACTCCTTCATGTCGCCCTCTCCAATGGTTGCACGCTGTCTATCAATCTCCAATGACATCAGCCGAGGCTGCCGATAGCCCACAGCGAGCAGGTCCTGCAGCCAAGCAGCTGTTAATCTCACATCCTGCTCTGTCCAGAAACCTTCCTCAGCCATGGCATAGCTCAAATCAAGAATCTTCTCAAAGAGTGTCCTCTTGTTTGACCTCCACTCATTCAGGAACTTGATCAGCCGACCAACATTCACGTGCAGATCCTTCTCCTCTGCAAATGGGTATGCCTGAATATGATCCTTCCTGTAAATAGTCGGAGGATAGAAAGCCACATATCCACCAATCTCCCACAAGATCCGTTGCGCCCAGTACCCACGGATCACATCTGCCGCCATTGAGCTCACGGACACCGGCATCATGAGCCCCCAGAAAGCTGGTGACTGGAATAATGTATTGAAGGAGTTCACCGGTGCCATCATGCCCTGCGGTAGTGCCACCTTTGGGGCTTCCGAATCAAACCTCAGATCGAACGCCGAAGTTGGTGGCTTTCTAGTGAAGTAGAACACCGCATCGACATCTGGCAACCCGTCGGACAGCCCTTGCTGAATGAACTGCCGGCCACTGAAGACCTCAGTGTAGAACACCTCATGGGCCACCTCCCCAACCTTATCGAGCGGCAGCCCCCGCGGCCAGACCGACCGCTGGCCGAAGTGCACGTAGGGGTTGACCACAGTGCGATTGGGATCCGCGTGGCTGTACTGGAGTAGCACCGGGTGGTTGGTGACTCCAGATCCCAAATCGACGTCGAAGTGCTTCCCGAGATCGTTCCCGGGCACCTCGGCGCGGTCGTCGGCGTCGAAGATGACCTTGGCCCCGTGCTGGATGGCGAAGAGGTAGCCCGCCGTCTTGCGGACGTGGGAGCCGTAGGGCAGGAAGTCGACGGAGCGGTAGCCGAGCTGCGCCTGGAGCTCGAGGGAGAGGAAGATGGCGCCCTTGAGGTCCCATCCCGCGGGCGTGCGGGAGTCGCCAACGGCAAGGAGCTGCCAGCCCCTGACGCGCGCGAGCGCGGCGAGCGCCGCGGTGGGCGGGGATGAGACGGCGACCACGATCCAGCGCTCCGCCCGGAACGACGCGAAGGGGGTGCTGCCCGCGGCGATCGCGAGCGGCGGGACCCTGGACCAGGCGACGTCCGGGTACGGGAGCCTGGCGGGTGCGCCGCCGCCCGACGAGCGGGCGGAGCGGTCGAGGCAGAGCAGCGCGGCGGCGTCGGGCGCCGCGCCGCGCAGGAGGAAGACGGCGGCGGCGGAGGCGACCGCGAAGAGGAGGAGGAGGAGCTTGGAGGAGTGCTCGGACGCCCACGTGGCGAAGTCGAGGTTCTTGGCGAAGGGCCGCGGGTGCCGGCGGTCCGCCCCCGGCGCGCCGCGCGGGGACGAGGGCGGCTTCTGGTTCTGGCCCGCGGCGGCGGCAGCCGCCGCGTGCGGGGACGCGCGGTCCTGCACGAGCATCTCGTTCTCGTCTCGCCTCGGGCGGGGCGGGGCAGAGTGGAAGTGGAGCGGATCTGGGGAGGACGAGGCGGGGGAGCGTGTGTTGGTATCGGCTTGCTGGCTGGCGATTTCGGATGGAAGGCGCGAGATTTGGGGTGGTGGTTGGGCTGCCTGCCGTGCTGGGGACGGTGGTGGGTGTGGCGGGCGCCGACAGACAGCGCGGAGGAGGAGGAGGGCGGGAGATCGGTGTCGCGGTGCGGTGGGGCGTCGCGATCTCCCGTTGGGGGGTTTTGAGGGGGAAGAGGCGCCGGAGCGCGGGCGTGTCGGTCGGGGTCGGGGAGTGGATCAGTGGCAGTGGAGTGTGCGTTACTCCAGTCCTTCAGTCCCGGTGGGTGGTGGCGTGGAGTGGAGCCGGTTGGCAAGAGGGGGGAGTCCGTCCGCTGCTGTCCTGTGGTGGAAGGATGGGCGAGCCGACGACCTCTTTGCCGTGCCGCGTGCGGTTTCTGTTTGCTTGCACACTTTTGTAGCCAGGACGGGCTGGAATTCCCAAAGGACGGTTATAGAATGGTTACGCTGCCATTTGCACCTCTGCACTTGCACATGGGGATTCTGGAGCGGTATTTTAGATATCAAGTGTGGCAGATCTAGATGACTGGGAAAATGTGAATCTGGAGCAGCAGCTTAATTAACAGCGTTACTAGGGAGACACTCGCCGTGGTCAACTGCTATCAGAGCCAATCATCATTTCATCAAGTAAAAAAGATGTGCTAGTCGTACCAGTTTGGACTCCTCGTCATTTCATCCTGATAATGCAATTATAGAATTCGTAAATGTCAAAGTAACTTAACTTTTATTAATTTTATATTAAATAGTAAAGAAAATTGGCCCCTAACACTGAAAATGATGTTTTATTTTCAAGCGGACACCTAAAATGAAGCGATTTGCTGCTGGACACGAGGAAAGATGGGCAGATGTACGCTTACCTAATCTATATAGCACGATATGCCATGGACAGACCCACGCTTGTAGGGAACTCCAACCGTGTGTTTGGATTGCGGATTGTCCCAGGTTTAACACAGGTGACCTGCGGTTTGGTTGGAGGGTTGAGTTCATCTGGGTCCAACCCACTAGGGACTATGCTCCTAGATGCGGGTCAGACTCGTTCCACCAAATCAAGCGTGAAAGGATCGAGGATGCCCAAGAGGGGAGGGTGAATTGGGCAACTAGTAAATTTTTCGAAATACAATTCAACCTATCGCCATTTGCCCAATCTCACCCCATAAGTGCTTGTGTTGATCTAAGCCTAAAACAAGTTATGCAATCTAGAGCCGGATCCTATCACAAGTATACCACTCTATGAAAGTAGAGAACACAAAATAAAAGCAGGAATGTAAATGAGATAAAAAGACAAAGCCAGTTTTTCCCGAGGTATCGGAGAGTCGGCACTCTCCACTAGTCCTCGTTGGAGCACCCGCGTAAGGGTGTAGCTCCCCCTTGATCTTCGCAAAGACCAAGTGCAATCTACGGGCTGATCTTTTACCTCTCCGGCGCGGTGGATCGCCCACAACCGCTCACAAGCTTGGCTTGGGCCGCCCACAAGCTCTCCAAGAGGTCACCAAGCCGTCTAGGTGATGCCGATCACCAAGAGTAACAAGCTCGAACTCTCACTTGACCCAAACAAGGCCAAAGATATGGATGGATTCACACAAGTCACTCTTGATCAACTCTAAGGAAGAAGCTCACTTGAATTCGCAATTCACTCAACCTCCCTAAGGCTTTTGCAATCTCCCAGGGTCTCAAGGTGTGTTTAGCTATTTGAAGTGGCAAGAGACCTCCTATGGACGAGCACAAGGGATATAAATACCCCCCACACAAGCTCATGGCCGTTAGGTACAAAACCCTCTGTTTTCGGGTGCACCGGACGCTGTCAAGTTGTAGGGTCGAGATGGCGGACTAGAGGGGGGGTGAATAGTCCTTTATAACAACTAATCGCAACGGAATAAAACTTAATCGGTTCTAGCGACAATTCACCCCTCTAACTAAGACTCTAAACACCTTGCCAAAGATCCTAGCGAGAGGCAAAGGTGCAAGTCTAGCTTGAGCTTCCCTAAACCGTTCTAGCGCAAGATCACACAAACCTAAGCGCTAGTACCTTAAGCACCGGGGAAACTCCTATTAACTAGCAAGCAAAAGCGCACTAAGCACATAAGCTCACTACTTGCTCAATGACAAGGATACACAATCCAAATCAAAGAGCGCAACTCACTTTAGCTACACAAACTAAGTGAGAACTACTTCTAAGCTACACAAGCTAAGAAGGTGAGTGGCAAGCTACACAGGCTAACCGGTCTCACAAGAGCAACTACAACTACACAAATAAAGTAATGCACAATATAAATAACTTGTGTAGAAGGGAGCAAACCACCGCGAAGGATGGGAAGATGTTGACGCGGTGATTTATTTCCCGGAGGTTCACTTGTCGCCACAAGCTACGTCCTCCGTTGAGACAAGCTCCAAGGTTGCCGCCGGTCCTCTTGCTAGTGGTGACCCGCAAGTCACACTCTCCCACGTGGAGTGCTTACCACAAGCTCTAGCACTTGACTCGGCCGGACCACTTGTCGCTCTTCACGTCTCGCTCTACTAGCGATGCTCTTTGCGATCTCCCGCGGGGTGAGCTCCAACCCCTCACAAAGCTTCTCCGGAGCTAAGCACAATCTTCTTGCTTGCTTCACGGAGCCACAAGCCACCAAGCCGTCTAGGAGGTGGCAACCTCCAAGAGTAACAAGCACCACCGGCTTGCAACACGATCACCTAGTGCCACACGATGCAATCTCTCAATGCAACGCACTATCGATCGATCACTCACTCCTCGAATGTGAGTTCTATAAGCACAAGTGAGTTGGAGAGCACTAAGCCATGCACAAACAAGGGAGACACATTCCCAAGGTGCAAGACTCCTCCAACAGCCGGCCACAACCCTCTATTTATAGCCCTCAGCTCAAAAGAGCCGTTGCCAACTGAAAACAGCCGTCGGACCGACCGTCGGACCGAACTAGCGCGCCACCGTCGGACCAATGTCCACGGTCCGACGCTCCCGATGGCCGCCACGTGTCACTAGCCGTTTGAAGTCGAACGTTGGATCACAACGGCTATTTCTCGCGCCGTTTTTCCAACCGTCGGACGCTCAAGCCGATGGTCCGACGCGCGCACAGCTCCAGGCGTCGGACCGTCCGACTCTCACAGACGGGCCACAGCTCGGCCACCGTCGGACTCTCGCGTGGTTAGCCGTCGGACCAATGATCACCACGGTCCGACGCTTCCAGAGAGCTCCCCGAGCGCTCAAAACCGTCGGACTCCAGTCCGACGCTCACCGTCGGACTAAACTCTAGCGTCCGACGCTTTCCCGAACGCCACGCGTCACGCCGACACCGCTCGCCACCGTCGGACCGAAGCGGGCAATGGTCCGACGCTCGTTAACCGAGCGTCCGACGCTCGCTATTTGCCAGAACTAGGGTTAGGCGTCGGACTCTACTCAATGGTCCGACGCTATCCCTCCACACAGTCCGACGCTCCTTTTGAGCTCCTTTCAACTCCAAACTTCACCACCTTTGCAAATGTGCTAACACCAACAAGTGTACACCTCATGTGCATGTGTGTTAGCTTTTCACAAACATTTTCCAAAAGGATTTTTCACTCTTTTCACCACGCCACTCGATCCTAGCAACGTATGCAAGTTAGATCGCTCAAGTGGCACTAGATGACCAATATGCAAACAAGTTTGCCCCTCTTGATAGTACGGCCATCTATCCTAAATCCGGTCAAGCACTTCTCTACTCAACCTTAGACCGGTGAAATGGAAATGCCCTAGGTTATACCTTTGCCTTGCGCTTTCCATTTCGATCACCGTCTTCATCACCGTCTCCGACACCATCGATGCCAATGCAACACATGCACCAACATCTCATGAATGATATGATCCACTTCATATCATCACGTGGCTTTTGGTTCATCGATCCTTGACTTGCTTGCTCTTCACCGTTGCGTTGGTCCATCGGCGCCAAGCCATCACCCGACTTGCCCTTCACACTTGCAACCGGTCCGTCGACGCGAAGCCTCGTCTTGATCTTCTCCACCTAGCCACATGACTCCATGTCATGTCTCATGCGTTTAGCTCCTTCGTCTCTATGTGTGTGAGCTAAGCAACACTCAACACGCCATATCCACCTCCATGGCATAGTTGCTCATACACATATACCTGTGGACTAATCACCTGTGTAATCAACACTTAGACACATATTAGTCCACCTAAGTTGTCACTCAATTACCAAAACCAAACAAGGACCTTTCACAAGTTCACACCGGACGCGTTCGGTGCCCCCTTGAAAGGTAATTGAGTGACAATTTTGGTGGACTAATATGTATTTAAGTGTTGATTATACAGGTGATTAGTCCACAGGTATATGTGTGTGAGCATCTATGCCGTGGAGGTGAAAATGGCTTGGAGATGATGCGTAGCTCACACATATGGAGATGAAGGAGCTAAATGCATGATACATGACATGGAGTCATGTGGCTAGGTGGAGAAGATCAAGACATGACTTGGCGTCGACGGACCGGTTGCAAGTGTGATGGGCAAGCTAGTGGGCTTGGCGCCGATGGACCAACGCAACGATGAAGAGCAAGTGAAGTCGAGGATCGATGGACCAAAAGCCACGTGATGATATGAAGTGGATCATATCAGTGTTGAGGTGTTGGTGAATGTGTTGCACAGCATCGATGGTGTCGGAGATGGTGATGAAGACAGTGATTGGAATGGAAAGCGCAAGGCAAAGGTATAACCTAGGGCGTTTCCATTTCACCGGTTTAAGGTTGAGTAGAGAAGTGCTTGACCAGATTTAGGATAGATGGCCGTACTATCAAGAGGGGCAAACTTGTTTGCATATCGGTCATCTAGTGCCACTTGAGCGATCTAACTTTGCATACGTTGCTAGGATCGAGTGGCGCGGTGAAAAGAGAGAAAATTCTTTGTGAAAATGATTGTGAAAAGCTAACACACATGCACATGAGTTGTACACTTGATGGTGTTAACACATTTGCCGAAGGAGGTGAAGGTTGAGAGGTTTTGGGTTGTCTCTTCGGTGGTGTTTCAGTGGAGAAACACGCACCGAACGCTGCACCGGACGCTGAGGCGCGCGTCCGGTTAAGGTGGCCGAGGACAGCGTGTTTTGGTGCAGTTGCACCGGACGCGGAGCAGTTACTGTTCCCGCGTCCGGTGGTTGTGACATGGCAGTGTATGAGAGAGCAGAGCCGCACCGGATGCTGTTGTTTGTCCGGTGGGTGCGCACTGGACGCGTCCGGTGGCACTGGGGTGCTCTCGGGTGCTCTCTAGTCGCGCACCGGACACTGAGCTCCGCGCGTCCGGTGTGGACAGAGAAGGCGCGAGCTGAGTTAGCCGTTGGCGTATAATGGTTACTTTCAAACGGATAGCTGACGTGGCGTTCGTCCGGTGCTCCTGTCTGCGCGTTCGGTGCGGGCGTTTTCAGTGGAGTGAAGGGGTAACGGCTCTATTTGTCTTGTGGGCTATAAATAGAGCTTAGGGCCGGCCAAGGCAGGGGTTGAGCACCTTGGGAATGTGTTTCCCTTGCTAGTGCTTGGCTTGGTGCCCTCCTACTCATTTGTGCTAATTGACATCGCATTCAAGAGTGAGAGATCGATCGCTAGTGCGTTGCATCATGAGGATTGCCTCGAGTGGCACTAGGTGATCGAGTTTCAAGCCAATGGTGCTTGTTACTCTTGGAGGTCATCATCTCCTAGACGGCTTGGTGGCGAGAGGCTCCTTGGAAGCAAGCAAGGAGTTTGTGCTTGGCTCCGGAGCAAGCTTGTGAGGGGTTGGAGCTCACCCCATGGGAGATCGCGAAGAGCATCGCTAGTAGAGTGAGACGTGAAGAGCGACAAGTGGTCCGGCCGGATCGAAGAGCAAGTGCTTGCTGACTCCCCACGTGGGGGTGGTGACTTGTGGTGGGTCACCTCTTGCTAGAGGATCGGCGGCAATCTTGGAGCTTGTCTCAACGGAGGACGTACCTTGTGGCGACAAGTGAACCTCCGGGCAAAAATCACCACGTCAACATCTTCCCATCCTTCGCGGTGGTTTGCTCCCTTCTACACAAGTTATTTATATTGTGCTTTACTTTACTTGTGTAGTTGTAGTTGTTCTTGTGAGATCGGTTAGCTTGTGTAGCTTGCCGCTCACGTTCTTAGCTTGTGTAGCTTAGAACTAGTATCTTGCTTAGCTTTTGTAGCTAAGTAAGTTGCGCTCCTTGATTAGGATTGTGTATCCTTGTCATTGAGCAAGTAGTGAGCTTAGATGCTTAGTGCTCTTTTACTTGCTAGTTGGTAGGAGTTTCCCCAGTGCTTAAAGTACTAGTGCTTAGATTTGTGTGACCTTGCGCTAGAACGGTTTAGGGAAGTTCAAGCTAGGCTTGCACCTTTGTTTCTTGCTAGGATCTTTGACAAGCTGCTTAGAGTTATAGTTAGAGGGGTGAATCGTTGCTAGAGCTGAATAGGTTTTATCCCGCTGTGATTAGTTGTTAAAAAGGACTATTCACCCCCCTCTAGTCCACCATCTCGACCCTACACGTGGTATCGGAGCTTGGTCTCTGTTGACGGTCGATAACATCAACTTTTATTAGAACTTTAGACACAAAAGGATACATGAAAACATACTAGTCTAGGGTTTTAACTGACAGTTTCCACGAGTTTTGCATATTCTGTATTTTCCAGGGACTATTCCAGAAAAGCATAAAAGAAGGGTTAAAGAGCATAAAAGACATGAAACTTAACCGCGAAGGAAACATCATCATCGGGACGTGTGAAGAGTGTAGAAGGCACCCGAAGCAACCTAGGGCCGAGCCCTGGCCAGGTGGGGCCGGCTGGCCCTGGGGTGGGGCTGGGCGGCGCCCTCCCCTAGGGTTTCGCCGCCGCTTTCTGGAGTCTTCTTCTGCCACCTTTGAGGAGTCATTTTGGCCCTTGTTTCAAGTCGGTTTGGTCCTACGGCGCACGTTCATCCCACCAGGCTATAAATAAAGGGGCAGGCCCCCCTGGAGGCATCAATCAATCAATCATTCATCGAAGGCAACAAGTCTTCAAGTCATCAAGAGCCTTCTAGTTCATAGTTCTAGCCTAGTTAGATTAGAGAGTAGAGGAGATCTAGTTCTTCGGCGGGATCTGGAGCCCCGGCGATCGTCTGGAGCGCAGAGTTTGGTATAGTTCTAGTTCTTTCTCTATTATTGTATTCTTCATTATGATTAGGGAAACATTGTTCTTAATAGTTCATATGTCCTTGATTACATTAGTCTTTGTCTACTTTAATTATATGTCTAGTATAGTTGGTTTGATCTTATTGAATTCTTGTAATTGCTCGTATAGCGTTTATCCAAACGATCGTTGGGTAGATGATGAATAATGTGTAGACGTGGTGTCTAGATATTTCGTTTATCTGCGAGTGCACCCTGATGTGCCGGGTCATGTGGTAGTTCGCGTAGGTGACAGCTACGTTGATTCCTCTGTAGTCCACCCCCCTATGTAGGCAAGCAGGCACGGTCGCGAAGTTGGGTGATAACTCTGTTTTACACCTTTCCTAGATGATGCCCTTTGCATGTGATCATGATATAGGACTAATCTGACAATGATTGCTAGATGTAATTGCACTAGTTAGAGTTATTCATTGACGTAGTTATAGAATTACCTTAGATATTAATTTCTTAGTTTATTCATTGGCTAGCTATTACTATGGTTAGAAAGTGCTCTGATGTTTATCTTTATTAATGATGCTTGATCATACTTATCACCTTATTTATCTTTATTATCTTGTGATTTCTTCCTGTTATGAGTAGAGTATATGACATTGGTAATTTCACTTATTCATTGTATATGGTTGTTATCAATATAATAGATTGTAGTTTAACCAAGTCCTTCCCAGTGGTATAAATATAAATCGACAACCTGTCAGAACTCCTAGTAAAATGCTACAATGGTATAATTATCTGTCCAGTTGCAGAATTGTTCTTAGTTTATATTTATTTATATTTTTACCTAGTCACATGGAATAATATGTAAAACCTTTATTTATTCTTAGCATATATAATTAGGATTGACAACCCAGTTCATGCTAAAGAATGTTGGTAATAGATAAGTGGCTAGTTGCTAATGATCAGTTAATTAAATACCATACATCTTCTAATCTCGTCTCTAGTGTTAAAGGTTATAAAGTTATTTTGGGCAACGTTAGTAGATGTCAACAAACATTTTTGGCGCCGTTGCCGGGGAAGGCACATTAAACTTAGGAAATATTGATAACACATATGCATCATGGATAAGATTGTATTACCGATTGATCTCTAACTCAAACAGGCACACCCCTGTTTTTTATCATTTACTAATTTCAAGCTACCATCAAGAACACCCATCGCTGCTCAAGTTAGTTCATCAAAGGAGCTAGCTCTAACATTGGAAGAAGAACACTTAGGAGAAGATTTATCTCCTGTGTTCGAAGACATGGCTGAGAAGACATTGCGCGAGTTCTCTGCCCCAACAACAAAAAACATCCGGACTGGACCAGCAGTCAACACGGGGGAGAATGGATTCGAGCTCAATCCTGCTCTTATCACCATGGTTCAAGCCAGCCAGTTTTGTGAAAAAGCTCATGAAGATGCAAGTGCACACTTACAACATTTTTTAGAGATCTGCAGCACCTTCACGATCAGAGGAGTACCAAGAGATGCTATTTTACTCCGTCTTTCCCATTTTCACTTTTGGGGAAGGCTAAGCAGTGGTTCTACACCAACAAAAACAAGAACACTACATGGAACGGCAAGACAAATGCTCTGCGTGGGAAAATCTCAAGTTTTCAACAGCAACATGACGAATCATTCACTGAAGCATGGGAGAGATTCCAAGATTACATTGAAGACTGTCCTCATCATGGGATAGAGGATTGGCTACTGATGCAGACCTTCTACCACGAGCTTATCTCAAGGACCCGTGAGTCCATAGATGCTGCAGCTGGAGGAACTTTCCTGTCACCGAAGCTTCCAGAAGCTCAAGCACTTGTAGAGAAGTTGGCCTCAAATCCGAGCTGTAATGAAGAACGTACTCAACCTCGCAAGAGAGGAGGAGGCATCCATCATTTGAAGGAGACCGACATGGTCACTGCCAAGCTAGACCTCATCATGAAGAAGCTCGATATAGAGAAGAAGGAAGTCATGCATATATTGATGATTTCCGCATGACCTGTGAATAATATGGAGATTACGCGCATTCAGCTTCCAACTGCCTTACGTTGCAAGAGGATGTGAACTTCATCAACAATAACACCTACTATCGTCCTCAGCAAGGTCAAGGATGGAACCAGCCAAACCAAGGATGGAATCAGCAACCTCAACAAGGTAATTACCAAGGTAACAACCAAGGTAATAAGTATAATAATTACAATCTTCCACCTTTAAGATATTTAGTTGCTGGTCAATCTAAATTGATAGACCAAATGTCTAGAAAGGTAGCCTCGAATGATAAAGCTTTAGAAAACATTAATATCAGAATGGATACCTTTGTTTCTGCTATAAAGAATTAGCACAACTTTAATAAAATGTTAGAATCACAATTAGCTCAGCTAGCTGCTGCTGTCTCTCCATTTGAGAAAGGTAAGATTCTGGGCCAGCTGGAAGATTTGGAAACTGCTAACCTTGTTGATATTCACAATGCAACACAATACCAAATTGAACCTGCAAATATACAGTGGATAGATCACTCACTACCTGAGAAGATGGGAGACCCTGAAAGACCTGCCATTCCTATCTCCATAGGATGTCACAGCTTTTCAGAAGCTATCTGCGATTTCGGGACAAGTGTCAACAAAATGCCTAAGGTAATTTATGAGAGAATATTATGTGATCCTTTGTTATACACAGATATGCGTTTGCAGCTTCCAGATCAATTTATTTGCTACCCCGAGGGAGTACTAGAAGAAGCTATTATCAGAGTGGGGCAATCATATGTCCCAATTGACTTTGGCGTTTCTTAGCATCACTACTAAAGATAGACTATAAGTCCGTTCTTAATAATAATACTAGAAACGTAAATTGACATTCCCAACCACCATTACTTCAAAAAGGTAACCCTTGGCCCTTAATGGTGCCGGCCTAGGTAATGCAGTCTGATAATAGCAGTTAGAAGTGACAGATTGGCCTTCCTAACCGTCATTACTTACGATATGCAAAACTGTGACACGACGCCGTGGGGTGCACAAGAATTATAATCCTTAAGTAATGGTACTTAGGTATGCCAATCATGATAGCTCAGTATAGATAAATCTGCAAGCACACGGAACTATCATTGTAGCATTTCAACCCGTGAGTATTCAGGGGTGTCGTATTTATAATTTCCCATAGGAGGGCAGGACGAATGCATCTAGCTTTGGCATAAACATGATCACTTATTGAATGCATAGGTAGACATAGCATAGGCAGGGGTAAATCATAGTTCAAAGATAGTGGACACACATCTGAGCCGACCTCAAGGATAAAAGAGAAATAAAAAATAAAAAAATATATCTAATTGAGCAGGCATTGGTCATATATAACTATGCAAAGAACTGTTAGTAAACATCTAACTAGCATGTCTAGTATCGGGACTAGGTCTGGGATGATAGGGAGATCCCCGTAGTTGGTCTGTCAGCCGATAGAGACTTTACGAACTCCTACCCAATATCCGAACGTGGGGGAGTGCTAGGGATGTACAGGGCTGTCACCACCTGCCCACCTACCCCTCTGCCCGTGGGATACCGGCATATTCGCCGATCTCCGCATACCCGAGCACCATGCTCGCGTACTTGGAAACAACTCCTAGCCCCCTAGGACCCCACCCCTTCGAAGTGACAAGCTAGGCTAAGAGCAACCGAGAAGGCACGACGAACCGTCACCTCATCCCTAGTTCTTCCTCTATTCATACTAAGTCGATGAACGATGAAGAACAATGATGAACATATCGAGAACATAACACATAAACTATAGCTAGTTCATATATCATGATCATAACATGTCCAAGACTATACTCTAGTAATTATCATTGCTATATAAATAAGATAAGAACTTGAACTTGGAAGAGAACTGCATTGTATTCATACCGAGGTGTTCCTTCTTCTCCCAAGGATACAAACTCTTCTTTCTAGCTCTTGCCTTGCTCTAATACTAAAACTAATCTAAATAATACAAGTGAGAGGTGAGGTAAATGGCTCCAAATGATGGTGTGTGTTGAAGAGGAGCTCTCCCTCTCTTTTATAGTCCAACTAGGGCGGTTTGGGCGTTCTAAGTATGGAAGGAGGTGAAATCGCCTTTGCCAAACCGCCATGAGCACCGCCTGAGGAGGATGGGCCCGGGAGGCCCCACCAGGGGGGCGGCCGCCCCCGGGGGCGGTCGGTCCCTGGGGAGCGCCATCTGGCCACCGCCTTCGGGTGGTCGGTTGCTCCGTGGGCCTGGGCCTCCACCTGCGGTTACGGATGGATCTAATTTAGTGTTTGAAGTGGGCTTTCTTATTTTCTTGGATTGCGCCTTCTCTGAATACGTTTCCTGGATGTGCGCTTTCTTTATGGTTTTTGTGCATTTCCACATGTCATACCTGCAAGTCAAGTACACACCAAAACTTGTGGAAATGTTAGTTTAAAGCCTTACCTACTATTTATTTTAGTAACATATTGGCGGTAAGAAATAGGCTTTAAGGACCGCCAACACCAGCCTCGTTGTGGATGGGAGGAGTTCCCTGATAAGATTGTGAAGCATGAAGACTGCTACCAGGAGCCAGAAGAAGCCGTACAAGCACCACGCTGGAGTGAGTGGAAAGCAGAAGCTAAGAGGATGGACCAGATTGCTAAGGCAGAGAAAGACGAGATTCAGGCACAAGTAGAAGAATGGATGAAGAGAGACGAAGAATCAAGAGAAACATACAAGGAAGAGCTGGAACTAGAAAAGAGAGAAGCAGAAGAGACAGAAAAGAGATGGAAGGAGAAAGAAGATGCACCTGCTACACCACCGCAAAATGGGGAATTGACTAAGGTAACCTCAGACGATGAACCTACTGAGTAAGTACTCTCCTCTATCTAAGTCCTGTCGGTAGACTTTAAATTCCGTACCCTACCCATAAGGTTAGAATGGTAGTTATCTAACTAAGTTAGCATTCATTAGTAATTTTGCTTAGCACATTTATTAGCATAATCATTTTTTGCATATTAAAAATAAAACCAAAAAAATATTTACTGCTTTATTTATTGTATCATAAATATTAGAGCCCCATGTAAATGAACTTATGGTAACCCTGTAGGCATATTTACTGTGGTGGCATAAAAATAAAAATAAAAATAACAATCTATATTTACTTTGTTGCATTATGAAAATTCTAAGCCCCATGGGAATGAATATTCCCTGTGGTGGCATAAAAACATATATAGCATGCACATATTTTTTTTATTGCTGCATAAGAAAATTAGAAAAAACCCCAAAAAGACAATCCTGTTAGAATCCTTCTAAAATCTATTAATTCAAATCAACTTAAAGAATAATCAAAGTGCTCATTGGCTGACCGCTAACCCCTTAATAATTCGAGCCTCGAGTTTTGGTTTTCTTGTTGGAGTATAACTATGCAGGAACAATATTGTGACTAAGGAGAGAGTCTATTAGTGGCACCCACCAGACTACTACTAGCTCACTCTGAGAAACATTCAAGCTCACTCTTAGATGCTTAGTGCTCTTTTGCTTGCTAGTTGGTAGGAGTTTCCCCGGTGCTTAAAGTACTAGTGCTTAGATTTGTGTGACATTGCGCTAGAACGGTTTAGGGAAGTTCAAGCTAGGCTTGCACCTTTGTTTCTTGTTAGGATCTTTGACAAGGTGCTTAGAGTTATAGTTAGAGGAGTGAATCGTTGCTAGAGCTGAATAGGTTTTATCCCGCTGTGATTAGTTGTTTAAAAGGACTATTCACCCCCCTCTAGTCCACCATCTCCACCCTACACGTGGTATCGGAGCTTGGGAGGTGTTGACGGTCGATAACGTCAACTTTTATTAGAACTTTAGACACAAAAGGATACATGAAAACATACTAGTCTAGGTTTTTAACTGACAGTTTCCATGAGTTTTGCATGTTCTATATTTTCTAGGGACTAATCCAGAAAAGCATAAAAGAAGGGTTAAAGAGCATAAAAGACACGAAACTTAACCGCGAAGGAAACATCATCATCGGGACGTGGGAAGAGTGTAGAAGGCACCGGAAGCAACTTGGGGCCAAGCCCTGGTCAGGTGGGGCCGGCCGGCCCTGGGGTGGGGCCAGGCAGTGCCCTCCCCAAGGGTTTCACCGCTGCCTTCTGGAGTCTTCTTCCGCCGCCTTTAAGGAGTCATCTCGGCCCTTGTTTCAAGTCGGTTTGATCCTACGGCGCACGTTCAACCCACCGGGCTATAAACAAAGGGGCAGACCCCCTCCCTGGAGGCATCAATCAATCAATCATTCATCGAAGGCAACAAGTCTTCAAGCCATCAAGAGCCTACTAGTTCATCAAGAGCCTTCTAGTTCATAGTTCTAGCCTAGTTAGATTAGAGAGCAGAGGAGATCTAGTTCTTTGGCGGGATCTGGAGCCCCGGCGATCGTCTGGAGCGCAGAGTTCTGTATAGTTCTGGTTCTTTCTCTATTATTGTATTCTTCATTATGATTAGGGAAACATTGTTCTTAATAGTTCATATGTTCTTGATTACATTAGTATTTGTCTACTTTAATTATATGTCTAGTATAGTTGGTTTGATCTTATTGAATTCACGTAATTGCTCGTATAGCATTTATCCAAACGATCGTTGGGTAGATGATGAACAATGTGTAGACGTGGTGTCTAGATATTTTGTTTATCTGCGAGTGCACCCTGATGTACTGGGTCGTGTGGTAGTTCGCGTAGGTGATAGCTACGTTGATTCCTCTATAGTCCACCCCACATATGTAGGCAAGCAGGCACGGTCGCGAAGTTGAGTGATGACTCTGTTTCACACCTTTCCTAGATGATGCCCTTTACATGTGATCATGATATAGGACTAATCTGACAATAATTGCTAGATGTAATTGCACTAGTTAGAGTTATTCATTGACGTAGTTATAGAATTACCTTAGATATTAATTCCTTAGTTTATCCATTGGCTAGCTATTACTATGACTAGAAAGTGCTCTGATGTTTATCTTTATTAATGATGCTTGATCATACTTATCACCCTATTTATCTTTATTATCTTGTGACCTCTACCTGTTATGAGTAGAGTATATGACATTGGTAATTTCACTTATTCATTGTATATGGTTGTTATCAATATAATAGATTGTAGTTTAACCAAGTCCTTCCCAGTGGTATAAATATAAATCGATAACCTGGTAGAACTTCTAGGTAAAATGTTACAATGGTATAATTATCTGTCCGCTTGCAGAATTGTTCTTAGTTTATATTTATTTATATTTCTGCCTAGTCACATGGAATAATATGTAAAACTTTTATTTATTCTTAGTATATATAATTAGGATTGACAACCCAGTTCATGCTAAAGAATGTTGGTAATAGATAAGTGGCTAGTTGCTAATGATCAGTTAATTAAATACCATACATCTTCTAATCTCGTCTCTAGTGTTAAATGTTATAAAGTTATTTTGGGCGACGTTAGTAGATGTCAACAGTCTCTCTTTTGTGGTCTTCACCGACCCGAGAAGGTGGCGTGCTATGGGCTAATGACTGTCCACACATTTTTATGGCACACACTTTGCACGGTGGAGAAATTGGATGCAATGCAATATTAAGTTTATTTTTCCCCAAATGTGGTGAATGGTAGATGTTGGCTTTTCTCATGCGGTTCATCGAAAGAACACAACCAAAGCGCAAGAGAAATGCTTACATCTAGATCGCCAAGCAATTAACATGTTTTATAGATATTTGGATGATAGCATTTTTGGAGAGATCATAGACTTTGAGACTTCCCATGAGATTTGTTCATTTCTCAATGCAAAGTATGGCAAGCTCTCCGATGATGATGAAGCCAAAGAGCAAAAGCTTGGTGATAGAGTTGAGGAGGTTGAGGATATCCACAACTCGGTGATTGTGGAGGAGTGCACCTCCTCAAGGTCAAGTGAGGAAGGCAATGTCTCTACCTCAAGCTCACTTGACGACGGCTACGAGAGTGATGCATCAACAAGCTCATCATCCTCATCACATAGCTACACGTCACTCGGTGGCGGAAAGGTATCACTTGGTAATGTGATTGTTGATTGTGATGATCCAAATTTTGAGCTTGTATGCAAACTCGTTAATGCTTTAAGAAATGAGATGAAAAAACAAAGAATTTGACTAATGAAAACTCATTTCTAAAGAACACATGTGAACAACAAAAGCATCTACTTTATGTCATGAGTTGTTCACATGAGGAGCTAAAATTGACTCATGAGGAGCTTAGTGTTGCTCATGAGAATTTGGTAAAAGGCCATGCTTTTCTCACTAAAGAGCTTTCAAATGAAAAACTTAAAGCTAGTGAAAGCTCATCACTTGGGTCAAATGATCAATATTGCTACTAACCCTTGTGATGTAGGTATGAAGAACGTATCCACCTCTTGTGATGATTTACTCTCTATGCCTTGTTATTCACTTTTGGATACTTGTTCTACTTCTATATCTTGTGAGACTAACCTTTTGAAGGAGAACAATGAGCTCAAGAGTCAAGTGAATAACTTGAGCAACAATATAGCAAGGTTGTCGGGTACCGAAGTATGGGGTACCCAACTTCAACGCAAAAACAAGCAACCTCAGTGCAGCCTGGCCCAAATAAAGCCAGCCGAAGCCCACGAAGGCTACGCGCGTGAAGGCCCAAAGTGGCCTCCCGTAAGGCCGGGCGCCACCCTCGGGCACCAAACCTCCGATCCGCCCGAGCCTCCATGAAAGGGCTCGGGACAACGGCACCCGCGGTCGCCAAATCTCCGATTCGCCCGAGCCTCCACGAGAGGGCTCGGGACAGCGGCACCCTCGAGTGCTAAATCTCCGATTCGCCCGAGCCACTTCATCCTCCTCGAGCACGATCCCTCTAAAGGCATCCAATGCGCATTCGACGTCAGCAAGGCAATCTTGGACCGCAAGGGATCCCTCTGACCACTTTACAGGCGCGGCCCCACTGACTAGACACCGTGAGGCAACGTCACCCCGCTCGTGCATGCCCTCCGTACCCACTGCCATACCTCCTCCGGAGACTGATACGGCGGTTCCACTCCTCCCACTCCGTCTAAGGACAGTCAACCGGATGACGCCCCTTGCTGACGGAGAGATTATCCAACTACGACAGCTCCTGCCCATAACGCACGAGCCTCGCAGGAACGGGAGAGGTGACGGCTGTCCCGCCGACCCGAGAGTATGAGCAATGTGGCAACAAGACCGTTCGCCCCTCGAGAAGGTACCGCACATGAGAGGAAAATACGCCCAAAGGAGGACACCCCTAGTGACCGGTCCCGTCACGCTCCCGACGGCAAGGATGGCTCCCGAGCCTCGGGAGTCAATCTTTGAGACTCAACCAGTCTTCTCGTTGCACTGTGCAGGACCGGACGTGACGCCATGACACACCGCTATGCAGCAAGCCACGTCCCATACACTGTGCCACCTTGGAACTCAACGATCGAACAGTGAAAGATCAGTCGAATGACCGAAGCCATATCACCGAAGCGCCAAGACGATGGCATGGCTGACGATGGTCACTAATCACCTCTGCTCCCACTATGCCGAAGTATCGTCATCATAAGTCACCGCATGTAACTCTAGCTTCTCCCTTGTAACTATAAAAGGGAGGGCGGAGGCCAATCACAAGGAGAGACACGAAGTTCACGACACCAACACACAACACAACAACATGAAAACGAAGGCATCCTCTTCCGCACACAAGAGACTTGGGATACTCTTCCTCTCTCGACTCAGCTTGTAACCCCCTACTACAAGCACCCCGGTGCAAGGCAACACGACTCGCCTCTCCACTAGACGTAGGGCCCTCTTGGCCTGAACCAGTATAAATCTTTCGTGTTCCTCCATGCACACCATCCGAAACCTCAACCGCAAAACACAAGTTACTAGCCGGTGTTAGCGCCCGCCAAAACTAGCACCGACAGTTGGCGCGCCAGGTAGGGGGCTTTTGCGTGTTGACGTAGGTTTTGAATGGCAGCCAGCTCCACCACGCTTCCCGCTGGCGCGGTGCTCCGGTTCGGCACTCTCGAGTTTGTGGCCACCGGCCAAGGGCTCGAGATGAACCTGCGCCCGACCGGACCCCGCGTCCTTGTCATCCCAACTCCGGCGCAGCAGGCGGCCATAGAAGGGACCTGTGCAACGCTTTCACCCGCCTCAGAGGACAGGGGAAACGTTGCACGCCACCCCCGGCGGACCAGGAGGAGGAGGCGCAGCAGCGCCAACCAGCCTCTGGCCACGGGAGGTGTGGCCAACCAGGCACTCCCAACGTGGGAAGCCAATGCTGCACCAGCTGCTGTCCCGGGATCTCCGGCACCAGTGGCCACGTATCCGCTTATTGCCCGGAGGATGGGCAAAAGCGGAAACACGACGCCGGCTAAACTTTCTCTCCGCCCTCACCAGGGGAGGGGAACGACGCCGTCGGCCCCCTTTAGGCTCCAAACCGCCATGGATGCCCACGTTCGTGCAGTTCGCACATTATTGCGTGAATTGTCGAACACTCCAGTCTAGCGCCTCGAGCGCCTGGACATCCTCGTGGGAGACCTCATGGCATCCTCACCGTCGTCCCCTGGGAAAAGTGCCAGGACGCATGGCGGTGGGGAAACGGATACCACCATCAACCTCACCCCTCGAGAACACTCGGAGGGGTGGGACCGTTATGGCCGAACCTCGTCGTCTCGTCGCAGCTACAGCGACGATGATGACGAGTTCTGGGCAAATGTGGACTTCGCCGCCCACACCGACGGCTCGGGGGAGAATACCCTGAGCGTCATCTCCAACTCGGACCAGTCCTACATCGACCCCGCTCGAGAGTGCTACAACTTGATGCACCCCGATGAGGGGTGGGTGGAGGACGTCCACTCAGGGGACAACGACGACGTACCCCCTCCATCGCAACCCTAGCACCAAGAAGTCACGCCCCCTCCAGCGGCCCTGCGGTCTGCACGGTCAGCCAGTGGGCAGGAACATCTCGACCCGCACCTCAAACCCCGGAGCTAGAGCAGCTTTGGGAGCTTGAGGCGCGGATGGACGAGGACCGCTTGCGCCTCACCCAGCCGCGAGCTACGCTGGAGCACGACGAGCGGCGGAACGACAGAGGAGCAGCTCGGCGTCGAGCCCGAGGTGTTCAGGACTGAATCGTTGCTGACGATAGGGCCGAGACGTCGGGGGCCGCCCCCCGGGCAAGCCGAAAGCTCGCGGAAGCGGCGATGCTGCTCCGGAGCATACCTAAGCCCTTCATCGAGGAAGCACGGCAGCTCAGGGATGAACTCAAGGACCTCCTGGAGGATGCAGCCGTCCTCCAGGCAGAAAACTCGGCGTCGCGACACCGTGGCACTGAAAGTCACCAGCGTGGCGGCATAGCACGCCACGAGCGCGAAGCCTCGGTTCGACCCGAAGTTCCAAAGGCCCTGCCAGTCCACCAACGGCTTGGCAAGGACGTCGACGTCCGAGCCATTCTGCAATCCCGCAGCCGGCGGAAGACTGATGGAGCCGCGCACGGCTATAACATCCATCGGGGCGGGCGCTATGACTCGGATAAGGATCGCGAACCCTCACCCGAGCCCTCAGGACCTCGCGTCTTCAGCGAGGCCATCCGGAGGGCCAAGTTCCCGCCCTGGTTTCGATAGCCGGCAACATAACCAAATACTCAGGGGAAACGAGCCCCGAGCTTTGGTTTGTAGATTACTGTCTTGCATGCCTACTTGGCGGCGCGCAGGATGACCTTATTATTATCCGCAACCTCCCCCTGTTCCTCGCCGACTCTGCAAGAGCTTGGCTGGAGCACCTTCCCCCACGGATGATCTTTGACTTGAGCGATCGGGTCAAGATCTTCGTAGGGAACTTACAGGGCACGTACGTGCGCCCTGGTAACTCCTGGGACCTCCTCAGCTGCAAGCAGAAACCGGGCGAGTCCCTCCGGGACTACATCTGGCGCTTCTCCAAGCATTACAACGAGCTGCCCTAGGTTGCCGACTCCGACGTCATCGGAGCATTCACGGCAGGAACTTCCTGCAAGGAGCTAGTTCACGAGCTAGGGCGTAAGACGCCGACCAGCGTCGCCGAGCTCATGAAGATTGCTACCAGCTTCGCCTCAGGGGATGAGGCAGTGGGAGCTCTTTTCTCCGACCCTAAGGGCAAACGAAAGGAGGAGGCCCCCGAGGGCACCTCTTCCCGAGCCCCGACCAACAAGAAGAAGAAGGGGAAGGGAAAGCTCCCACCACGCAGCGACCCCTTGGTGGCAGCCACCGAGCCCAAGGGAGCACGGCCCCCTCGGGGCCGTTTTGACGAAATGCTGACCAAGTCGTGCCCATACCACACAGGTCCGGTGCAGCACACGCTCGGTCAATGCGTAATGCTCAAAAAGCATTACGGCCGGCAAGCGTTCAAGGAGGAAGCCGGCAAAAAGCCCGCCAAGGACCAGGAGGACAAGGACGGGAAAGACAACGACTTCCCGCCCATCGAAAAGTGCCTCATGATCTTTGGCGGGCCAGGGACCACCCCAACGCCGCGCCAGCGAAAGCGCGAGCGCCGTGAGGTCTACTCCGTCGGGCCAGCGACACCTCGCTTCGTCGACTGGTCGCGCGACGCGATCACCTTCGGTCGGGATGACCACCCGGACTACGTCCCATCGCCAGGACGTTACTCGCTCGTTGTCGACCCCGTCGTCGGCAACACGAGGCTCACCAAAGTCCTCATGGACGGAGGTAGTGGCCTCAACCTTCTCTACGCTGATACCCTCGATTCGATGGGAATCAGCCGCTCGCTCCTCCGGGCCACGACGTCCCCATTCCATGGGATAGTGCCCGGAAAGAGCGTGCAACCCCTCGGGCAGATCGACCTGCCCGTCTACTTTGGGACCCCTGACAATTTCAGGAAGGAGGTCCTAACTTTTGAAGTGGTAGGCCTCCGCGGCACCTACCATGCCATCCTTGGGAGGCCGTGTTACGCCAAGTTCATGGCGGTCCCGAACTACACCTACCTCAAGCTTAAGATGCCTGGGCCTAAGGGGGTCATCACCATCAGCACATCCTACCAGCACGCGTACCAATGCGACATCGAAAGTTGCGAGTACGCCAGCGCATTGGAGGAGTCGGCTCTCATCGCCGACCTCGAGCAGATGGCGAAGGAGGTCCCCGACCCCAAGAGGACCACGGGCACCTTTGAGCCCGTCGAGGGAGTGAAAGGGATTCCCCTCAACCCGAACTCCGCCGACGGCAAGGTGCTGAAAGTTAGCACCACCCTCGACCCCAAATAGGAAGCCGTGCTCGTCGACTTTCTCTGCAAGCACGCTGACGTGTTTGCTTGGAGTCCCTCGGACATGCCAAGCATCCTGAGGGAGGTCACCGAGCACTCCTTGGACATTCGGGCCGGGTCCAAGCCGGTGAAGCAGCGCCTGCGCCGATTCGACGAGGAGAAGCGTCGGGCCATTGGGGAGGAGGTGCAGAAGCTTTTGGCGGCCGGATTCATCAAGGAGGTCTTCCATCCAGAATGGTTAGCAAATCCTGTTTTGGTTAAAAAGAAAAAAGAAAAATAGAGAATGTGTGTCGATTACACTAGTCTAAATAAAGCTTGTCCTAAGTATCCATTTCTATTATCTCGCATTGACCAAATAGTTGATTCTACTACTGGTTGCGAACGACTTTGCTTTCTTGATGCATATTCCGGTTACCATCAGATTCGTATGAAAGAGTCCGACGAATTAGCGACTTCTTTCATTACTCCTTTCGGCACATATTGTTATGTCACCATGCCATTTGGCCTAAAAAACGCGGGCGTAACTTACCAGCGCTGCATGCTCAAAGTTTTTGGGGACCTCATCGGGTGGACCGTTGAGGCGTACATAGACGATATAGTGATAAAATCTAGGAAGGACAGCGACTTAGTAGCCGACCTAGAAAGGGCATTCGACTGCCTCAAGAGTAAAAATATAAAGCTAAACCCCAAGAAGTGCGTTTTCGGGGTCCCTCGGGGCGTGCTCCTCGGGTTCATCGTTTCCGAGCGTGGCATCGAAGCCAACCCGGAAAAAATATTGGCCATCACTCAGATGGGCCCGATCCGAATCCTCAAGGGTGTGCAAAAGCTCATGGGGTGTCTTGCAGCCTTGAGCTGATTCATCTCTAGGCTTGGTGAAAAGGGGCTTCCCCTGTATCGGTTGCTGAAGAAAAATGAGCAGTTTACCTGGACCCCCGAGGCCCAGGAAGCCCTCGAAAGGCTGAAAGCTCTAGTTTCCAAAGCACCGGTCCTCGTGCCGCCAACGAAGGAAGAAAACCTCTTGTTATATGTTGCTGCCAATAACCAGGTTGTGAGCGCAGCAATTGTCATCGAACGACAAGAGGAAGGGCATGCCCTACCGGTGCAACGGCCGGTTTACTTCATTAGCGAGGTCTTGTCCGAAACCAAGACGCGCTACCCTCAGATCCAGAAGCTGGTGTACGCAATTGTCCTCGCTCGGCGCAAGTTGCGACACTACTTCGAGTCACATCCTGTGACCGTGGTGTCATCGTTTCCCCTTGGGGAGGTGATACAGAGTCGCGAGGCCATGGGAAGAATCGCAAATGGGCAATCGAGCTCATGGGCGACGGCATCACCTCCGCGCCACGCAAGGCCATCAAGTCCCAGGTGTTGGTGGATTTTGTGGCAGAGTGGACCGAGACACAGTTGCCGCCGCAGCTCTCCCGGGACGAGTACTGGGTCATGTATTTCGATGGGTCGTTGATGAAGACGGGTGCCGGCGTAGGCATCGTGTTCATCTCACCCCTCGGAGTCTGACTCAAGTACCTCCTGAGGATGCATTTCACCGCTTCCAACAACGTGGCGGAGTACGAGGCACTCGTCAACGGACTTCACATCACCATCGAGCTGGGTATCAGACGCCTCGAGGCACGAGGCGATTCTCAGCTCGTGGTGGACCAGGTGATGAAGGAGTCGACGTGCCATGACACGAAGATGGCGGCCTACAGCAAGTTGGTGCGGCGGCTCGAGGAAAAATTCGACGGCCTCGAGCTCAACCACGTCGCGCGTAGGTATAACGAGGAGGCCGACGAGTTGGCAAAAATTGCATCTGAAAGGACTTTAGTCCCAACGGGGGTGTTTGCCAATGACTTCTACAAACCGACAGTCGACAACGACCTCTCGGGAAGCAAGGAGAAACAAGCTCCCAAGCGTCCCAAGGGGCCCGAAGCCGTCCAGAACCTCGGAAATCACTCGGGGGGCTGCCGACCCTTCAGGAGAAAGGCGACCCCCGGCCGAGGCTAAGGATAGCAGCGACACCGAGGCTGAGGCGATGGAGGTCGACGCTGAGACATCGGAAGCCAAAGCCGAGATGGACGACGACGAACCAGACTGGCGCGAGCCACTGGTCAATTGGCTTGTCCGAGGGATCCTACCCTTGGACAAGACCAAAGCTCGGCGGCTAGCACGTAAAGCCAAGATCTACATAATGGTAGACGGAGAACTTTACCGACGAAGTCCCTCGGGCATCCTCCAGCGCTGTATCCCCTTCAGTCAGGGTAAACGCTTAATCGAAGAAATACACGCTGGGGCCTGCAGGCATCATGCCGCACCAAGGACCCTCGTCGGCAATTCTTTCCGACAAGGCTTCTACTGGCCAACAGCCATAGCAGACGCCACCGAGGTAGTACGCTCCTGTGAAGGATGCCAATACTACGCTCGGCAGACACATCTCCCAGCGCAAGCCCTCCAGACGATCCCTCTCACCTGGCCTTTCGCCGTGTGGGGACTGGACCTTGTCGGGCCCCTCCAAAAGGCGCCCGGGGGCTTCACCCACCTGCTTGTCGCCATCGACAAGTTCTCCAAGTGGATTGAAGCTCGGCCACTCACGCAGATCACCTCAACTCAGGCGGTCCTGTTCTTCACTGACATCATTCACCGATTCGGCGTCCCAAACTCCATCATCACCGACAACGGCACACAGTTCACAGGGAAGAAATTCCTGGTGTTCTGCGACCAGCACCACATACGAGTGGACTGGTCAGCGATGGCCCACCCGAGAACAAATGGCCAGGTGGAGCGTGCCAATGGCATGATCCTCCAAGGCCTCAAGCTCAGGATCTTCAACAGGCTGAACAAGTTCAGCAAGATCTGGCTAACCGAGCTTCTCGCGGTGATATGGAGCCTGAGGATTATGTCGAGCCGAGCCATGGGGTTCACGCCCTTCTTCTTGGTCTATGGCGCCGAGGCCGATCTCCCCACGGACCTGGAGTATGGTGCCCCGAGGGTCCGGGCCTACGACGAACAAGGCAACCAGACCTCTCGAGAAGACACGTTGGACCAGGTCGACGAGGCACGGGACGTTGCCCTGCTGCACTCAGCCAAATACCAGCAGTCCCTTAACAGGTACCACGCTCGGTGCATCCGAGGCCGAGCCTTCAATATAGGCGACCTGGTATTGAGGCTCAGGCAGGACAACAGGGGACGTCACAAGCTGACGCCGCCATGGGAAGGGCCTTTCATCATCGCCGAGGTGTTGTGGCCCGGGACGTACAAGCTGGCGAACGAAGAGGGCAAAGTCTATAGCAACGCCTGGAATATCGAACAGCTACGTCGCTTCTATCCCTGAACCTTGATCGATTGTATTGTATAAGTCATGAAATCAATAAAAGGAATTATTTCGTCCTTCTTTATATTAACCTGAGCCGACCCTCGGGAACAAGTGAACTCGTAAGGTCCTGCGCATAACAAAGTGAGGCTCAGCCTTATCTTGGACGGGGGAACCCCCGGACTCTCCCGAGCCGCAACGAAAAATTCGAAACTAAAAAATTTCAAAACTCGCTGAAATTTGTTCCTTTCCTAAGCACATCTTCTACCCAAACCAAACCGAGGCTTATAAAGTTCGGAAGAGCGAAAGAAGTCCCAGAGGACAGTGCTGGCCGAGCCACGGGACCACCTACGCCTCTGGGCTACGGCATCCTCACTCGGCACTCCGCGTCGGAGGGATAACTCGAGCTCGGAAGATTACTAATAAGATCGACGTTCGGCAAAGGCAGGAGCCTCGGGAAAACTAGGCCAAGCTTTCTTCTTAAGTTTTTTCCCTCTCATCTAAACTCTTAGACCCCGGCTACGTCTACGCCCCTAAAGCTACGATACCCGGAAAAGTCTCCCGAGGCTCGATGGCCCGGGCACAGAGTCGTTAGAGGAAAATACTTAAGAGAAAAGAGTCGAGAACGAACAAAAGGCAAACATGGAATAATATTTACATAAATATTAAGGCCACGAAGGGCCGCATGTTTATTCCCTACTAACTACTCACGACAAATGTTTTCCGAGGGCACGATGGCCTGACTTCTTTTCACGGCAGGTCCAGGGGAGGGAGCTCGACCTCGGGCTCGAAAAGGCTCGCCAGCGCCTCTGCAGGCGTCCTCATGGAGTCCTCCAATGCCAGGAGCACCTCATCGTCCGCCTCAACGAAGCCCTCGCTGATGGGGCCGGCGTCAAAGTTCTCGTAGTGAGACTTGGCGACCGCCAGCGTCTTTTGGACTCCGGTCAGCAGGGCCTCCTTGACGCGGTCGCGGACGCTGCCGTGAAGCGCCTCCAGTCGGCTGCGGAGCGACATCCCCGAGGGCTCGTCGCCGCTGCCAACGGAGTCACACAGGGCGCGTGCCACCCACTGCAGCTCCTGGCTGTCGCGGACCTCGCCGTCGTAAGCGGTCTGCAGAGCTGCAAAGGTACGAAACGAGAAAATAGACAGGGTTTCAGGCGGCAAGCAATGAAGACGAACGAAGCAAAAAGAGCCCGACACAATGCATACCGCCGGTCTCCTCCTTAGCCAGCCGCGCCACCTCCAGAGCCTTCGACGCCTCGCCCCGCACCAAGTCAACCTCGCCGACCGCCTGAATGAGGGCCGCCAGAGTCTCCTTCAGGTTGTCGGCCAGTGACGCGGCGGCGGAGGTCTTCTCGGCGTCAAGCCACAGGGCGGCGTTGCGCTCCCTCGTCGCCTCGGCCAGGGCGCTCTCCAGCTCCTGCGACCGCCTTGTCGAGGCGACGACCCGGCCCACCGCCTCTGCAACCTCCTCCTTCAGGAAGGCGTTGCTGACGCTCACCTCGGTGAACCAGGAGGTCACGGCGGCAACCTCGCTCTGGGCACAGTCGAGCGCCCTCTTCTTGAGGTCGAGCTGCCTCCAAAGACCAAGCCCATCGTGGAGGAAGCGGGACTTGTCCCGGGAGGTGCGCATCAGGCCCTAAGAAGGAAGGAAAAAACGACAGCCGGTAAGTCGGGCACTTACACGCAGGAGAAGTTACAAGACAACTGAGCCTCACCCGAAGCGAATCCGAGAGCTTCGTGTCGAGGACATCGGCGACCGCGCGGAGGGTCACCGCCGAGTCAGACCCCAACTCCTGGACGGCGTCCCACTCGGGGCCCTCGAGGTCATCCCGAGGTGAGAAGACAGGCGGCCCCTGAGGGTCCGCCCGATCCGCCCACTCGATCCGAGAGGACGTCAGCTCCCGAGGGGGCGGGCCCATCAGCGCCAACGCCCAAGGACCCTCCTCGCGAAGAGGAGGAGCCCTCGCTGCGGCTCGCTGCGGCGTCCGCCGCTGCCGAGTCCGCGGCGACCGGTTGCGCGACGACGTCAACGGCCGGCTCCTGCAAGGTGTCTCCGGAACCGACGACCGGAGTCCCGGAGGCTAGCGACGGAACCGCCGCCGCAGTAGCCGAGGATACGGCAGCAGCAACTTCGGACGGAGTCACCCTCCCCGCAGAAGGTCCCTCCGACGCCGACATCAGACCCACGGGAGAGTGAGTCTCCTCGCCCGAGGCACGGGCCCTCTCCCCGGCGGTGTCATCTCCCCGGATCTTCAGCACCTTCTGGTGAGAAACCCGGAGAGATAGCCCGGACCGCGCGCTGCGGCGGCAACAAGAAAAAGGTAATGTCATTACGATTGAAACAGAACTCCGGCAGGAAAAATCACACGAAAAACGACTTACGTGGTCTTCGGCACCACCCTCCTCTTCCTACTCGCCGCCCCGGAGCCGGTCGGAGCGGCAAGCTCGGCGGACGAGCCGGCCCCCGCCGACGGTGGAGGAGTGGCCAACACCTCGGCATCGCGCTCGGCCTCGCTTCGTGGCACGGATGCCGCCCGCTCGCCCGAGGGAGTCTCGATGGTGACATCCCTCGGCGGGGGCATGGGTGGCGGCACCTCCAGGCCCCCCACCTGTGGCCGTCAGGGCGATCAGCGACGCGTCGGCAGGGAGGTTCCGCCAAAACAGGGGACTCTCGGTCCCCCCATTGGAGGCTCGGGGCATCTCGGGCGCCGGGCCTGAGCCCGTTCCCGGCCCCTCCGGCTGAACCACGCTGCTGATGGCGGGCGGAGCCCCGATGTCGCCCTGCCAGGAGCTGCGTCCTTGGATGCGGTGTTTGGCAGGTTTGCCCGAGGGTTCGGATCACGAACCCCGGCACTTTCGCCAGCGGACGCTGACAGCGGAGCATTTCCAGGCTCGTCAGCGCCCACCGCGGGCTGTGTGACCGCAAGCGGCCGGTCAGACTCCATCAAATTAAAAATGGAAAAATCATCTTCTTCTTTATCATCGTCATCGTCGTCGTCATCGATGGGGTATCCACCTCAGGCTCCCCGGCCTCCCTCAGGCGGCGGCGGCGGCGCTGGGAGGACTCCTCCACCTTCCGCACCCTCTTCTGCTTCCGGGCGATCGCCTTGTCCTTTCTCGCCTTCTTCGCCGTGGCCCGGAGGCGGTTCTGGGTTCGCCGCTCTTTGTCCTCCGGGACGGGCGGAAGGGAAGCCTTCCCGGTCCTCGAGAGGCCCTACGACGAATGAAGGAGAAAGGTTAGGAGGAAGATAGGGAAACCAACGGCCTGATCAAACGAACGACACTCACCAGCGCCAGGAAGCCCGCGCAGGGATGCATGGGCACCTGGTTCACCTCCTCCCAGGTGGGATGACCCCCCACCATGTAGCCGACGCGGCGCATGACCTCAGCCTCGCCAAGGTCACGTGCCAGCATCGCTGTGCCCTCCCGCAGCGACCCGGTCACCATCTGATGCAGTGCCAGGCGGCGCTCCATCAGAGGTAGCACCGTCCGCATGTGGAGCCACACCGGCCCCTGTAAGGCCCCTCCTGTTCAACTCCTTGAGCGCGTCGAAATAGATGGCCAGGTGCTTGGACTCCTTCGACGGGCACCCCCCACTATCATTGGGGAAGGGGAGCCATGAGCGCCCTTCCCGTAAACTTGGGGAAGAGACCCCCGTCGTTGCGAAGATAGAACCAGCCACTGTGCCACCCCTTGTTGGAGGAGGGGGCCCTACAGGGGATGTACGACGAAGAGCGGATCACGAAGCCGCACCCCCCCGCGCGCTGGATCTCCCGCGGCTTCCTCGCGCCGACCCACTTGGTGTACCAGTCGACGCGGGAAATACGGTGCCACAGATTCCAGTGCGGAGGCACCCCGAAGTAGCCTTCACACAGGACAGCGAAAATCGATGCCTGTGTGATGGAATTCGGGGTGAGGTTGTGGAGTTCCAACCCGTTCTCGAAGAGGATGGCCCGACAGAAGCGGGTCGGCGGCGAGCCGAGCCCACGCTCGTGGTAAGCAACGAAGCTCACCACGTACCCCTCGCCGGGGTTCGGCTCCTCGTGGTCGCGCGGTGGCACGGCCCACTCCGGGTGCTACGCGTCGGAATGAGGACGCAGCAGCCCCAGAGTGACGAGGCACTCCAGCTGCACCTCCGTCACAGTGCTCCTCGGCCACGGCTCCAGCCAGAGGACGCCGGCGGCAGCGGCGGCAGCGTCGGTGGCGGCGACATCAGCGGCGGCGTCGACAGCGGCGGAGGAGGAATCCATGGCAAGCGAAGGGGAAAAGGGCTGCAGGAAGAACGACGGCCGCGGCAACGACGGTTCTAGCGAGGAAGCGAAGGCGAGGAGATAGGCGACGGGAGCGAGAAGGCGAGCGGCCGTGTGAGCGAATGGCTATGGTAAAAAGAAAGAAATCACGGTCTTTTCTTATATACCTGAGTCGTGATCAACAGTAAATCCGCCGCATTAACTACGCTGGACCCACCACGGTCCCCACGTCGCCGCCATCGCCGCGCCGAACCGCCTCGACTGAGCCGAACCGTCGCGTCCGTTAGGCTTCGCACCTCAAAAGGTGAGCCAAATCATTACAACTGCGCACCTCGATTTCGCCAACATTCTCTCCTTCCAAACGAAGGAACCCCGGGCACGGGCGCCCGTTACGTTCCCAGGGGATCGAAGACTGGCCCTCAGCAGCTCGAACAGTCGCCCCAGAGAAGCCGAGTTAGGGACAGCTAGTGGATGGGTCACGGAAACGGCCAGTATCCCGACGCCCGAAACGTCACAAGGGACATCCCATGCTGTGTCCAAGTCCCAGTAGCGAGTCGATTACGTGGAATCCCTCCGTGGGAGGCATCATGCCCTCGGGACCCATCGAAGGGACCCGACATCCACTAACTGACCCTCGGGAAACATTTGGAGTGTGCTCAGGCCGCTAGCAGACCCCCAACGAACGGGGCACGGACCTCCACTTGGACCAACCCATTTGTAGCTCATCGGAAGTGCCGACTCGCACCCCGGCGGGGAAGTCGAGCAGGACCAAACCTTCCACTTTCCAAAAAAAGAGTGCGAAGGTCGAACTAACAAAAGATAGGGAGGACTGGGTCGACCTCCGGTACAAAAACAGAGGCCCGGGAACCTGCCCTACACCTCAGAAATACCACCGGATAAACTCCCTTTACGACGGGAGGCTCGGGGGATGTGTTTCCGAGGAATCACTTACCCTTGATAAAAACCCGAGCACGCGCAACTATGATTTTCAGCCTTTGGAGGGATATAACATCCCTCCAAAGCCTCGGGGGCTACACCCGGCGGGCGCGCTCGCGTGCACCCACCAGAAACTATCTTATCCTTTACTGTTTTGACAGGCGAAAAGGTTTGAACCTATGGAGGAGTACCACCACTCCCCCACAGGCTCGGGGGCTACACCCGCCGGGTGCGCTCACGCGCACCCAGCGGAAGAGGCATCTACTCCTGACCACAACGACAGGAAGACTTAAACCTGTGGACAAGTATCATCGCTCCCCCACAGGCTCGGGGGCTACTGTCGGGTACCAAAGTATAGGGTACCCAACTTCAACACAAAAACAAGCAACCTCAGTGCAGCTTGGCCGAAACAAGGCCAGCCGAAGCCCACGAAGGCTACGCGCGTGAAGGCCCAAAGTGGCCTCCCGTACGGCCGGGCGGCACCCTCGGGCGCCAAACCTCCGATTCGCCCGAGCCTCCACCAGAGGGCTCGGGACAGCGGCACCCTCGGGCGCCAAACCTCTGATCCGCCCGAGCCTCCACGAAAGGGCTCGGGACAACGGTTCCCGCGGACGCCAAATCTCCGATTCGCCCGAGCCTCCATGAGAGGGCTCGGGACAGCGGGACCCTCGGGCGCTAAATCTCCGATTCGCCCGAGCCACTTCATCCTCCTCGAGCACGATCCCTCTAAAGGCATCCAATGCGCAATCGACGTCAACAGGGCAATCTTAGACCGCAAGGGACCCCTCTGACCACTTTACAGGCGCGGCCCCACTAACTAGACGCCGCGAGGCGACGGCACCCCGCTCGTGCACGCCCTCTGTACCCACTACCATACCTCCTCCGGAGACTGATACGATGGTTCCACTCCTCCCACTCCGTCTAAGGACAGTCAACTGGATGACGCCCCTTGCTGACGGAGAGATTCTCCAACTACGACAGCGACAGCTCCTGCCCATAACGCACGAGCCTCGCAGGAACGGGACAGGTGACGGCATTGAACCAGTATAAATCTTTCATGTTCCTCCTTGCACACCATCCGAAACCTCAACCGCAAAACACAAGTTACTAGCCGGTGTTAGCGCCCGTCAAAACTAGCACCGACAAAGGTGGAACAACTCAAGTGCCGCCCTCAACCATATGTTGGAGAACACAAGATTGGTGGGCGACATGAGTGGTCTTGGCTTCAAATCAAGCAAAATCAACATACAAAGAAGTCAAGACACAAGTGGCATTCACTTCAACAAAAGCAAGATCAAAGGCAAAAGATGGGGTAAGAGAACTTATGAGAGAGAGATGAAGAAGCTAGAGTAAGAAAGGCTTGCTCATTTCATGTGCTTTGTATGCCATGAGATGGGCCACTTAGCTTCATCATGCCCCAACCGAGAGAAGCTCAAGTTGAAGAAGGATGAAAGAGGCTCACCTGCTCACAAAGCTTATACATAGATTTATGAAGCCTCAAGTCAACACACCCCAAGCTCAAGTCAACAAGAAAACAAGAAGGGGTAGTGGTAGAGGAAGGCATCCAACTCACATTCATGATGCCAAGTTGATGATGAGCAAGATTCATGTGAAGAAAGATTTGTCTCACATCAAGTGCTTCGAGTGCGAAGACATGTGTCACTTTGCCTCAAAGTGTCCTAACAAGCTTGAGAAGAAGGCTCAAGCAACCCTTGAGAGGCAAGGTAAGGAGAAGCACCAAAAGAGAAATAAAGAGAAGGCTCAAGCAAACCAAAGGTGCTACTCATACCGGGAAAGGGGACACATGGCAAATACATGTCCCCTAGGTAACACTCCTAAGCTCATTTCAATTAATGCAAATAGTATGGTTAGGAAGGATGACAATGGTACCTCATCGGTTGCTATTGTAAAATATCCTGCTATCCATACTAAGGCAATGCCTAAGTATGTTGCTCCTAACTTGAGAGGACCCAAACTTGTTTGGGTACCATCAAAAGGTGGATGATTGTGTATAGGTACCATGGCATTGGAGGCTTGATTCAAATGGAATTCATATTGATCATCATATGTTAAGTCATGTCATGAAGCCTAGTGCAAATCCTAGTCCAATGCCAAGTCAAATGAAGTGAAGTCCAAGTGCTTAATTCATACAAGTGGGTGATCAATCAGTTAATTATTTGATGAATAGCAAAACCATTGAGTTGAAGCTTGAAAATGAGTGATTATGAGCTATCAAGGTATATCATTTGTTGATTAAATTCATTTGGATGCATATAAGTTGATTGAATAGGATAAATATGCATATGTTGCTTGCTATGAGATGGTTGAATGGAATAATTATTAGTGATCAAGTTTGAGTAGATTTGGTTGGATATAATCATGAGATAGCTTGTACTAAGTGAGTTTAATGGAAATATGTCTTGTGAGAGTATTCAAGCTAGTTTATCTCAAGTTTGATTCATTTTGACGAAGTTTAGCTCAAGTACTCAAATCTGTCCAAAATCTGAAATCTGAGCTAGCTGAGAAAAAAACATGTTTGAGTGATCAAATCTATTTGGATTGGCTTGAAATTTGATATGCATGCTCTATACTTATGGTACAAGTTGCTCGCTCTGTTTGCTTGAACTTACCAGCCAGCATCAGCCAGCCATTTAGCAGTGTTTTTCTCTCAGAATAATCAGCCAGCCAGCCGTACAATCCAGCCAGCCGAACAGAGTGGCTGTACAAGTTTCAAAAGAATTGGATAAGGATTGCTTTGGTTTTGGAGTAGTTCTTGTCAATTGTAGTGCAACAGTTTTTAGCATGTAGCAGTGTGGAGAAAATTGATGGCTGGCAGCTCATACTTGGTCAAATGAAGCTCAAATTTTTATGGCTGCTAGTAGACTCATAGAAGGTCATCTCCACAAAATTTCATGATATTTGGACAAGTACATTGGGAGTTATAGGATATTCTTTGAGGTGTGCAGAATCTGTCTACAGGAGAGAATTATTGGAAATATTTGGTATCTCTTGCATTGAAACGCTTTCAAGTTGGAATTATGATTACAAGTGGATGAGAGTCTCATTTGTTTGATTTTGGATCAAAAACAAAAAGGGGAATTGTATTCAAGTAAATATCAAAATCAAGCAAAGAGAAGATGAAACTTAAGTCCTAGTGATATTTAGAGATCAATTGGATAGAAAGAAAAGGGCTTAAGGAAGTAGAAAGAAAAGGACTTACAAGGAATTCAAGTTGGTTATCATAGTTAGTCCTTGGATCAATCAAACAAAGGAAACTCAAGTGAGTGTTGAAGAAGGTTCTTTGGAGATAGGTCACTTCTCCCGTTTGTCGGGGCATGCCGCCTTTTGTAGGTAAACCAAGATTGTCTTGGAAGGCTAACATGGAAGTGGTGATTCGGAGAATCATTGGAAATGCTTAGTTGAAGCAAATCAAAAGATTGATCTAGAGAGCAAGCAACACCCAAATGAGAAGTACATAAGGATCTACAAGTGATATCATCTACAAGTTGTATTCTCATGCAAGCTTGATCAAGAAAGAAGCAAGTCAACCATAATTTGAAGATAGCATTTGAATATAAGTGGTACTCAATTCATATGGGTGAAGAATGGTTTTCATGATGATGATTGGTCTTCACCAAGCTTTCTAATGGGTTTCACATTGCTATTGCGGAGATGAATAGAATTCATTGACTATTCTCTACTCCAAGATAGTAAAGGTATCATTATATGTCATATGCATTCATATTTTGCTAAGGACTTGATTAGAGCATATAGTCATACATAGAGGTGCATTCATGAAAAATCAAATGTTTCTAAGTTCATATGATGCCACTATTGCTTCTATGACATGTTTGATCTAGTTAAATGAGCAAAAAGATCTAATTCAACATAGGCGAGATAACCCTTAGTTTGAGGTGTGAAGAAGCTTATCTTGGTTCAAACCGAATTAGATTACTTATGCAAGTTTGCTAGATTGAACTATTTGAGAAAGAAGCTCATGACAACAAAGATAAGTTCAAGATGCACAAGACAACATTGAAAATGGATATCAAGTTATTCTTTCCAAATGGTATCTAGACTCACCAAATCACTAATAGCATGCACATGGTTATTCCATTAAGTGGTATCACTATTCTTCAAGTGGTATTACTATACATGGTGTATGTTTACAAGTGTTTCAGCTTCAAGTGGTACTATGTTCATCATGAAGGCATCCATGCAAGTGGTATAAGTCCAACAAAAATGGTACTCACAAGTGGTGTCTAGATCAAGCATACAAGTATCCAACATGATGTGCAAGTGATCCTCAACTTTAAGTGATCATCAAGATGAAGACTTCCCACACCAACAAGAGTTCAAGTTTGTTAAGTGGATGACCGATAGTGTGGCATAGGGGGAGGATACCCAACCAAATGGTATCAAGAGATGCACGGTCCTACATGTGGTATCTCCACCTATGAATGTATTTCAAGTAATGTCATTCCAACTCAAAAAATTGGTGGTGTCCATCAAAAATACAAGTGTCTACTCTCAACATCCCTACCACACACACCTTTGTCACAATCGAGAATGACCTTTTATGGAAATTGATGACAAAGGGGGAGAAGTTGGACAAAGATATGAAAACAAGAGTGTGGGGGAGAGATTGGACAAGATAGATATGAGGAGAGATGACATATCAAGATGGATGGAAGCACGCAATGAACCATCATGGATGGCCGATGATGGGAGAGCAATAGGCCAACAAGAAGGATGATCTACAAGATTGAAGGTTAAAAAGGGATCGAAATTCTTGGATAAGAGAAGCACACAAGTAGGGGGAGCAAGCTCATGAACATGGTTGATTGCATTTGAAATGTGCATATTCATATGCTTGCTTGCATTTGCACTTAGTTTCCTACTCGTGGTATCCTAACTTGCGTGGTGTATGCTAGTATAGGTTTGAGTGATGATTTGATAACTAGCATGCATAGGTTATTAGCTAGACTTGTGTTTTTCAAGTATTTACTAGAACCTTGCTTATAATGTTGATGTCACGGGGTATCTAGTATTTTTGCTTGTCTAGCTAATCATGATGCTAAGGATAGACTTAATGGTGCAACTTCAATTGGCTTCAAGCAATTGGTATTGAGCAATTGGTATCACACTACAAAAGTTTGTTCTATGCACCTTAGCATCACTCAGTAGTGTTGGTATTCCCATAAATTCCATATTTATGCATGTGTGCAAATTTGAAACCAAACCATTTGAGCACACATGTAGGGGGAGTTAACACTACCAAGTATGGTTTTATGAAGCTTATCCAAGTCTAAAGATTTGATCTTAAAGATTGATAAGTAACATAAAATCCAAACCCAAGTTAGTAATTTATACCTGTGTGAAGAGCTAACTTGGTTAATGTGCTTAATTTCCATATCTTTGTAGAGTTGTCATAAATTACCAAAAAGGGAAAGATTTAAAGGTCCTTATTTGGTTTTGGTAATTGAGTGACAAGTTAGGTGGACTAATATGTGTTTAAGTGCTGATTACACAGGTGATTAGTCCACAGGTACATGTGTATGAGCATCTATGCCATGGAGGCGAAAATGGCTTGGAGATGATGTGTAGCTCACACATATAGAGATAAAGGAGCTAAATGCATGATACATGACATGGAGTCATGTGGCTAGGTGGAGAAGATCAAGACATGACTTGGTGTCAACAGACCGGTTGCAAGTGTGAAGGGCAAGCTAGTGGGCTTGGCGCCGATGGACCAACGCAACGACGAAGAGCAAGTGAAGTCGAGGATCGATGGACCAAAAGCCACGTGATGATATGAAGTGGATCATATCAGTATTGAGGTATTGGTGCATGTGTTACATCGATGGTATCGGAGACGGTGATGAAGACGGTGATTGGAATGGAAAGCGCAAGGCAAAGGTATAACCTAGGGCGTTTCCATTTCACCGGTCTAAGGTTGAGTAGAGAAGTGCTTGACCGGATTTAGGATAGATGGCCGTACTATCAAGAGGGGCAAACTTGTTTGCATATCAGTCATCTAGTGCCACTTGAGCAATCTAACTTTGTAGACGTTTCTAGGATTGAGTGGCGCGGTGAAAAGAGAGAAAATCCTTTATGAAAATGATTGTGAAAAGTTAACACACATGAACATGAGTTGTATACTTGGTGGTGTTAGCACATTTGCCAAAGGAGATGAAGGTTGAGAGGTTCTGGGTTCTCTCTTCCTCATGCCGAGCTTGCGAGGCAGGATTTAGAGCTTTTTGGTGGTGTTTCAGTGGAGAAACACGCACCGGACGCTAGGCGCGCGTCCGGTGAAGGTGGCCGAGGACAGCGTGTTTCGGGGTAGTTGCATCGGACGTGAGTTCATTGGCACCGGGCACGGAGCAATTACTATTCCTGCGTCCGGTGGTTGTGATGTGGCAGTGCGTGAGAGAGCAGAGGCGCACCGGACGCTGTTGTCTGTCCGGTGGGTGCACACCGGACGCGTCCGGTGGAACTTGGGTGCTCTCGGGTGCTTTCTGGTCGTGCACCGGACACTGAGCTCCGCGCGTCTGGTGTGACGGCGGACGCGTCCGGTGTGGACAGAGAAGGCGCGAGCTAAGTTAGCCATTGGCGCATAACCGTTACTTTCAAATGGCTAGCTGACATGGTGTTCTGTGGTGCACCGGACGCTGGGCACCGGACGCGTCCGGTGCTCCTGTCTGCGCGTCCGGTGCAGGCGTTTTCAGTGGAGTGAAGGGATAACGGCTCTATTTGTCTTGTGGGCTATAAATAGAGTTGAGGGCCGGCCAAGGCAGGGGGTTAAGCACCTTGGGAATGTGTTTTCCTTGCTAGTGCTTGGGTTGGTGCCCTCCTACTCACTTGTGCTAATTGACATCATATTCAAGAGTGAGAGATCGATCATTAGTGCGTTGCATCGTGAGGATTGCTTCGAGTGGCACTAGGTGATCGAGTTGCAAGCCGGTGGTGCTTATTACTCTTGGAGGTCGCCACCTCATAGACAGCTTGGTGATTAGAGGCTCCTTGGAAGCAAGCAAGGAGTTTGTGCTTAGCTCCGGAGCAAGCTTGTGAGGGGTTGGAGCTCACCCCACGAGAGATCGCGAAGAGCATCGCTAGTAGATGGAGATGTGAAGAGCGACAAGTGGTCCGGCCGGATCGAAGAGCAAGTGCTTGCGGGCGCCCCACGTGGGGGTGGTGACTTGTGGTGGGTCACCTCTTGCTAGAGGATCGGCGGCAACCTTGGAGCTTGTCTCAACGGAGGACGTAGCTTGTGGCGACAATTGAACCTCCGGGCAAAAATCACCGCGTCAACATCTTCCCATCCTTCGCGGTGGTTTGCTCCCTTCTACACAAGTTATCTATATTGTGCATTACTTTACTTGTGTAGTTGTAGTTGTTCTTGTGAGATCGGTTAGCTTGTGTAGCTTGCCACTCACGTTCTTAGCTTGTTTAGCTTAGAACTAGTGTCTTGCTTAGCTTGTGTAGCTAAGTAAGTTGCTCTCCTTGATTTGGACTGTGTATCCTTGTCATTGAGTAAGTAGTGAGCTTAGGTGCTTAGTGCTCTTTTGCTTGCTGGTTGGTAGGAGTTTCCCCGGTGCTTAAAGTACTAATGCTTAGGTTTGTGTGACCTTGAGCTAGAACGGTTTAGGGAAGCTCAAGATAGGCTTGCACCTTTGTTTCTTGCTGGGATCTTTGACAAGGTGCTTAGAGTTATAGTTAGAGGGGTGAATCGTTGCTAGAGCCGAATAGGTTTTATTCCGCTGCGATTAGTTGTTAAAAAGGACTATTCACCCCCTCTAGTCCGCCATCTTGACCCTACACCCCTCCAATGGTAACTATACCAACTCTGATTTGAACGCACCGGACGCTCGCAGCGTCCGGCGGGCTGACACTGGACGCGTCCGATGCAGATAGGAGCTCTTTGGAACCTCTCTGGATGGACACCGGACGCTCCCGGATCGTCCGGTGGACAACCCTAACTCTCGGTCATAACACCGGACGCCGAAGCCTTCGCTACTGCGCGTCCAGTGATGACAAACGCGCGTCCGACGCTCTCTGGTCACTACACCGGACTCTCTGACCTGCGTCCAGTGTAGCGTCTGGTGCTCCTATTTGTCCCAAAACTTCGCCGAATCGAAAACTTTCCATAACGAAGTTTGTTCCAAATAGTTCACCAGACCACTCTGCACTCACTAGACCTAGGTTTGACAAGTGTGCACCACACTACCATCTTCTAGCCAAATCTAGCTCAAGCTACCCATTCAAACCTACCTTAATAGTATGGCCAAAGTCAAAAACAATACCTAAACTACTCCAAGTGTCTCTCAACTCCAAATGACACTTGGAACTAGCCTATCTCCGTCTTGTCTTCCGTCCTTTGAAAACCGAATTGATTTCCATCGGTAGGGGCTTGAACCTAATCTTCTGGATCTTCACTTCAAATTCATTTTGTGCTCTCTTAGAAAACTTTTTGAAAGATGCGGCAACTTCGGTCTTGTCATGAAGAAAGAACACCCAAGTGTATCTTGAAAAATCATCAACAATCACAAGGCAATAGAGTTTACCACCAATAATTGTATAAGTTGTTGGCCCAAATAAATTCATGTGAAGTAGCTCTAAAGGTGAAGTTGACACAAATGACTTGGATGGATGTGTATTCGCCACTTGCTTGACGGCCTGACAAGCACCACATAATTTGTCCTTCTCAAATACAACGTATTTTAATCCTCTCACCATCTCCTTCTTCAATAGCTCCTTGAGTGTGCTCATCCCAACATGTGCAAGCCTTCTATGCCAAAGCCACAAAAAAGATTGTTTGGTGAATAGACAAGTCTTCAAATTTGCATCTTTCGAATTGAAGTCCATTAGATAGAGGTGATTGTACCGAAAACCCTTGAATATTACTTCATTGTCATCTTTCTTGGAAACAACCACTTCTTCACTTGTAAATAGGCATTGGAAGCCAAAATCACATAATTGACCAATGGATAGCAAGTTGAAGCTCAAGGAAGCAATTAGAAGCACATTTGAGATAGACTGATCATTTAAAATAGCCACTTTGCCAAGCCCTTGCACTTTACTCTTGGAATTATCACCAAATATAATTTTCCTTGGTCCTCCACATTCTCTTCAAGTGAGGTGAACATACGAACATCACTGATCATATGTTGAGTGCATCCACTATCAATTACCCAATGAGAGCCACCGGTCTTGTAGTTCACCTACACACAACAAATCAAGCTTGATATTTAGGAACCCATACTTGAGAAGGGCTCCGAACTTTCTCAACCAAAGCTTTAGCCACCCACAATTGCGTAGGCCTATTCTTGTTAGGGGGACCTACGAACACCACTTTGACCTTGCCCTTAGAATCCTTTCTAAGCATGTAGTGAGAATCAAATGCAAAGGGCCTAGCATGCTTGGGCAAAGGTTGTGGTGGTGGTGTCTTACACTCATGAGCAAAGTGACCTTCTTGACTACATTCAAAGCATCTCTTGGCTTGGGCTTGGGCTTGTTCTTTACTTTGTTGAGACGATTTTGGGCTCTAATATTTTGCACTTTCTCACCCATGTAGCCAATCCCACTCCTATCAAACTTCATCACGGTGTTCATGAGGAGATCACTTTGAAGATATTGGCCTCTTGTGAATCTTTGCAAGCCAACGTTGAGATGGCTCTTTTCTTACTTTAACTTCTTGTTCTCTTCTAATAGGCTTGCAAGTTGGCACTTTTCATTCTTGAGGATCTTGTTCTCTTCTCTAAGCACCTCAACCTCATCATCTTCTTGCACCATTTCAATGACAATGGTGTTGGTGGTTGATTGCTTCCCAAGCTCTATCTTCAAGTTCTCATTCTCAATCTTGAGCTTCAAATAATCATCATGCCAATCGGCCAGCACCACTTCCTTGCCTTTGCTACTAGCTGAAAGGTCCTAACTGGCTAGAGGGGGGGTGAATAGCCTATAAAAATCTACAAACAACACTTAACAAGCCGATTAGTAACAGTAGCAAGCTTTGCAAAGCACTAGCTCTAAACTACACTATGCAAGCCACCTAGACAAGTATACTACACTATGATCTCTAGTTCACACTCAAAGGCTATGTTACTACTTCACACTACTCTTAAGTGAGTAACTAACTAACAAGCTACACAAGAGAGAAGTACACAAATGTAAAGAGTAAAGGTGATTTCAATACCGCCGGTGAAGAGAAGATATGAAGTCCAATATAACCAATCAATCACATATAAGGGAAATCCTCGGTAGAGAGATGACACAAGATTTTTTACCGAGGTTCACTTGCTTGCCGGCAAGCTAGTCCTCGTTGTAGCGATACACCCACTTGGAGGTTCACGCGCTAATTGGCATCACACGCCAAACCCTTCTCAAGGGTGCCGCACAACCAACACAAGATGGGGATCCACCAAGCTACGAGCAATCCACTAAAGATGCCTTTCGCGATCTCCCGCGGGGATAGGCTCAAGAACCCCTCACAACTTCACCGATCGGAGGCGGAGACAATCACCAACTCCCCTCAACGATCCTCGCAGCTCCAAGCCGTCTAGGAGTCGGCAAACTCCAAGAGTAACAAGAGAAACCGCTGCGAATCACCATTACCAAGTGCCTCTAGATGATCTCTATCAATGCAATGCACTTGATGCTCTCCAAACTCACCAAATGATGATCACAATCAAGTAGGATGAGTGAGAGTGGAGTGGGAAGGCTCACAAGTATGTTATGATGCTTAGGAGTGCCAAGAGCTACTCCCCAAACCGGCCAAGTCGCTATTTATAAGCCACACACAAAGAACTAGCCGTTTAGAGTTCACTGCGCACCGTCGGACTGTCCGACGGCCAGAGCGTCGGACTAATCCGCACGGTCCGACGCCTCGGATGAACGCCACGTGTCACTAGCCGTTTGAAGTCGAACGTTGGATCACAACGGCTATTTCCTCGCGCCAAAACGACCGTCGGACGGACGAACGTCGGACTAAATCAACCGGTCCGACGCCCTCAGCCGACCACCGTCGGACTCAGTCAGACGGAGCCGTCGGACTAACGAACGCGGCCGTCCGACGTTTCCAGAGAGCTCCCCGAGCCCTGAAAACCGTCGGACGATGGTCCGACGCTCACCGTCGGACTAACGCCGAGAGTCCGACGCTCTCAGAGCTCGCCACGTGTTACCTCTTCGTCGCTCTGCACCGTCGGACGCTTCGGACAATAGTCCGACGCTCCGAAACTGAGCGTCCGACGCTCTCAGCAGTGTTAGCCGTCGGACTGAGGCTAATGGTCCGACGCTCTGTGACAATACGGTCCGACGCTAGTTTTTCTATTGTAATGTCTCCGAAATTCGCCGAATCCTGCCTCGCAAGCTCGGCAGGAGGAAGAGAGGACCAAACCCTCTCTAATCCTCGAACTTCACCCCGTATCTTAAGGCACTAACACTCCAAAGAATCTCACACTTAAGTGCACGTGTGTTAGCCTTTTCAAAAGAGTTTTCCAAGGGTTTGTTAGTGTCACTAGCATCTATATGCAATGCAATGATCATGAACACCTAGTGGCACTTGATAACCGTACTTCATCAACGATTTCGCCCCTCTTGTTAGTACGGCTATCTATCCTAAATGTGATCACTCCCTCTATGGAGTCTTGATCACCAAAACCAAAAGAGCTCCTATTGGTTATACCTTTGCCTTGAGCTCCCGGTTTCTTATCAACTTCCTTCTCATCTCTTGATGGACCTTGTGGACACCTATGATGATGGACTTATACCATTTGCATGGATGCCGTCAATAGGGTTTTCTCCTTTGTTGATGGACTTACACCATTTTTATGGACGCCGTCATTGCCCTTCACTTGTGACCTCCACCGACCCGGTCCTTTGCTCCATCTTGCCATTTGCTAATCAATTCTCATGAAACACTTAGAGCAATCGTTAGCAAACTAGGTTTCATCAATTACCCAAAACCAAACATGGGCTTTCACTAGCCCCTTGCTCAATGATCTCATCAATCAAGTCATCACATGATGTAGTTATGTCACACTTAACAACAAGGTTAGGAGCATCATGTGTTTTATTGGAAAGTAAGTCATAAGCCATACCAAGGTTGTCATGATTCACTTTTACTTGAGTGTAGTTCTCTTTTAGCTTGTTGTAGCTAGGGGTGAGCTCAATGTGCATCCTCTCAAGTTTATCATGTTTTTCTTTGAGCTTCTTTATGTTGGATTTGAGCTCCTTGAGCTTAGATGACACATTTTAGTTTTCCTCTCTAAGCTCATCACTAGATTTAGTGAATTGTTCATTTTTAGCTAAGAGGTTGCCATTCTCAAATTTTAGCTTCTCATTTTTACTTGTTATCTTTCTTATCACTTTGGTGTAGTCATTTAGCAAGCTAGCAAGTTCATCATAGGTGGGTGAATCATACCCATTGTCACTATCACTACTCTCATCATCACTTAGTACCTTCTTGTCCTTAGCCATGAGGCAAAGGTGTGTTGGAGATGAGGGTGGTGATGGTGGTGGAGGAAGTGAAGTCCCAATCACAAGAGCGGCCATCTTTTCTTTCTCATCATCATTTTCTTCACCGGAAGAGCCACTTAAAGATTCAATGTCGCTGAGCCAATCACCAACAATGTAAACCTTGCCATTCTTCTTGTTCTTGTGAAATTGCTTCTTCTTTAATTCTTTTTCCTTGAATGGCTTGGCCTTCTTCTTCTCATCATCACTCTCATCACTAGAGTCTTGCCTTTTACCCTTGTTCTTGTTCTTGAACTTGTCTTTCTTGGGCTTAGGACATTGATGAGCAAGATGCCCAAGCTCTCCACAATTGTAGCAATCCATCTCGGAGATGGGCTTTCTCTTGCTACTAGTGAAAAACTTCTTCTTGTTAGAATCAAAGTTGATTCCCTTATTGTTGAGCTTCTTGAGCATCTTGGTGGTCTTCCTCACCCTGAGGGCAATCTCCACATCATCATCATCATCATCACTTGTGGAATCAAGAGAAGAATACTTGACTTGAGATTTGCCTTCCTTGTCGGCCTTGAGAGCTAAGTCCTTCTTCTCTTCCTTCTTGGATGATGAGCCATCTTGGGGAGTGATCTTCACGTACATCTCATGAGCATTGACTTTTCCTAAGATTTGAGTGGGAGTTGCATTGGAGAGATCCCCTTGATGAAGCACGGTCACAATGTGACCATACTTGTCAATAGGGAGAGCATTGAGGATCCTCCTTGCAACTTCGGCCGGAGTGATTTGAGTGAGCCCAAGGCCATTGACTTCCTTTACAATGATATTCAATCGAGAATACATGTCATTAGCATTTTCATTAGGAAGCATCTTGAAAGAATTGAGCTTATCAATGATAAGGTAATATCGTTCCTCTCGCTCATTCTTAGTTCCCCCATGGAGCGCATAAATATTCGACCATAGTGCATGGGCGTTTTTGTGGTTCCTCACACGGTTGAACACCTTTTTGTTAAGACCTCTAAAGATGATGTTGCGAGCCTTAGCATTCCACTTCTCGTGCTCTTCCTCAACGGGTGTGAGGGTTGCGCCAGCTTTGGGAGTAGGGTACCCTTGTGTGGCGCTTTGTGAACACCAAGGTCCACCGCCTCAAGGTATGCTTCCATACGAATTTTTCAATAAGAAAAATCGTTACCGTCAAAGACGGGAGGGGGACCATTGTGACCATCGGACATCCTTCTCTTGGCGGTTAATCCAAATTAGTGAGCACAAGGCTCGATACCAATTGAAAGGATCGAGAATGCCCAAGAGGGGGGTGAATTGGGCAATTAGTAAATTTTTTGAAATATAATTCAACCTATCGCCATTTGTCCAATCTCACCCTACAAGTGCTTGTGTTGATCTAAGCCTAAAACAAGTTACGCAACCTAGAGCCAGATCCTATCACAAGTATACTACTCTAGGAAAGTAGAGAACACAAAGTAAAAGCGGGAATGTAAATGAGATAGAAAGACAAAGCCGGTTTTTTCCGAGGTATCGGAGAGTCGGCAGTCTCCACTAGTCCTTGTTGGAGCACCCGCGCAAGGTTGTAGCCCCCTTGATCTTGGAAAAGACCAAGTGCTTTCTACGGGCTGATCCATTGCCTCTCCGGCATGGTGGATCGCCCACAACCGCTCACAAGCTTGGCTTGGGCCGCCCACAAGCTCTCCAAGCGGTTACCAAACCTCCGATCGTCACCAAGCCATCTAGGTGATGCCGATCACCAAGAGTAACAAGCTTGAACTCTCACTTGACCCAAACAAGGCCAAAGAGATGGATGGATGCACACAAGTCACTCTTGATCAACTCTAGGGAAGAAGCTCACTTGAATTCGCAATTCACTCAACCTCCCTAGGGCTCTTGCAATCTCACAAGGTCTCAAGGTGTGTTCAGCTGTTTGAAGTGGCAAGAGACCTCCCATGGACGAGCACAAGGGATATAAATACCCCCCACACAAGCCCATGGCTGTTAGGTACAAAACCCTCTGTTTTTGGGTGCACCGGACGCTGTCAAGTTCACACCGGACACGTCCGGTGCCCCCTCCTACGGTAACTGTACCAACTCTGATTTGAATGCACTGGACGCTCGCAGCGTCCGGTGGGCTAGCACCGAACATGTCCGATGCAGATAGGAGCTCTCTGGAACCTCTCTGGATGGACACCGAACGCTCCCGGATCGTCCAGTGCAGCGTCCGGTGGACAACCCTAACTCTCGGTCATAACACCGGACGCCGAAGCCTTCGCTACTACGCGTCCGGTGATGACAAATGCGCGTCCGACGCTCTCTGGTCACTACACCGGACGCTCTGACCTGCGTCCGGTGCAGCGTCCGGTGCTCCTATTTGTCCCAAAACTTCGCCGAATCAAAAACTTTCTAAAATGAAATTTGTTCCAAATAGTTCACCAGACCTATCTGCACTCACTAGACCTAGGTTTGACAAGTGTGCACCACACTACCATCTCCTAGCCAAGTCTAGCTCAAGCTACCCATTCAAACCCCCCTTAATAGTACGGCCAAAGTCAAAAACAAGACCTAAACTACTCCAAGTGTCTCTCAACTCCAAACCACACTTGGAACTAGCCTATCTCCGTCTTGTCTTCCGTCCTTTGAAAACCGAATTGATTTCCATCGCTAAGGGCTTGAACCTACAAGTTATTATGACCTAACCTCTAGGTTATCCTACAAAACACACGTTAGTCATAATAACCTCTTTGTTGTCATTAATCACCAAAACCACTAGGGCCTAGATGCTTCAGAGCGGACGACACCGACCTAGTTGGACGTCGTTTTCTCCGTCTCGCAGTCGCAGGCGTCGCTGTGGGGAAGCGCCGAGCTGGGAGCGCCGCGTGGGGAAGTGCCGCGTGGGGGGCGGGTTGTGGTGGCCACCATGGCTGGGGCGTAGAGCTGGGAGGCGGTGGCCACCATGGCGGGGTGAGCTGGGGCAAGCCTGTGGAAAGTGGCGGCCACCAAGCTGGGACGGGCCAGGGAGGCGGTGGCCGCCATGGCAGGGCGAGCTGGGTGGGCCAGGGAGGCCGTGGCCGCCATGGTAGGGCGGGCCAGGGAGGCGACGACCGCCATGCAGGGCGAGCTAGGGCGGGCCTAGGAGGCGGCGGCGCTGGGCAGGGCGAGCCGCGAGCTCGGGACGGGGCGAGAGAGATGGCGGCACGGACCATGGCAGTCGGGGCCTACGCGGCGCGGATTGGGAGCTAGGTACAGACGAGAGAGGAAGAAGAAAGGGAAAAGGAGGATGATAGGTCGGCCCCACTAATTACTACAGTTAACGGTGTGAAATTGTCATCCATTCTATCCTTCTCCATCCCTCCAACCAAACGAAAAACTATGTTGAACCCAACCCATAACCAAACATGAAATGGGTTCAACCCAACCCAAAAAACTAGGTTGGCTCCGACCCAACCATATGGTCTTGAAACCAAACACACAGAAAAAGAACGAAACAGATCAATCAGTAAGCACACAAAGAGCTGTATAGGGAGAAAGGTAGGATCCTTCCCCGAACCTAGGCTAAGAACAAACGAAATCCAGAGTATCAACCCAAAGGCTTGCCTATACTGATTCGATGGGAGGATTGACGGATCCGGCCATAAAGGCACCATATCCTCTAGATTCACCGTTTTAGGCCAACATTGGCAAGAAAGACCGACCAACCAAGCTTGGATCGACATTCATCCCCGGCGCCGGCAAGGGAAGGGGAGGGAGAGCAAGAGAGAGGCAAAGTGCTGCACCGGTGGGAGGGCGCTCACCATCGCCGCGACTGGGGGCACCACTAACCCCGCACATCGCCGCATCGCCACGCCTGGGTGCGCTCCGGGCACGCGCCGCTCGCCCTTGTGCCGCCGTGCCTAGGGGAGGCGCCGCTAGCTTTGTTGCAACGCAACGCCGTGGCACGCCGGCCACCCGCCGTCTGCTCCCGCGCTGTCATCACCATAGGAAGAGAGAGGGAGAGAGGAAGGAAAAGTAGACCCATGGTTGACGAGGAAGGAGTGGCAGATATTTTAGACGGATGGGATTGAGTGAGCTAGTACATATTTGATATGGAGGAGACATTAGGACCGTCGGATCTTCGATTTAACGGCGCAGGGTTTTTAGAGTGACGTGGACCACCTATGCGCGTGCCAGCGCTTGATGCTCTAATAACTTTAAATTAGACTTGTTATCCGTGACTTGGAGAAGCCAACGCGCGTCTCTGATGTGGAGTTTTATTTTTTTTTGCACGTGCGCCTTATGAACGCATGTCTGCACTATATTACAAACCCGTGTGAAATATACGTGTATGTAGTAAATGAACCCACTATCTGATTTCCCCGTGATTTCCTTAAGCCACGTCACCATGCTTATTACAAAGGCGTGTTGACCTCGCCGGACCAGCGACCCTTGCTGGCGACTTACTACGGACGCACGTTAATGCTGGCATCAATAAGTGGCGTGGTGGATATGTGGCTTTTTTAAAAACTGTCCAAAACTTATTTTGACCATCTCTAAATACGTTTTTTTACCTAGTAGGAGTTGGGGTGTGTGTGTGTGTGGAGTGCTAATTGAATTCAGACTGGAATATGATTGAGCCATGGTGCCGTTACGACCCACCAGAATGATCCGACGGCCACCAAATCAAGCGGGCGCAGAAGCAGAAACTCCCGAGCTATAGATAGCCTTTTCGTATATTAATGGTGTACTCGCGATATTTTGAACGAAGCAAGTATACTATGTGAACACGTTTCTCATGAGGTCCTATAAAATTGAAAGTATATATTTTGCCGAATCACTGAAGTCCAACACGCGATATCACTTGTCAATGTTGCATTAATATGATAATATAGTACAAATATCAGGACATGTATGGACACACAACTCTATTTTAGATAGACAACCACCACGAGAAGGAACATAACTCAATCGTTCTTGCTACCCTAATGGGGATGGGAACACGGTACTTCGTGTGTTAGGAACAAGGAGAAGCTTCTCTTTGCACCTCACTGTCAACCCGAACACTTCAGTCATGTCGATCTTATAAGCTCCTTTAGGCAGCTCCCAATTGAAGTGGTACACAAGATTTGCCAGCATGATTTCAATGGTAGCTAATGCAAAGTTCATCCCTGGACACATCCTTCGCCCTGACCCAAAAGGCAGATACTGGAAGTCGTTCCCTCTAAAATCGACTCCCCCGATTTCTCCATCGTGGATGAATCTCTCCGGCACGAACTCCTCCGCATCATCCCATGTCCGAGGATCCCGGCCGATCGCCCAGACATTGACGAGCACAGTCGTGCCAGCAGGAACTTCGAAGCTGTCAACGACATCACAATCCTCTAGGGAGAGATGCGGGAGGAGGAGCGGAGTCGGTGGGTGCAAACGGAGCGTTTCTTTGATAACAGCTTTCAGATAAGTCATTCGGGAGAGATTGTCCTCATTGATGGCTTCTTGGCACCTCCTAACCTCGAACTGTAGCTTGTCCATAATATCTTGGTGTTGCATGAGCTCAGCCATGGCAAATTCTAGGACCAGGTACGTTGTGTCCCTGCCTGCTGCAAACATGTCCTGCAGCGCGGCCGGGAGGAGAACACCTGATCGTGCGCACGCAGCACGGCCTGCGCAGCGCGCGGGGAGGAGGCCACCAGAGTTGGGACCACGCCAAGACGGAGCATCAGGAGGCCATCGGCACCGTGCCGCTCGGCGAGGCGCCGCAGCGAGACGTGCGGGAGCGCACCGACGAGGTGGACGTGCCCGATCAGCGGCAGCGCGGGAGGGGAGGGAGGAAGCCTCTTTCTGCCTCGTCCACTGACTCCACTCCCTGTCCCCGTGGTGAAGAAGAAGCAGCGCAGGCGCAGCACCACCAAGAGTAGGAGAGGGAGGAGCAGCAGGAGAGAAACTTTTGCCGTCGGCGAGTCGCCGGCGAGCTGATAGGAAACTACTACTTGAGCCATGGGCACTTGTACCAAAGGTCGAAATGTATTATTGCTATGGACCTGTGGCATTATTGAATGAGGCTCTTATAGACGCATGAGAGAAACAATGTTGGAGAACCGACAAAAAAGATTGTTTCTCTCAAAGTAAAGTGCGCTGGCGTTGCCTAAACTTGGCGCTGTTATATTATCTCTATCCGTAAACTCTCAAATCAACTATTCAGATCCTTATAATTATTCTTTTGAGTCATTCCGGTTTCTAGACTTGTTCAGTTGTGTCATCCCGATTCCTAAATTTGTAAATCATCTGTTTAGATCCTCAAACTTGTTCAGTTATATTATCCTAGCTCATAAACTTATGTGACTATGTCATTTGAGGCCAAATAAGACGAGCTAAAAACTTGACATAAAAAATAAGAGAAATGCTCCACGGCAGGTGACTCATTTTTATCTATCCATCAGTCGCTACTCACCAGAGCTAACACCCCGCACTCATCTTCTACCGCGCCCCCCACTCACGCACGCACGTGCCGCCGCACTGGCCGCACGTGCACCCATCTTCTACGTCCCTCCTCCCCCTCTCTTTTCCCCCAGTGCCAAGCGAGATCCTCGCCAGTGATTCCCGGCAAGCTCCTCCCCGCGCCCCACCGAGCCCCACCGCTCCATGGACGGCGGCTTCAAGCAGATCAGATATGCCATCTCCTCCTCCTCCTCCTCCTATTGGATCTAGTTCTGCCGGTCTCTTCCCCCTCTCCTTCCCAACTCCAGCGGGCATAGAAGGGTCCGGCCGGGGGGAGGCAGGTCGGCCAGACGGTGAGGAAGGAGGTTAGGTGGTTTAGGGGCCTTGGTAGTGCAGGTGGCGGCCGAGCTAGGGAGGGGCGGGGGCACCATGGCCGAAGGGAGGTTGTCACTGCCGTAGCTTGCCGTGGCCGGAAGGGAAGGGTAAGAAGGCGGCTGCCACGAGTGCTACGGAGTTCGCCAGAGCTCCGGCGAGCCCTCCGGCGAACCCTAGCGCACGTGGCGGGGTGGGGGTCGGCGGCGGGGGCGAGTACGAGGACGAGAGCGCAGCCGCCGACGAGAAAGAAGAAGACCAAGCATTTCGGGAGGTCGGGAGGTTGAAGATGACTGTTGAATGTTGGATTAGGATCCAATGGCTCTCGACGTCGCCTGATCAATATGCAGTGTGTCAGGCGACTGTACCTAAGACACACCCAAAAAATAATTCATAATTTTTTTATATGAACTCAAATAAAGAAATTTTTTATATCAAGATTATAGCCCTCGACGTAATCTATAACCTTGTGGTTGAAAAGTTATTTATTTGATGTCGTTTAGTATCCAAAAATATTACTGTAAGTTTACATATTTTTAAATTTAAAATTTTATTTTGGGATCCTAAACAGCTTTAATTCAAAAAAATTTAAACTATAAAGTTATAGATCACGTCCAGGGTTACAATTTTGATATAAAATTTATCGTTATTCGAGTTTATATGAAACAAATATGAATTATTTTTAATGTCAAGTTTTTACATTGTCATGTTTGGACCCACGTGACATAGACGAATAAGTTTAGGGACCGAGATGACATCACTAAACAAGTTTAGGGACTTGAACGGCTGATTTGTAAGTTTAAGAACTGAGATGATCTAAATAAATAAGTTTGAGGACGTAGATAATCGATTTGACCGTTTAAGGACTGGGATGATATAACAGTAAAAGTTTAGGAACCGCTCATGTACTTTACTCTTTTTTTTAACAGATCCTCTACTAATATAAATCTTAGAATCAAGGCAACAACGAGACATCAAAACAGCAGTAGATCTTAACAATCTTTAATCAAAACAAATCAAATGTGTCTACCCAAAATTCAATGGAGCACTAAGACTTATTTAGATAAATGTCTATTCATTTTGATCTATACTGTTGGAGTAGATTGACATGAAATTTAGTTTAATTCTACTTAATCCACCTAAACACACGTGGCCACGTGGGTTGAGATCCAAACCAGCGCTTAATAGGATCTGCTCAGCGACGTCCGCACGCTCCATTTCGATTTCGAAAAAGGGTTATTTTGATTCCTACCATTATAATTTTTAAAGTTTGGATAAATACCATTACAATTCGTCTAATTTGAAATATGCTATTATAATTTTTCGTTTGTCATAGAAATGCCATAGAACACGTATACAAAGGATTTGGGCCCAGCTACAGCGTACGCGAATACGTATATTCCAGGGCACCCCCTTTCCCTATCATTGACGTGCGGGCCCCAGCCGTCATCTTCTTCTTCCTCCTCTGATCATCCTCCATTGCTGAGCAGCATCTGCCGCCGTCGATGGCCGAGCATCATCACGTGAATAAGTACCATCCGCTGCCGTCGGTAGCTTTCTTTTAAGATGGCCGAGCATCACCACGTGGCCGAGCATCTACATTCTATAGCACGTAGCAAGTGGCCGAGCATCACTACGCCGGCGCATAGCAACAGCACGCACGTGAGCAGCAGCAAGCAGTATGTGGCCAAGCAGCAGCAACACGCAGGCGAGCAGCTACAGCACTACGTGACCGAGCAGCAGCACGCAGGCGAGCAACTACAACACTACGCGGCCGAGCTAACGGCGCGGAGCTCATAGCTGACGGTGTGCAGAGCGCGCGGTCGGACACGGAGCTTGCGGCGGCGCGCGGAGGACGTAGCCGGCACGACGCTCGCGGCCTAGCGACTCGCGGAGCTCATGGTTTGGGGCACTGCTGTTGCTCGCCCGCGTGGCTGCCGCCACGGCAGCTCGCCATTGACGGCGGCTGATGTTGCTCAGCAAGGGAAGAAGAAAAGCTGACATGTGGGCCCAAAGTGTCAGTGAGAGGGAAGAGAAGCTGAACCAGAATATACGATTTGCCTACACCTGTAGCTGGCCCAAATTGTTTGCATACGTATTCTGTGCTATTTATGTGAAAAAAAATTATATTGGCATGTTTCAAATTAGACAGATTGTAATAATATTTCTTCAAACTTCGAAAATTGTAATAGTACAAATCAAAGGGTCTGTTTGGTTAACGTCCAACACTTGCCATGTTATAGATTTGGCAAGCCAAAATTTAAGTAAAAATCTTACCATAAATTTGGCAAGAAAAATATAAGACTCTGGCAAATTTTAATAGCCAACCAAATACTAGCCAAATCCTTAATGTGGTAAATTTTGGAATCAACCAGGCAGCCCCAAAATAACTCTTCCAAAAAAGCCACCACGGTTTTCCTTTTAAACTCCGCCGCCGCCAACGCTTCCGCCCCCTCTTCCCCGTTTCTCCCCAGGCCCCGACCATGCCCTCCCCTTCCCGCTCCCGGCCGACGCCTCCGGCCAACACGGCGTGGTCCTGCGCTCGGTGCACGCTCCTCAACCCTGGATACTGCGATTCCTGCGAGGCCTGCGAGGCCTCGCGCCCAGTGGCGGTCGATACCGACAGCCCCGTCGTCGTGGGCGGCGCCCTCGCGTTGGCCTCGCCCAAGCGGAGCCGGAGGAAGAAGGAGCGCAGTGCATCTCCCCCACCCCAGCGGGTTGGGAGGAAGAGGGAGCGCGATGCGTCGCCGGATGTGGTCGACTTCTGCGATAGTGCGGGAAAGGAGCCCGCCGCCAAGAAAGGTTCGCTCGCGGCCCTCTCCACTGCCCTGGCGTGTAGATAGATTGGGATGTTTCTGTTTGCGTTGGTGAATGGGGTCGCTTTTCCCGTCCCGTTATCTGTAGATCCGTTCTTGTGCTTCTTGCGCTTTCAGGGCGTCCAGGATTTATGCTTTTCCTTTGCTCCGTTGGGGCCGTGCCATGATTCTATTGACTATTGTCGAATACTGCGCTGTGCTATGTTATGTTACTTATATATCCCTTTAATGTATATATTTTTTAGAGAAAAAATATGTTTTAGTCCCATTGTCTCAGTTTGGGGTCAAATTTACAAGGTCTGTGATACTTCTGAGTCCCCTCAAATTGCTTTCAAAGTGTGTGCTGTAAAAATATCTAAATGTAATGTAAATGTACCCTATTTTACATGCTAACAATGAACAACGTATTGGTGGGAGAAGCACGGTTGTCCATTGATGACATCTTGTGCTTATGGGCTACTACCGATTCTATTCACTGAAATCCGATCTTTTTTATTTTGATATTTGTTTTGCACTCCCTCTGTCCAAATTATAAGACATTGCCATTTCTAGATTCATAGCTTTTGCTATGCACTTAAATATAGAATATGTCTAGATACATAATAAAAACTATGGATTTAGAAATGCCAAAGTATCTTATAATATATTAATATGAGACAGACGAAGTACAAGCTTCCTCGTGTCAAGTGAAATTGCAAACCACTAAAACCATTTGCAAATGCTGAGAGCACTGGAAGTGACCAAGCCAAGCATTGGTCTGATCTGGGTCCCAATCCAAACAAAATTTCATGGAGAGAAAGAAGATTGGAACATCAGTAAACCTTTTTTATTTGACATTCTGTAAGCTGAAAAGTTTCATTTTTTTTTTTTTACTTAACTCTTTGTTGATCAATGGGTGTTAAGGGAGAAAATAATGAGAATAAGTAGCAGGAGACATAGCTTTACTTAAGGTGTGTCGTTGGTTTTTAATTACTTCTAATATCCGGGAGCAAGTCAAAACATCAAATATAAAGGAAGGAAGGAGTGTTTATCATGCAATCGATAGCTATTACTCACTTGATGTACAAGCACTACAGAACAGAGGGAGTATTTAAATCTGCGCTAAAATAACTTGTCGAAGGGGTTATCCAATCGAATCATTTAACTATTCCTTGTATTTTCTGATCTACGTGTACACTGTAAACTTCAAAACTACCTAGTTGTGATGCAAGTTCAAAATCCAATCCATTTTTGAAGCTATTACTTTTTAATGCATTTTGGTTTGCTATGGTCACCTGAAAATCAAAATGTCTGTCCACAGGAAATCTTGAGATTTGTTTGGATAAGAAGACCTTCAAAATCATGACATACAATGTCTGGTTCCGGGAGGATTTGGAAGTGAGAAGAAGGATGGATGCACTTGGGGATCTTATAAAGCAGCACAGCCCAGACTTCATATGCTTCCAGGTCCACACTCTGAGCTATGAGCCTATGAATTTTTTTCTTTCCCCGTTCTTAGTGGGATCTAATATGTGTAACTGCAGGAGGTTACACCAAACATATATATGCTTCTGCAAAAATCTGACTGGTGGCAACAATACAACTGCTTGTCTGATGAGAAGGCTATTCAGATGTCGTATTACTGCATGCAGGTTATTCTTCTCGCAAATTTTACGTGTGATATGATTTCTAACCTCTGGATGAATGCCTTTCACTCAATTTTCTTGTCAAAAAGTGCTTGTAAAATTTCCAAAGAAGTTGCTAAATATTTTTCTTTGACTGTTCATGTCATCTAAGTCACATTTTTGGTTTATATAATGCCTGCAGAATATGGATGAATGTGTTACAATTTTCATATTCATTATGGTCAATCCAAGCACTTATGCATATTTGTACTGAAGCATTTTTCATCAGCCTAAAAGAGTTTAACTGCATGTTCCATAACTTCACATATTCGGCAAATCCTGACAAGTTACAAAGGGCTATATTTGATTGGGATTCATGTAATATCATGGATATAATCACCTCTAATCTACAGCTGGCCTTTCATGGGAAATCGGGAGGTTGGCAATGTTTATCCTTTTTCTCAGATTTCATTTGTTTTTACTGATTTCTTTTGACTTCAACAATTACAGTTGAGCAAAGTGCCATTGAAGCCATCTGACCGCATCCCGTTTTCTAACTCAATAATGGGAAGAGAGCTGTGCATCACAACTGTTAGCATAGGAGAGATGCCAAAGTTGATGTTAGCCACAACACACCTAGAGAGCCCATGCCCTGCACCTCCTAAGTGGGATCAGATGTACAGCAAAGAACGTGTGGCTCAGGCAAAGCAATGCCTGGAAATTCTGGGAGGCTTCCCCAATGCCATACTCTGTGGGGACATGAACTGGGACGACAAGGGAGACGGTCCTTTCCCTCTGCAGGATGGGTGGACTGATGCTTGGGTTGAGCTGAAGCCTGGAGAGGATGGCTGGACCTACGACACCAAGGCAAATGGCATGCTGTCAGGCAACCGCAAGCTGCAGAAGCGAATGGACCGGTTTGTGTGCAAGCTGGCAGACTTCAAGATCGACAACGTTGAGATGATCGGGAAGGAGGCAATACCGGGTGTTTCCTACATCAAGGAGAAGAAGATTCGGAAAGAGAGCCGAAAGATTGAGCTGCCTGTCTTTCCAAGCGACCACTTTGGGCTTGTTTTGACCATCACCCAACAGGAGAATGACAGCTTCTGAACAGCCGTTACAGTGATCCTGCAGCATTTATAGGACGTTCCATGCTCTTTTGTGTAATATTTAGAAATAGAGAGCAGTTCCACGCTTCCACTGTTCACATTTTAGTGATTGCCCCACGATTTTGTAAATTTGGTGGAGGCATCAGTTTGCTAGGACGTGCAAATGGTGGTATTATTACCAGATGGCTACTTGGTGATACCTGATAGTACTTCGTTTCTCATCAATGTCTCATTGAGATGCTTTGGGTTGGCTAAAACATATGCCCTCTTGATGGTCTTGTCTTACTATTATAGCTATACGGAAAGCCAGTAAAACCACCTAACTACATGTTAATTACTGCCATTAAAGAACTACAGATGTTGCTTCCTGCTAAATTGTCAGCATCTGCGAATACCATGTGGGTCACATCCCAGATGGTTCCAGTGATAGACCATTCTTTACATGTACAATATGTAACCCCACAGTGTTCACAAGACATCAAGCTTGCTGACGGCATCAACAACGAGTTCGTTGGTAATCTTAGCATGCTCAGCTTCTATATTCGAAATTCCAAATACCCATGCGTAGCGAAAGTTCTTCACCTGTGACCTGTGTTACTGTGTAGCATGCCATCACAAAACCATCTACGGGCCAAAAGTGATTCTCTGCACAAGATCGGGCCTTCTCTTGCTTGGCATCCGAAGGCCGGTGATTTACATCTCAGTAACAAGTCTGCAGAAACCTTACCCTGGAAGGCATAGTATCAAGGATTACACTTTTTTTTTTTTGGAAACTGGAGGGGCCTCAGCCCCTACAGGAATATATTAAAACAGTAAAAAAAGTGTAACAACTTTGAAAGGGAATATAAGGCTAGACTAGACTAGATTACACTAGACTAGACTACGAGGGAGGAAATCAAGAAACAAAGGGCTTGTTTGGTTTATGTCCAAATTTTGCCATGTCAAAGATTTAGCAAGTCAAAAGTTGGACAAAAAAGTTGCCTTAGATTTGCCAAGATAAATGTGAGAGTATGGCAAGTTTTGGTAGCAAACCAAATCTTGACCAAAACATTGGCTTGCCAAATGTTAGGTATGGCAAATTTTAGCAAGAAACCAAGCAGGCTCAAAGAAAATAAGACTAAGACGCCGGTCAGTTATAAGCTCTGGATCCATTGCTCAAAGTTGGATTTTATGCTAGCTTTCACTCTCAGAGAGAGTAGCTTAATTTCACTTAAGAAGAGGGCCCTGGAATCCTATATGTTTACTAGATAATTGTTGAAGATCAGCTCATTTCTAGCTTTCCAAATAACCAAACACATTTAAATGACAGCAAGTTAGCGACCATATATGAATCCGATAGTTTTGGGGTAAAATACTAGTCCTATGCTCTCCAAACTAAACATAAAATACCAAAAGGTAGTATTGTCAGTAGCAGAGTAGTGGATTGCTAAGGGTTTTTTTTTCTTTTTTTGCGATGGTGATTCTCATATTAATCAGGGAGCAACATGGTTACAATCTTCGGTGACATGATTAGCAATTGAAGGTGGGGCTGATTGTGACTCACCCATCCTGGTGCTATCTGAGACTTGCTTCGCTAGAGTATAGGCTACATGGTTACATGATCTATGAACATACATCGGAGAAAAAAAAAAGTCAAATTTTTACCCATTACCCATACAAAGATGGCATGCTCCTCGAGCAGAACCACCGCCCACGTCACCTTAAATATTTGTGTTCGTTCGATTCTAGCGATCGACGGTTACAAACGTTCCCGCAAGATTTTAATTGAATCTGATTTGGATTTTACTGTTTAGCTTCACTGCTTTCCTGTGTAAATCAGCGTTTACAATTGACTTCTAGGTAAAATCAGAACAGCCACATCAAAGGTAGCCCGCTACGACTTCCACTGGCACCGTTCTCGATTCTTCCTCGTCGCACTCTTTCTCCACGCGGGGATGGCGACGGCCACCGGCGCGCGGGCGGGCGCAGCCCCTCGGTCGTGGCATGCCAGCCAGCCAGGCCCGCGCGGCCGGTTCACCGGTCGACGCGCTCGCGTTGGGGGACGGCGCCCCTGCTCGCCGCCCCCGACCTGCGCTGCGGTGCCGCTCGCCCGCCCCCCGCGACGGTCGCCTCCGATGACGGCACCGCGCGAGCAGGTGCTGCCGACGCTTGTGCCCCCAGCGCGGCCTCCTCACACCGGTCCTCGTTTGCTTCTGTGATTGGGGAAACCCTAGGTGCCTAAGCTCGGGGACCCCCACTACGCATGGCCTCTTTCTCTGCGGCGCCAGTGACGCAGACTTATCTTGGCGGCAGGATGTGGCCGTGGCTCATGGCGGCAGCAGGAGCGGCAGCGTCAGGTCACCTCTTTCTCCTCGCCTCTTTCCCACTGCACAGAAACATGTGGTTCTTGTAGGTCTGCCTTGTGATCAGGGGCGGAGCTTAGTGTACACCAAGGTGGGCTATGGCCCCCCTTAAGAAAATTATTAAAGTAACACTTAATTTTACCACTTAAATGTTGATCAATTGCTAATCTAGCCCCCTCTCTTACTACTTTAGGTTTGATTAGTCCCCTCTCAATTTTAGTTCAAGCTCCGCCACTGCTTTTGATTATGCGATATTGCAGTACTCCATCCTATCCATCCTTTAATCTTGGATTACTATTCCAATGCTCCCAAATATGCCCTATCAACTTATTGCCCTTTCTACTATAACAGACCATTTTGAAAATAAATCAGTGTGCTGGTTCTGAGCAGCACGCTTTTTATTTACACATGCCTCCTGCTTGTCTGTTTAAAAAAAGAACTGTGTAGCTTGTCTGTTTAAAAAAGAATTACGTGTATCTTTGTTTGTATGGAACCAAACTATGGCTGTGACTGTTCAATAGTAATATAAGCATGTTGGCCTGCTTTGTGGTGTTCCTGTTAAGGGAAGATTTACTAATGGAAGTCTCCTTGCTTTCGTAAGCTCTCTTCCTGCTTCTTCTCCCCCTCTTTACTCTTTCCAGATTCATGTATCTGTTTTTTTAACTTTTAAGTCATAGGAATAAGCAGTGTTCTTTACATACTTCAGCTCACAAAATGATTTGAGGCATCCTATAAGTTGCCTTCTTCGCGTTTAGTTCTAGTTGAATTTATAGCTGTTACAACTGAGCGTAAGCGATCAGCAATCAATGATCAGTAGTAGTGGCTCTCATTATTGCATAAAAACTCACATTATTAATTGCAACATTGCAGGTTTGAGTTCTACAATTGTTGGATATACATATTAGCATACAAGTTTGAGTTCTCCTGACCAGTTGCTTTAGGAGCTGTATACTGACTCGATGTACACAACTTCTACTATTTCTGTGGTCTTCAGTTCATTGCTGGCCTTTGTCAGTCAACTAGGTGGTCCTCAGTGGTAGGAGTTGTTTGTAATTGGTTTGGTGAGGGAGAGAAAGACCAAGGGCTAATCATGGGAATTTAGAATGCTCATGCCTTTGTAGAGATCATATCAACATCTTTGATAGCAGTTGCTCTCCTAAAGTTTGGGTGGGGATGTTCATTTGTTATATTCCTGGTGCTATTATTGCATAAACTGGCATTATAGTGTTTCTATTCTTTCCTACTAGCGTTGAATCAATTGGAGCTGAGGATGATCATTTCAAGAATTCAGGTAAGAATGAAATATATTCTTTTCTATATGTGCCAACAACTATTTTTTTTAAATGGATAGGTCTTCTCAGTTGTATGTTGTGCTTACCCAACTAGAAGAGGTTTTTGAGGCTACCTCTTGCTTCATTTATTTTCCAGATCCTTTTCTTGCTATCTTCGTATGGTTCTTTTGGTTCCCACATTTATGTACATGATGTTTTCACGGTCTACATGACAGCTTTCAAATTCGTGATCGTTTATGTCTAAGGCTTCCTTTTACTCATCTTCTTTTTCAACATTTTCAGATGCTGCTGGGCTTATGCTTAGGATGGTACTGCTGCCCATCATTTTAGGTGTGCACTCCTTCTGTTGTTTGTAAACTCACGTATTATTATTATTTGAAAAGGTCATTCAAAGATGGGTGAACCTCGAATCCAATTATATTCCTCAATAACATAGGGGGCATGGGGATAATGCTCCATGGTTTCCTTGAGTTCTTGGCATCAGGTTATCACATAGCTATACGATTATGAAACTCATGCTTAAGTGTTATGGTTGTTCTCATGGATCAAACATAGTCAGCGATCCATACCTCTGTCACGCTACATATTGCCATGAGTGAATTTGCTTACAAATCCATAATCTTGCCTGCTGCATATTGTGAGTGAATTTGGTTAGTGTTAATATTTGCGCGTCGTGTGCAGATAAAGTGCCCTTTATTGTTATTCATAGTAACCCCCCTTCTTTTCATCTTATCATTCGTGATTTCAACGAACTTGCTGTTCGGGGTCTCTGGAAAAGCACCTGTAAATCAGGACCATTATTTGTTGATGCTCGTTATTTAGTAGTTATTTTTAGCCAAACCTACGCTTGCAGGCGTCGCCACTCTGCAATAACAAGGCAAGGAAAAGCAGTGTAAAAACAGACACTATTGATGCTTGCTACTTACTGTAGCCTCTTGATTCAAAACAGGTACTATCTCGGATTGTTGGAGCAGTTACTACTAAATAGATATTGTACCAGTCGTTCAACCTAGCACTGCAGGCACCAGACATGCATGGTACTCTCTCTGACCATAGAATCTAGCAGCCCCATTGCTCAGCAATAGTAGCAAGCAGCAGGCAGTATGAGCTCCAATTTAGCAATAAACAAGAACATGCAAGCAAAGAAAGGTACATAAATGTAACTCTTGTTTTCCCAATTATTTTCTTCCTCATGTTTATTTCAACAACTATGATTAGTACTTCAATATTTGTCATGAATCTTTTGTATACATGAAAGTAAAAATAACTTCTCACATGTTGTTCAGATAAATTCAGGTAGTCACTATCTGCACATTTTGGTATTCTAATAGTTCTATTTAACTCCGCATATGTTCCTACCTTCCTGCATAGAATTGCTTTCAACCAGCCTACCATAATCACAACTGTTTTAAACAGCATTGCTGTAAATAAACCTTCAATGTCATATTTATGTCAAATATATTAAACCTTCAGAAATGTAGGTAAAACTTACATCTATGCTACTGAATTCAGCAAGGAACCCTTCTACTCTGTTCCTTTTGTACGGTGCATACCTCTGTTTCTTCCTTTGCAAACCATCTGAAACTCCTATTTTCTGCTTACAAGGCTGCCTCATTACCATGGAACATGGTTTAGGTTGTTGTTCAAGAGGCTAAATTGGAGAGGTTGCTGTTCTGATGAACTTTTTCCTTATTTCTTTTACCAGTTATAGAGACAAAGCTGACAATAGCAGAAATCTAAGGTACAAAGATGTAATATATATGTAATATATACATATTTTAATGTATATTTGACTCTCTTGCTGCTCATGTTGCACTCATTTATCCAACATGTTCTCTGTGCCTTTGAAATCATAGTATTACAAAGCTTTTTACGCTTCATATCTATACCAACACTATATATGTTATACTATAGATTAATAATATCATCGGCCTGTAATCCCCTTCGTCGACATAGCTAATTATCAAACAGAACATGATCCCTTGTCCTCGCGCGCGAGGGCGCGCGCCCGCCACTATTTACCAATAAGCTCACTAATTTCCCTTATGATTGGAGAAATACGCGATCGTTGCAGCTCTCCCATCTCCCAAAGCTTCACCAGCTCTTGGTTGTCTGTTTCAAATTGTCCTTTGAAGTCCTTGACTTGCGGCGAGGATGATACTTTCTTTGCAAGCAGTGGCTTCCTAGGCTGAAGTTATACCACTGTGCCTTCCCAGCTAGATTCTTGGAGAACTTATAGCTCAAGGACACCGGATCATTGCTACAACTCTGTGGAGATGTGGATTTTAATTTCTTCTTCGATGGAGAATTGTAAAATTTCCATTTGACTTTTGAATTTGTGCTGTTGACAATTCCTTCAAAGGATATATACCAGTCATGAACGTTAATTACATTACCATATTCTTGGGCTAGATTGCAACTACAGAGCAAAAAGGATTAACATCAGCAACTAATGTACAGCTTATCACATAGTGTAAGTTTCAACATTAATATCCATTGTTCATTAAAAATGGATCTCCATTCTTTTAATGTCTTAGGACCTCCAAACTTCAAATTTTAATGACTGATTTTGGACCTAAAGATGCATGCAAAGCTCATTCGCACTTACGTACTGTTAGTTGGAGTGCTAGACAATATTTTAGACATGGTCAATTGAAGATACATAGCACACTTCACTTTTTCTAGAGAGATGGAGGAATCCTATAAATCAAAGTTCCTTGGACTCCTTATTACCTGGTAGTTTTAGGTTCATGGAGTTTATCAGCTAGAATTAGACCTACTCTTCAGTTGTGGAATGATGTTTTGTCTCATAATAAATCAGTCCTATAAATTAGCTGTAACCATAATGAGTCATGGGCCAAATTAGTAAGATGATCATCTCAGTCACCTCAACCATAGTATAATATTTTCTTCCCGTAAGAAATCAGGAGAAGCCAAAAACAACTTTCAAACTCCATCCTGAGCGAACGGAGCCGTGCCTTCCCCTAGGCGAGCTGACGTCCTTCACACAGCCACACTGCTGAACCTGCAGTTTGATCCGTGACAGTTTTATATCATACAGAAACAAAAACCGGAACGGCTGAATTAGCAGGTCGTCTTTGTTGGCGTCCGGATTGCTTGCAAGCACACTCTTGGAGTGACGTGGCAGGTACACACCGCTATCGGTTATCCTATCCCTTTCGAACCATCCATTCCGGCAAGGGGGAAACAGGAACACGGCCACGCCCTCCGCCGATCCCGTGACGGCGTCGCCACCACCGCGGGGCCACGCCATGCTGCCACGAATCCTTCGCCAATAAAAAAGCGCCGGCGAGCGAGCGGCCCGGCTCGGCGGTTCGCCTAGCTGCGGATGAGTGCTGGCTCCCTACTTAACTGTAGTGCTCCTCGCCTCGGGTGCTCCGGAACCCCGGGATTGGGAATCCGCTCGCCTCGCCGCACGTGAGTGATCGTGGTCGTGGAGATGGCCGTGGCCGTGGGGAAGCGGGTGCTCGACACGGGCTGGCTCGCCGCACGCTCCACCGAGGTCGCGCTCACCGGCGTCCAGCTCACCACCACGCACCCGCCGGCAGCCGACCCCGCCCCGGCCGCGCCCTGGATGAGCGCCGCCGTCCCCGGCACGTACGTGCTTCCCCCCCTCCCTTCTCTCCCGCGTCCAGCCCCCGCGGAGTGTGCGAACTCTCGCGCTTTGGCTTTGGGGATCTGTGACTCAGTAAATTGCTGCGAGCTTCGTTCGTCATCGTGGCTCGGCCGGCTCGGCTGACATACCGTTGCGTGATAATGATGGTGCAGCGTGCTGGGGACGCTGCTCAAGAACCAGCTGATCCCCGACCCCTTCTACGGGCTGAACAACCAGGCCATCGTCGACATCGCCGACGCCGGGAGGGAGTACTACACCTTTTGGTTCTTCACAACGTTCCAGTGTGCCCCGGTACGCGGAACTGCACCAGTTGTCCGAATCGTGTTTTCCTGTAACGAAGAATGCATCATCAATCGCACTGTCTCCTCCAGTTTACATTTTGCTGCGGGCAGTTTTTGATTCAGCATAGTTGTACTGCATTGTTACTGTGCCAATGAATGTGGCTGCTCCCTCAGCGATCAGCAAGCACTTTAAGCTGTCTTCTGCTGAAATGAACTGTGCAAACTGATAGACTTATCCTGTTGTGTTGCCCATAGATTACTTCCCCTTTTGGCTGCATAATATTCCTTAAGAGTATAGACAGCTATTATGCGTGTAGGTAGAGCAGAGTACTCTAGTAACCTGGTACTAGTACATAAAATATGTCTTTAGCTTACTTAAATTCGAATCAAATCCGTGTAGCCTAAGGACACATGTTCAGTTGATAAACTTTTCATTCACTTCTGCTTGGACGGAAGCCTTTTTCAAATGACGTTGCAGCCGTGATAGCATAGCTGTTTGCTTTTTTCTTTGATCTCTTCAGTTAATGCTAAACATTGAGAATGCTCTTAATTATTGTAAACCAATGGTTTGTTGCCTTTAAGGACTGGCATTTTGTACATTTCAGCACATTTACTTGTTATGGTGCTAAACCACTTAACATATCAATATCTTCTTGTTACGGCCATCTTTAGTCAGGAAATCAACACGTGACTTTGAACTTCCGGGGAATAAACTACTCAGCCGAGATGTACTTAAATGGGCATGAGGAGGTACTACCAAAAGGAATGTTCCGAAGGCACACCATTGATATTACTGATATTCTCCATCCTGATGGTAACAATCTGCTTGCTGTCCTTGTTCATCCTCCTGATCACCCTGGCAAAATTCCTCCTGAGGGGGGCCAGGGTGGTGATCATGAGGTTAGTCTCACATCCTTCAGGTTGGTTTTATGTAGATTTATCCTTTCGCACATGATTTGCAATTGTGGATAATGGAATATACCATCCTATTGTAATGTGCTGATTTGGATTGCCTTTTGCTTCTTTTTTAGCAAAGCTCAAACAAGACTTGTGTTGCTTAGTTGCCAATGTATTTTCCCTCGATGGTACTACACTTCAGGAGCTACAAATTGTAATATATATTTTTATCTAAGATGCTACCTGCTTCAAATGTGCTGAAAGCATAGGTAAAAACACGCACTGGTTTGCACATACTATGTTATAGAGGCCACATTCTGTTGTTTGTATTCTGATGAGCAGTGGCAGACCCACAGGAAATTAATACATAGCGCATAAAATAAGAAGTTAGTCCTAAGAGGCCCAGCTGCCCCTTTATGTCAGTTTTGGATCTGCCCCTGCTGAGTATTTTGGGACATGCTTTACCATTTGAAGTACATTTTGGGAAGTATATATATTGCAATTTGAAGGGTAACTGCTAATTGCAATATTTACTTTGTCTCATAACTACTTTTTAAAAAGGAATATTGTTAGTTAAAGGGACTACTAATGCATAGCTGCATATTTCAATGTGGTTATTTCAGATTGGAAAAGATGTTGCTACACAATATGTTGAAGGATGGGATTGGATGTGCCCAATAAGGTAGTTGGTTATTTCTGTGTGGTAAAGCATGCTTCATTAGTTGATCTTTGGTCACCTAAGATGTATCACATGTTTTGAATTCCCAAACTATTTAATTTCAACAAAGTTCAGAAACCCTATACTGAAGACTGCTGCAATATCTGATTTCTTTCTAACCTTTGTAATCTTTGATAAATAATTAAAACTTTTGTTTCTCTTGCACTTAGCAACCAGTCAAAATAGTGTTTTTTTACTTATTTTGCAACAGAAATGGTTTTTTCTTCTTCCCTGTTTACATTCTGTTCTACTATTTAAACATAGAAGGGCAGGCCTGGCGCAGTGGTGAAAGCCTTCCCACTGAGCCGAAAGGTCTTGTGTTCGAGCGGTCTCTCTGTGAAAAACAGGGGAAAGACTTGCCGGTATTTCGCTTCCCCAGTACCCCCCCCCCCCCCCACCCCACTGACGTGGGAGCTATCCAGAACTGGGTCTGCCGTTTTTGTACTATTTTTGCAACATCAACACTTCCTGACATTTCTCTCTTTTTCTGGCATCTTAGGGATCGAAATACTGGTATCTGGGATGAGGTATCAATTTCCATATCTGGGGTGAGTCTATGAATCCTTTTTCCCTTCTAATACTGTTTTACCCATCTCTTGTCATTGTGGCATCACCATTGATACATGAAGTCACCACTGTTATGGGACATTGAAACAACAAATGATCCACTATCTCATCCTTCCCACAGAACTTCAAACTTTGAAACTACAGCAGTTTCTTCTTCTGAGTTATTGTGCTGCTTGAATTCTGCCATGTCATGCCATCCACAAGAAAATCTGAACTTTAAGAGGTTTTTTGCCGTCCAAATTTCCATCATCCTGATATCAAAGATACCAAAAGTTTTGTATCTGTACATGCTCTTTGTGGTGAATTTCCCTGACTTTTCTAATTTCTAAACAACGTTCTCATTCTCTTCTTTTAACGTAATTCTTTAAAGCTTTTCCATCATACCCTCCACTCTGCTATTTTCTTTTAACACCAAAATTCCTTGTAAAGTCCAGAACCCAATCCCTTTTGCCAGTCTCGTCCTCTGATAAGTGATATGTCTTGATAATGACATATTTTAAACAGACTTGGGAAAAGGCAACCTTGAAAGAGCACTCCTCCATCCATACATATTTCCAATTTTTGTTTGTCTACCCCCTTGCACTATATTGCCCTTGCCCCTCTCATTCCACTTTCTCACTGAATGTAGCCCCTGCCAGACCCACCACTATTTACTCTGGTAGAAACCTCTAGTGAGAGGCTGCGGGTGGAGAGGGGAGTGGGTAGGAGGTGCACGCAGTGAAGGCACCTCCTCTAGGGAGAGGCTGCAGGTGGAGAGGGGAGCGGTGGGGAGGTGCCCAACGGATGTTTGGATGTGCGGGTGTATGTATCCAGTCCAATCTGTCCTGTCTCAACGGATATCCGCATCCATACATCATACATCCAGTTCAATTCAAAACGGGTTAAGTCCGTTTATACTATGGATGGTCCAAATCCGCTTCCAGGTCTACCCATAGTGTACATAGGGATGCTGGTTTGACTTTGATATTTTTAAAGCAATCCTTGTTTTTTCTTTTTCTGTGAGGATTTTAAATAAACTCTAGAACTTATATTGGGCTTGTTTTCGCTGCAGCCTGTGAATATAACAGACCCCCATCTGGTTTCAACTTTTCATGATGATTTTAAGAGGTCATATCTACATTGCACACTTCAGTTGGAGAACAAAAGTTCTTGGATTGCAGATTGTACCTTGAAAATACAGGTTTCAACTGAACTTGAAGGGAACATTTGTTTGGTGGAACACCTTCAGAGTTATGTAATAACAGTCCCCGCTCAATCAGATATAGAGTACACCATTCCTTCTGTAAGTTAGTTTTTTATTTCTCAAGCTACTCGTGTACTGAGGCATTACTTGAGCTAGTTTTCTTCCTTTCATAATGACTATCATGTACACAGTCAATTGATGCATTTATTGTTCTGTGTTGCTGTTGTAGACGCCGGAGATTACGGTAGCCGGAGATAGAGTCCGGACTGGTTACGTTAAGAGAGGGGGGAGTCTTAGGATTTCTGTTATATTAATAGATTTGTTATGGTTTGTTAGTCCTATTATGGTTTGTTAGGAGGTGCATCTATCCTATAAAGAGGCACCTATAAATTGTAATCAGATTATCGAAGAAGAATAGAACCCAGGGTGGTGGGTTCATCTTCGATGGTGGCGGACCTTATCAGGTTGTCGAGCGCTTGGGCACTGTTGCTTACCGCCTGCAGCTTCCTTCTAAGGCGTGCATTCAAGATGTCTTCCATGTCGCCTTGCTCAAAAAATATTAAGGTGCACCTGCTGCTGTTATGCCCTTACCGGCCATTCTTCGGGGGCGGGTGGTCCCTAATCCTGAACAGGTGGTCCGGGCTCGTCTCAACTGTGGCAGCTGGGAACTTTTGGTGCCGTGGGAAGATTGTTCGGCTGTGGATACCACTTGGGAGCCTATCGCTGACTTCAAGGAGCGCTACCCATTGTTTCAGCTCGTGGACGAGCTGTTTGTTGGGGAAGGGGGAAGTGTTGTAGTGTAGATGCCTTTGTGGGGGCGTCAATATAGGTGCCGCCGTCCAAGGCCCAGCCAGGGCTGGTGTCCAGGCTGATTACGGTAGCTGGAGATAGAGTCTGGACTGGTTATGTTAAGAAAGGGAGGAATCTTAGGATTTCTGTTATAGTAATGGATTTGTTATGGTTTGTTAGAGTCCTATTATAGTTTGTTAGGAGGTGCATCTATCCTATAAAGAGGCACCTATAGATTGTAATCAGATAATCGAAGAAGAATAGAACCCAGGGCGGTGGGTTCATCTTCGATGATGGCGGCGAGCGGTTCAGCCGCTGCCGCCGGCGATTCTTCCACCATACCATTGCCTCGCTACCCTCTACGCTCTAATTCTCAATCTAGTCTTCTTCTCCAATCTCCTCTGCGCTCTCCTCGGCGACCACACCATATCAGTTTCCCAAATGATTTAATTGCTGTGAGCTCGTTGCAACAGCTTACTTTATCTACATAACAATGTCAGCAACTACATATGACAGCTATACAATCTATGCTTGTTGCCTATCAGCTATGCTCATTTACAGGATTGTAGTACCAGATTTTCTCTTGTGTTAGCTAATGAATTTCCCTCGACATGTCCTACTTCTTAACCCTAAAATATCCAATGTTACTTAAATCATGGTTGCACAATTCTCATATATATGAAGGCAAAAGAACTAGGTATAAGCATAGTTTTATTTCCAAATGTTCTTCAGTGAGTTGTACTTTCTATTAGGAGGCCTTTTTAAAATCCTCAATTTTCAAGTTGATTGACTATTTGACTTCGCTATATATGAAGCATAAACATTTTTAGTTATTCTATCCTTTTTAAAAGACTCAAATATTTGACATTGTTATGTATGAAATATGGACTTTGTAGTTATTCTTCTATAAGCCCAACCTGTGGTGGCCAAATGGCATGGGAAAGCAATCCCTATACAACGTTGAGATTAGTGTGGATGTAAAAGGGTTCGGAGAATCTGATTCCTGGAGCCACTATTTTGGATTCCGCAAGATTGAGAGTACAATTGATGATTCTACGGGTGGGAGGTATTAATGAAATGCCCAAAATGTGTCTATTGAATATTTTGTTCTCTTGAAAACCTGTTGATGCAAATGTAAATCATGTCCAGGATCTTCAAGGTAAATGGTGAACCTATTTTTATCAGAGGAGGGAACTGGATATTGTCAGATGGCCTTCTTAGATTAACAAAGAAGCGATATATGACCGACATCAAGTTCCACGCTGACATGAACTTCAACATGCTTAGATGTTGGGGTGGTGGATTAGCAGAGAGGCCTGACTTTTATCATTTTTGCGATGTCTATGGTCTGTTGGTAAGCTTAAATTTATTTCCATATTAATTGGTTGTCATGTTTTCTTATCCAAAGTATGAATATTGGATAGTCTTGAAAAATTCAAAACAAAGGAGAGAATTCCTTTGAAATGATGTCAATCAATTGGTACTTAGGATTATGTATTCTGTAAAATGTGGGTGACCAGCTGGTTTCTGGGATTTTATTTCCCTGTAACTGTAAGGATTAGGTATACCTGATGAGTTTAGTTCTGGGTCCACATCCTCTCTAGTTGAATTATTGATTCACACTAAGTTACTACCATGTCTGCAAGATTGTTTGCATGACGGAACCCTTTTGAACAGGTATGGCAAGAATTTTGGATAACTGGAGATGTTGACGGCCGAGGAGTTCCAGTATCTAACCCTAACGGCCCTTTGGATCATGATCTCTTTCTTTTGTGTGCTAGAGATACTGTGAAATTACTCAGGAATCATGCCAGTCTAGCTTTATGGGTTGGTGGTAATGAGCAAGTCCCACCAGTTGACATTAACAAAGCACTGAAGAATGACTTGAAGCTACATCCAATGTTTGTAAGTTACCGGTCGTCAAAAAATGAAGAAAGATTTCTATCTGAAGAACCAACTGACCCTAGTAAATACCTTGATGGTACTCGGGTGTATGTGCAAGGATCAATGTGGGATGGTTTTGCGAATGGTAAAGGGGACTTCACTGATGGTCCATATGAGATTCAGTATCCGGGGAGTTTTTTCCAGGACAGCTTCTACAAATATGGGTTCAACCCTGAAGTTGGGTCTGTGGGGGTTCCAGTTGCCGCAACAATTAGGGCCACAATGCCTCCAGTAGGATGGAGCATTCCAATTCTCAAGAAAAGAATTGATGGGTACATCGAAGAAGTACCAAATCCAATATGGGACTACCACAAGTATATTCCATACTCAAAACCAGGGAAGGTCCATGATCAGATCGAACTATATGGACCCCCAAAAAACCTGGATGATTTTTGTGAAAAGGTAATTTAGTACTATAAGATTTCATTTCAAGGGACTCTATGCTTAAGCATCTGAAGCATTTAAATTAATGTTGCTAATTCCCAGGCACAGTTGGTGAACTATGTTCAGTACAGAGCACTTTTGGAAGGATGGACTTCCTTCATGTGGACAAAGTTTACAGGTGTTCTAATTTGGAAGACGCAGAATCCTTGGACTGGACTAAGGGGGCAGTTCTATGATCACCTCCAAGACCAAACCGCTGGGTTTTATGGTTGCCGTTGTGCTGCTCAACCTATTCATGTCCAACTGAATTTGGTCACCTACTTTGTAGAGGTATGTGCTGTGCCCTGAACATTGGTCCAAGTCTTTTAACTTTATAGTGATTGATCCATGGCAATGATTTGTAGGTGGTAAACACTACAGCTGATGAACTCAAAGACACGGCTGTCGAAATTTCAGTGTGGGATCTAGATGGTGCATGCCCCTATTACAAAGTTACCGAGAAAATAGTTGTACCGCCAAAGAAAGTGAAGCAAATTATCGAGATGAAATACCCAAAGATGAAAGATGCCAGGCCTGTGTATTTTCTGCTCCTCAAACTCTTCAGCTTGTCAGACAATGGAATAATCTCCAGAAACTTCTACTGGTTACATCTTCCTGGGCAGGACTACAAATTGTTGGAGCAGTATCAGCAGAAAAAGATTCCACTAAAAATTGGTTATGACGTTTCAGTTTCAGGCACGAGGCACAAAGTAAGAATGACAGTAGAGAACATCTCTAAGAAGTCAGTAGCAGAAAGCACACGTTCAGTATCAGCAATGGATCTAGGTGATGTAAGTGGTTCCCACAGCACTGGAAACGAGAGTGATGGACTGTGGAGGAAAATACGCAATGGCCTCGGGGTCGCAAGACCAAGTGACAACCACCGAAGAACACTGGAGGTCAACGGGACCGATTCAGGGGTTGCATTCTTCCTCCATTTCTCAGTGCATACCTCTGAACCATCCACGGCGAAGGAGAAATACAATGACACAAGAATCCTTCCGGTCCACTACTCAGACAACTACTTTTCACTGATACCGGGGGAGAACATGGCCATCGACATCTCGTTCGAGGCTCCCCAGGGGTCCAGACCCAAAGTCGTCCTCAGAGGCTGGAACCATCATCTGGACCACGCCTTCATGATCTGAGATCCGTGTAATGAAATAAGTGCATACCGAATAAAATAAAGGGCAGACATCAGATCATGTTCGTGCCTTTTGTTGGATTATAATTTGGCTTGTCCTAATTTTATTTAATTAAATTAAATAAATCATCATAAGACCTAATTTAAATGCTAGGCGAAATGAGATCTTGCCTAAAGTTTAACTCAACTTAAATAACTAATAATATTGTACACATATTGTGAACCAGAGAGAGGCGAATGGCGTGTCACGTGCGTCGTCACTGAGCCATGGCAACTAATTTAGGTGATCAGGTTTTTGCCACTTGGACAATTGATGATTGATGGAGCTATTGAGCAATACTCCTACGTGGCATTTAGGAGAACTATGACTGATTACTCCGTGATTATTCCATTGATGGATTCATACCTTTCTTGTGGGAGTGATACATGCTAGCCATCATCAGTCAAAGGAAGTAATGCCTGATTACGCTGCGATTATTCGTTCCGGTAATGTCTCTATGTTCATGTTCGTCCCCTCACCCATTCGTCCCCTCACCCATTGCTCCTCTGTTATATAAGGCTCCCTCTTGCCTAGGAACAGTCCAATTTGAAGGGCCTTGGGCAACCAACACGTCGGGCTCATTAAACTAATGTTTTTACATATCAGTTAAAGGAAGTATTTTCTAATACGACCCTTAAGATCCCTTGCCATTCGATTAACTGACCTTTTCTTTTTCTTTTTTTCCCCTCTTTTCAGGCAACATCTAAAATGTTAAAATATAAATGAGTCTATTACTGTAACATGGAATGAATTAGAAGAAAAGGGAAAATAACAAGAATGAAACTTGCATGATCTAACTAATTGATCACGTACACACCTTGCTGCTACTACTCATAGTTGTCCCCCTTCTTTTTCCCGAGATCGTGCATTGGCATATTTTTTTCATTATAAACAGAGGATTAAAGTTTGTTACAAGCCCGTCGGTAATCCGGATTACCGTTCCCCTCACTTTACACCCTGCTTGCACGTTGATGTAATTACACGGTAAAGATATGGCGACTAGTGGCTACAAACACACTTAGAACTCGTGGCTGAACGTGACCAGGCGGCCAGGTGTCTAAAATCTGAAAAAAAAATATCACTCCCTTCATTTGATGGGACAAGAAGACGGCTGATTTTATCTATGGTGCAGTCTACTACGTAGTACGTACTCACTCTCTTGGAGATTATTCCATCTCTTCCTTCACTTCTTTACATGGCTGGTTTGCCTGTGCAAGGGGAATATTACGAGGAATATGTGTTCCACCTGCTCATGAGTTAGAACCCTCTTTATTGATGTATCCTGATTTTCTATCAGACCTCTTGGAGGTATGGGCAAAACTAGCTATCGATCGATGGAGAGGTGAGCTTTCAAGCCTGGTGTGATTATTTGTACAATAGGCATCAAGGATTAATAACATTGTCAAGCGTTCGTGAGTGTTTCTTTGACGATGCAGTCCTTGCCATGTGACTCTGCTGCTTTGTGGTTGTAGGCAGCGGACCACACATCCAGCGCGGGGTTTTAGTCATGGCTGCCTGGATGTCCTTGGGACAGCAATTCTTGCTAGCGCCACTGTAATACCTCTGATATTACGTATAATTAATTTGCCAGGTCATCATATTTAATTTAACTGTCTGCATGTGATTGTGTTTAGGGCTCCTAGAGTGACTTGATTGTGTTCATGATTGATTGTGCAATTAAAACCCCTTTGTGAAAATCAAAAATTAATTCAAAAAGGAAATTGCTATTAAGCCCTAATTTGATCTCAAAACCTAATTCAAAATCTATAAGAAATCTGATGAAAGTATATTAATAAAAGTTGTAGGTCTTTTAAAATAGAACAACTTTTATTTTTATAGATTTTGAAGTTATGCACTGGAAATTTGAATTAAACCCAAAACAGTCACTTGAAATTCAAATTTGAAACATCAATTTAAAAATTATCAAGAATCTGATAAACCACCCTTAATGAAAGTTGTAGAGCTCAACAATTAGAACAACTTTCATTTTTACAGACTTTCAAGTTTTGTGGAAAAGTTTGGATAATTTAAGTGAATTGCAAATCAAATTCAAAGTCAACTTTTACCCCATTTTCTGTAAATTCAAAATTTGGCCGAATTTGGCCAGGGTTCAAAAAGCAAAAATGTTGTACATGAAATTCTTCACAACCTTTATTTTTGGACTTTCTCTGGTTGCCACACGAATTTGGGAGATTTGAATCAAATAGCGTTTGACTTGGGGCTCCTAGCTACAGTATAGAGGGGGGTCCCCTGCCGTGGCAGCGCCGCCGTACGCGCGTGCGCTGCGCCTCGCGCTGGTGCCGGCCGGCCGGCCTGGCCGCTGTCGCCGCCGCGCAGGGTCGCCAAGGGGGACCCGGACACCCACTCGCCCTTATCCTCTCCTCTCCTCTCCTCTGTCTATAAAGGCGGCGAGCTCTCCATTCTTCTTCCTCCTCTCGGCTCGCCGGCAAACTCACACCGTCTGCGGCCAAATTCGCCGCCACCACTCCACCGTTGCCCAATTGCTGGTGCCGACAGCCTCGCCATTCCCTTGCGTACCTCCTGGGCCGCTTGAGTTGGCTTGTCGCCGTCGGGACCGACTCCACGCCCCGTTCTTGTTTCTCGGAACCGGCCGGTGCTCCGCCGTGGGCCTCATCGTCATCGCCGAGCTCTTTGGGTGAGCTCTGGTCCCTTCTTGGTACGTTTTGGCTTTAGTGTGATGACTGGTTGCTTATGCGCGCGACGTTTTCTCGGTTGGTGCCCTAGGGTCACCGAAACGGAGAGGTCATCGTCGGTGTTCGTCGTCGCGGGTCGGCACGCCGTCAAGCTCGCTTCTCCGTACCGCCATTGCTCCAACTAGCTACCGGTCTAGGATCGTGGTGAGACCCTAGATCCTACCCATCTCCTATCTTGCACTCTACTGAGCGGTTCTTGTCGGAACGCGGCTCACCGGCGTAGTTGCCCTCGCCGAGCCGCCATGTCCGTCGTGGGCGTGCTCGAGGCTCGCCATAGGCGTAAGGCTTCTAATTCGGTACGCCATAGGGTTCCCTAGGTCTGTAGTTCAGCGTTAGGGTGCTCGGTATCGTCTCGGGGTCGCCGGCGGCGAGTTCCGCGGCGAACCGCCGCGTGCAGCGCGCGCACGAGCAGGCCGGAGAAGAGGGAGAGAGCTGACGAGCGGGCCTAGGCCGTCAGCGAGTCAGGGAGCGAGCAGGCCGCGGGTGCAGGCGCGCGAGTCTTCTGGGCCGGCCTGTGCGTTACTGGGGCTTCTCCGGCTGGAATACCGTTTTACTTTTTCCCCGAATTAAAATAGCATTTCCTATTTCCTGATAGAATGAATAGTACTCGATTTTGATCATTTTGTAGGAATATTTCTACTGCACCTAAAATCATAAAATTTTTTATGGATGCTCTCTGTGATGTGTACTATTTAATAAAAATATTAAATGCCCGGTTTGAGTATTTTCTGTAGGAATCAAAAATCAGTAAAGTAATTGAAAAGTGCAACTTTGTTAAATTTTAATTAATTTCTTGTTGATCCAAAAATCATGAAAATTTATTTGGTACAATTTTAGGTCAAGAGCTAACTGTTGGTAAAGTTTGGTATCAAATGAAAGTAGTTTAATTATCTATTAATTAAATGCTTGATTAATTGCTTAATAAAATAAATAAAAACCTTAATCATTTAGAGTTGGTGTGAATTTTTGGATTGATTGTGGTTTTAGGTCAAACACCCTTATGACCTAGGGCAGACTTTTAGAAACAATTACTTGAATAAATTGTAGATGATAATAGTATTGAAAGGTTGTTTTATTTCATTATTTCATGTACCATTTTATCGCATCGCATTAATGTATTCATTATTGCATACGTGTAGTGACCGGTGATTCAGAGGTGAAACCTGAGGGGACTGTTGAGGAGATTGCCCCGGAAATTGTGCAAGGCTTCGACATCTGTGGCACCGATCCGGACCCTACTCTTTACGCCATCCAAGGCAAGTTCCGGTGCATTTGCCCCTCCTTGTATTTAAAAATGTTTTATCACTTGAGTTAATCTATTGCATTAGGTTAATAGGAGTTGAGTGATAATCTATTGATGCATTACCTTTTCTTGACCACTAATTATACCCCGAGAACCTGATTTAATTAAAGTATTGAAAAATGCTTAGCCCTGCTTAATTGAATTACATTTCCATAAAATACTATTTTGAACCATGATGATATGCAAAGAATGAATCATTTAATGGGAATGGTATTGTCCTCGTTGTTGGCGGTGCACTTGGCCAGTCTATTGCCATCAACGGGGATGGGTTTCCGTTTGGTGGCCGTATGTTTGGGTTGGAGTCCCAACTTATAGTCGCCAGCGGAAAAAGAATGTGAAAACCGGGTGGTCACCAGTGTAGTTGGGTTAGAGTCCCAATGCATGGTTTCCAATGGAAAAGTTTTAGAGACCGTTCGTTGTCGGCCTGCTGTGATCGAGACTTTGCAACTAGCCACATACTCCGGGAAGCCCTATCTCCGGTGGCTCTATTGCTTGAACCGACAACTACGCACTGGGAGTGGAGAGATGACGAGAGTAGCGTGTACCCTCGTGGCCGGCGTGCCTGGAGACGAGAGGAGTACTGTGCTCTCGGGTGGCGCAGGACCGGTTTAGGGATAGAAAAGCCGTGGTAGACGGGGTTGGTATATGCAAGCTTAGATGCTACATATGCAGTATGGTTAGGGATCCCCAATTGGGTACTTAATCGATTCGAATCGTCGTTGCTCCTCGGGTATGGAGACTTGATCCACTGACTTACATCGAAAAGTGGTTCGGAAGTAGAATGTTTTTGAGAATGAATAAGTAATCGGATTTGAAGGATATATGTGAAAGAATTGTGAACTATTGATATTGTTTATTAATAATATTGACTAAAATACTGAAAAGAGGATTAGTATTGTTTCTTCCGCAAAATGCTTTGACTCTTGCTAAAGCCTTAACTTGACTCCCCTCAGCCTGCATTCCTGAGTCTCATTCCTTTTTCTTAGTCGGGTAAGTCTTGCGGAGTACCCCCGTACTCAGGGTTTGTTAACCCCGTTGCAGGTAGTCAGCAGCCGGAGGTCTGTCTTGCCCCTTACTGTGTGACCATCATCCAGGATAGCGAGGAAGAGTAAAGTTAAACCCGTGGGCAGGGTTCGTGTTACCACCTATCTATTAATGTTATGTTGTTGTTCTACTGCTACTGCTACTGCTACTACCTTAATTATGGTTTGTAATAACTGCACTTGAATTTTATTTGGACAACCGGTTTGTAATCTAAGTACTATTTAATTTTCCACACTTTCACTCTGATGTATTTTATTATGAAATGTTGTAATTCTGTAATGGCTTCGCAATGGGATCCTGTCGGAGAAACGGGTGCTGATGTAATCCGGCAGGGCCTTCTAGATCATTTGGGACACGGGCCCGGTTGTTAGAGGTCATTAGTGACGATGACATGTGCCTGTGGGCCATGTGATTTAGATGGTTCTGTTACAGCCACCTGCTTTTAACTTTATGCTCCATATATTATTCTTACGTCTGGTCAGTAATCATCCCGAGAGGGTCCTTCCTATTCCAAGCGAGCTTGGCCGGTTCATTTGTTGTTGGATGGGTAGGACTATACATGAAAAAGGTGCTTGGCGCTAATTCGAATTTAGCAAGGTTCAAAGCTACTACAGCACACTATATATGACAATTGGGTGTATATTTGGGGCTCTTCAGTCTTCTCATCAAAGAAAGCTTATCAACATCTAATTGGACATAGACAAGTGCATTAGGCTTTATCATGCTTCGACTGAAAGATCGGCTAAGTACCTGTGAGAGCTCCTAGGATGCAAAAACATGGAATTTGAAGACACCAATGTTGTTCTTTTTTGGCCCGGGCCTGGCCCATTTTTGTACGGTGGACCATGCGAGGGCAACACCGGCAGGCCTCCGGAGTCCGGGATACCAACGGTCGTATAGCTGTCAGATTCAGCAATCACATCTCCCTTTCTTTCATGGGCCGTCCGTCGTCACTGCCGAGGCACTGAGCAGCACGTGGCGCCAGTGCCCCTCGCCGAGAGCACGGTGCATGGCTGCCGCGTGCCGGCGTGCGTGCTACGAGGGACAGCCGGACAGCTCAGCAGGGAGAACACTGTCACAGTGGCCAGTAGAGGCGGGGGAGCAAGGGTGGCGCCACGTGCTGCCCGTGAGTATGTAGCCTCTGCCACCGTGATCACTAGGGCGAAAAACACAAATCGACAAACTACATGTGGACCTCCCAACCTTCTCTTTTGCATCATGAAATTTCAGAAGGATTCACAAGAACTGCATTGTAGTTTCGTGCTGCCTCTGTAGGAGAGCAACGATCTGTAAAAGAGAGTCTGGATTTTTATTGATCTTTGTTACAGAATGTAGTTTCTTATACATCATCTGGACACTCAAAGAATGAGAAGGGAAAAAAAGGAAGAAAAGGAGAAAAGGGCCAAGAAATAAAAAGAGCTGATACCTCTATGAACTAGTGTGAACAAGGTGTTTCAGGAGATCAAGCCGCCCCCTACCATAAATTATTTATCCTCTTGTGCTCCAGCAACACCATGAACCAAACGAATGCACTATGAAAGGAGGCCATGGATCCCCACCAATCTCTCAACCAATAACCAACCCAATCATCGTATCATATTACAGGATCTCGTCTCCTTTTTTTTTATATCTCACCTCCCCTCTCCCCCCAGCCGCCAAAAAAGAGGACGAAAACACAAAGGAATTGACAAGTGTGACTACGTAATTAACACCTACTAACCAAGCTCAATTAGCATCATCATCTTCTACCTCAGTGCAGCGGCGGCGGCGGCGGCGGCGCCCTTGTTGGCGCAGGCCGTGGTGTTCTTGAGGTGCGTCCCGCGCCGCCCTGAGCAGCTCGCCGAAGCGCTTGATGTTGACGGTGACGTTCTGGCGGTCCATGTAGACCTTCTTCATCTCCCACCATCCGCGGCTGCTGATCACCCAGGGGTTGCGCACGACGGTGCTGTTGAGCCCGTACTGCGCGGCGAGCGAGCTCTCCTCGGGCGCCACCTTGTACTCGAGGTACCGGAGGCCGAGCTGCTGCGCGGGCTTGCCGTAGAAGGCGTCGGCGGCCCAGTCGAGCCCCACGGGCACGATCTGGAGGAGCACGGAGCCCGGGCGCATGAAGAGGAAGTGGGTCACGGCGGCGCCGTGCACGGCCACCATGGCGTCCGCCGACGCCAGCGCGGCGTGGATCGCCGGCAGCGGGGTCGTCCGCCGCAGGTTCATCACGTGCGGCGCGAACCCGGCGCGCCGGCACGCCGTCACCACGTGCGGGAGGTTCAGCAGCACCCGGTTCTGCTTGCGGATGAAGATGAGCAGCTTCGGCTTTGCCGGCCGTGGGCACGGCCGCGACGGCGGCGCCAGAGGGAGGAGTGGCACGGGCGGCGACGCCAACGCCGTCGTCGTCGTCCGGCTGTAGCCCTGGTGGAGCAGCGCCTGGAAATCCTTGATGCTCTTGCCTGCGTATCATCAGCATTCTGCGTTAGTGACGATTTCTTCCCCGTGCAAAACGCAAAATGCTACTCGACACATCGCACGGAGACCGGACCCCCTGTCAACTTCGATGTCACGTCTAAATCGTCCTGCTTGGATCGAGTTCGGGACATGGCCACATGGGAGTTTGGAACATGGATCTGTCGTCGTTAAGGGTTGCTTCAGCATAACGCAAAGAGAGCATGGCGCCGGCATTACCGGAAAACGCCGCATTGTGATCGCTGACATCACTCCCAGACTCCCAGTCCCCTATCGTACCGGCTCACACAACGAGTCGCAGCCCACTACTGCCAGCGGCAGGCCAACGGATCGATCGGGACCAGGTAGCCGGGTAGGCACTAATTGCTCGATGCTCCCAGACTCCGCGCCAGCGAGCAGCCGATCGGGCCGGAAGACGTCAATAATCGCCACCAGTCCACGACACCGCACTGCACAGTCAGATCAGCGCGCAACAACCAGCGATCGCGCGCCGTGGTCCACTCCCGTGTCGTCCGTGCGGTACGACGAGAGGCCCGCTTGCATTTGCATCCTTCCCAAATCTCCAATTGAGCCGTATCGATCGATGTGGACAGTCGACAGGCTGCTCGGGTACGACGAGAGGCGACGCCACCGACGATCTGATCCTTGTGCTACGGCAGGAGCGGCACACCACAGGTGAGCCAGCCTGGGTTTGGCACGCGCGGCTCCTGAAAGAAGGAAACCGGGTGTGCCCACGGAGGAGTCCTGGGATGGCTGGATCCATCCGTCCAACAACTCGGACACGGCGGCCCCGCCGCTCTACCTCTGCATGCACTATTGCCACCAACCAATGAACCAGGAATCAATTTGTACAGTCCCAAACGGGGGGCCCGGTCTAACGCGATGATTCAGCAAGAAGCTTGAACAAATGAGGAGCGGGCAAAGAAAACTGGAGGTTAACAGTGGGACAGATGGGATAAGCTAATTAGTTTCGAATTTTAATTATTTTGAGCTAATTGGATTGTCCTCACTGAACACACAAGGCCGCCCCCTGGCTTGCCAATTTGTGTGTGAGGCTAAAAAAAAGAAAGAAATACTCCCTCCATCCCAAATTGTAAGTCATTCCAAGAATCTTAGTCAAAACATCTTAACTTTGACCAAATTTATATAATAAGATAATAATATTTTGATGTTAACTAAGTATCATTACATTCTTCACCAAATATATTTAGATGATATACTTATGTTGTGTCATAAAACTTCGTATTTTTTTCTATAATGTTAGTCAAACTTGAGATATTTTGATTCTCCAAGATTTTTAGAGTAACTTACAATTTGAGATGAAGGGAGTATCTTATATCCACCACTGATCGTATACACTCCTATTTAATAAATTTAGGAATGTACCACATAAATGAGTGTGAACAAGCATCGACGGTGATCTATGGTTCAAGCAAGTAAGCAACCACGATTGTCCAAGGCCAACGCGAGTTTTTTTCCCCAAGCTATGTTGGTCATTAGACAAGTCAGCCAAACTCTGTTCACCCCGTCCGTATTCACCAATGCACGCAAATGTCCTTGCAGATTCGGTAGGCAGAGTATATTCACTTCTATCAATGTAGTATACTTTTACTGGCAACGCACGACGTGGTAAATAAGCGGGATATAAACGTTGCAAAACTACAGTCATCTTGTTGGTTAGCTCAGTACCGACTTGAACCCACCGACACAATGGCCATAACAGAGCTGTGCCACAACACAGTTGTCGGTACTCTGTATCAACAACCCGGCTTTCTCATGTCCACCATTACCCTTTTGGAGAGTACCCTTTTTCTTTTATTTTTATTTTCTTTTTTGGCAGAGCATTTTTCGGCTGTTTGGTGGCCTTTATGTGGAAATAACAAGCTCCCATCCTCTTTCATTGCTAAAGATAGAGTTAGGTCAATCTAGAATATTTGCTTTATTATAGCACTCAATAACTCTGTCCATTCAGTAACACATTTCTGTTCACTTTAGCTGCATCTTCCGTTTCTGCTACTTGTACATTTTTGCTTCTTACTATTACTAAAGACGTAGTTAAGCAAGTGCATTCATTATAGATTTATAGTAAACACGAAGCTTTCACTCCGAGAGCAGCAGAGGCAGAGTACAATTAACTTAAACCCCGCAGAGCACGTTATGCAACGTCACTTTAATTTCATGACATCCAGAAACAGAGGTCATGCATCGTTCTACTTCTGGACATGGTTTTATCTATCTAGGACTAGAAACTGTCACTGTGTCGCCCACAGCTCAGTTCTCAGTCACTCGTCGTAATAACAAAAAAGCAGAGCAACGCCTGCGACCGTGCGTAAACACCGACGCCACACCACAACACCCAAAAAACAAAACAAAAAAAAAAACAAAAAAAAAAACCCAACACCACACACCCCACCACCACAACCCACCTCCTTCCGCCCCCCCCCCCCCCCCCCCCCCCCCCCAGCATTTAGCGTCAGCCATAAAAAGATTCCGGGCGCCACCCATCTTCCGCGGAAAAGGTGAGGAAGGCTGACGGCTCCCATAAGCCGTTTGTGTGCTGGTTTTGTTAACTAACCGTCTGTCTCTATGCTTTTTCCAGCTCGTATCCAAAGTCGCATCGCATGGACGCATATGGTCCCAGGAAAAGTTTGGTCATCCTCCCCTGGCCGCCCACGCTGTTCCACACACACATCACGCCATCACAGGCGTGTCAAAACTAAAGAGCTCTCGCTTGACAGTAATGTGGCACCAACCTGCTGCAAGTTCCTATCCGAGCATCTATCTACACATCATCAACAGGCAGCAACAAATCCAGTGGCAGGATTAGGACGCGAGCCTTAGCGCTTCGGTGAGGTCATACTAGAGTACAGCTACCTGGGCCAACGCCGGGTCCTTACATGTCCTAATCGAACCCTGGGCATATATTATCCTCTCTTATCACTTCATTGCACAGGCCACCCAGCATTTTGACATAGTATATCTTCTACAGGTTCTTCCACAGCTACAAACAATGCCTGCCAGGACGACACACAGACAAAACTTGGTGTCTTGATACATGCTGTCCCCCACTAATTGGTTTAGAACTTCAGATGCCGAACCCATCAACTCAGACACAAACACAAAGTTGATCACGACTACTTAGAATTAGAACCATTGAATTCCAGTGAGGGTACCAGCTATTTCGGCTATGTACTAAGACTCTTCTAATAATGCTTCATATTAATTATTAGTTATTAGTTTGCATTCATGATGTTGTAGCGCCGTGCTCTCAGGACAAGAAGTCAGGGATTAGAGAACAGTCCTACCCACAACAAAGCAATCTCCAAATGCCGATGAAGAGATAACAAGGACAGGCCATCGCTGCACGGGGCCGTGCAGCTCTACTTTCACCACAAATGGACAGGCATAAACCATAAACCACTGGGCCATAAAAACTGCACATCCACCTAAAGAGGGCAGGCATGTGGCCGTAGAAACTACACACAAAAAAATCTCACACGGATCACGAATGCACTGCCGCATGTACTAGCCAGGTCGAGCAGTTTATACACGAGCCCCAGAGCCAGTTGTTATTTTCTGAAATGCGGCAAGTACGGCAGCCCCTCGCCCACTACACTAGACGCCCGGTCGATTTGAAAAGAAATTGAAATTCTACGCACATGCCGCGTCTCGCTCGTCCTATACAGTTCGCTAATGCTGCGCTATTATACTAGCGCACTATGCAATCCTGCAAGAGTAACGTGCTGCAATGGCGCGTGATTCACCGTGTCGGGACACCGACACTCTCACTAGTTTGTTTATTGTTACTGCTCTGTAGGAGCATCATTCTCCGAGATCCGGCGCCGTAGCAACATCATCGGCGTTTTTCTCTTCTTTTATTGCTACGGCCAGTACATGAGGGTTTTAATGGGCCATGAATGGATGCGAACACCTTGTAATAACTCAGGTCGGCCAGAGCAATAGGACTTGACTGGCAAGTAGTGGCTCGGCGAGAGCTGGGCGTGAAGGTGGGTACGGTACTACCCTAAACGTTACTAATTAATTAAACCAATGTGCAGACTAAAGCTTCATGGATCCGTTACTAATAAATCCTTGGCGAGTCATGGCGGTTTCAAATCCAAACGTTTACCTCCCAGAATCCATCCAATCGCCGTTTGCAGCAGCCCAATTAGAGTTTAGTTGTAGCGCACTAGAAGCAGGAACTTTGTTAATGCTGAATTGCTGATGCCCGAGTAGTGGCGCACCATGGGCGGCCGTTTCTGTTTGCCCTCATCGGCTGTCCTGTGAGTAGCCGATCCCAGTCCACGCACGAAAAACGGCAGGGGCCGAGGGGGTTTGGTTTGTTTGCGGGGATCCGGATCCGTCGGTCGGCGTCGCGGGCGGGCATCATCGGAATGGACCCTGGTTTGTGCGGAGCACACTCGCTTTTTGCACTAACGCTTTTGCGAAAGCCGCCCCTTTTCTCCCATGCTCCGCGCAATGATCTCCGGCATTGTTATCTCGCGCTCGCTCATGATCTGTCGCCGCAAGATTCCCGCGCGGCCGGGCGAAGCCATCCGTTTCCGTTGCCCTTTTCCTCATCCTGACTGTCGACGACGAGGCCTTTTGCCGGTTGCAGCAGCAAATGCCCTTGCCTGGCCACATGCCGTTTGGTTATTAAGACATTATTTTTCTCCTACTACTACAGGGGGAAGCAAGTGCCTAGCGCGCCGGGTCAGAACGTGCGCCGTGCCCGCCCGGTGCAGAGCAGGAGAGGCAGCCCGACCGGTGCCGTACGCGGACGCCGCCCGAAACAGCGATCCGCGGCTGTCGCCGTCACTCTGCGAAGGATTTGGAGGAACCGGCGGGGTGACCATCGCAGAGGTGTTGGTTCGGCAAGTACAGAAGCATCGGATGCGTCAGCAGCAATCTACCGCCCCCCTCCCTCTAACGAACTACTACTACCAGTACCAGGGCTGGGTGGCCGCTGTAACCACCTCTCCTCCCCACTGCTGAACAGAGGCAAAGAATAAGGGGCTAGACGCTGTCTAGCTCACACTCCCGTGTTCGCGGGTGAGCTGACACGCGATTTTTTTTACCTACTGTTTATCTTCCTCCTCTAGCTGCTTGTCGCCCCCGCCGTCGGCCAAGCGCCCGTGGCGGCCACCCTCTTACCCTCCCTGGCCGCCATCTTCTCCGGCTTCGGCGAGCCTGCCCCGCCTCGACCTTCCCGGCCGCCATCTTCTCCGGCTCCGGCTCCGGCGAGCCTCCCCCGCCCCGACCTTCTGGCCCTACCTACCTCCCCCGGCCGGGCCCTTCTATACCCGTTGGGAAAGGCTCGCCGGAACCCTAGCACCGCCGCCGGAAGCCTACCTCGTCGGTGGTCGCGAGCTTGGCCGCCGCCGCCGCCGGAGGGGAGGGAGGAAAGAGCCGCGACCTCATCCACGTGTGGGATCCGACGGCCGCCACTGCCTCCGCGCGCAGATCGGAGAGCTCAAAAATCGCGCGTCGGCGGGCGGAGAAACGCTTGGTGCATTCCCGAATGATTAGGACTAAAAGTGCTTAAGCACGACGCCTTCGAGCTCTAGGGGCAAATGATTTCTCCTCCCCGGCCGGTGTTGGCCGGCAAGGATCTCGATCGAGGCGCGCGGATTTTCACACGCCTTTTTGCCGTTCCCCTTCTTCACCCGCAAGCTAAGCTAAGCTTATTATCCAACCCGTAGTGGTACGAATTAACAGGCGGATCCCAAATTCCTAACGAAACATAACTAACAAATTGACATCCCAACGCGGGGAATGCAATGCAATGCCATCAGCGTCTGAAAAATACTCTGATGTGATGTGGAATTCGCAGAAAGTAGTACTAGATTGCAAGACGGAGGAGGAGGAAGATTTGCATTTGCTAGGAATTGGGAGGGGGAGGCGTACCGTTGGGCATGAGCTTGGGGTCGACGACGAGCTCGCCGTGGATGCGGAGGCCGACGATCATCTCGTCGAAGCAGTGGACGCGGCGGTCGTAGCGGAAGTCCACCACCTTGTAGTTGGTGAGCTGCTCCAGGACGGCGCCGTAGCGGCCCAGCCACCAGTAGTGGTACTCCAGCACCACGAACACCACCTCGCCGGCGAACCGCTGCGCCGTGACGAACAGCGGGATGAGCCCGTCGCTGAACTCGTGGTACACGTTGCCCGTGTACCCCGCCCGGTCGAGAACCACCACCGCCGGCACGCCGCGCGGGTGCCGCACGTCGCAACCGCCGCCGCATCGTCCCGCCGCCGCCGCCGCTCGCGTTGTGCGCGCCGGCGGCCACCGGCACCGGCACGATGGTCACCTCGTCGATGGTGCTCATGATGCTGTCCTCGAACTTGCGCGTGTACGGCCGCACCTTCTCCGCGCCGCTCCCGCGGGGCGCGCCGTACAGCAGCACCGACGAGGTGGACGGGTCCGTGCGCACGTCGCCGCGGAGGTAGCACACGTCGCTCCGGTAGTGGCTCCGGTCGCAGCACAGCACGCCCTCCTCGCCATGCCCAGCCTCACCTGCAGCAATTCGATTCAGCTCGATTCGGGTTCCGTTGAAGCAGAAGAAGCAAGCTGATCTCCGAGCAAGCAAGAAGCAACTCACCGCTGATGAAGGCGGAGCAGGGGAGGGAGGCGACTGACGGCGTCTCCTCGCGGGCCTCGAGGCTGTTCTGGTTCGACGGCAGGTGGGTCCTTGAGCGCCTCCAAGTCCTCCCGCCTTTCCACGCGCTCTGTAGGGGAGGGGGGGAACGAACGAGTCGCCATTTCAGCGCATGCGAACGAAGGAACGCGAGCAAGAAGAAGGGATTTGGGGGCTCGAGCGGGCCCGGCCCGGCGGCTCACCTGAATCGGCGGGGGAGACGACGAGGGAGGAGCTGGGGAATGCGAAGCACGGTGACGACGCTGTAGACGGTGAGCACGAGCAGGGGCACGAGGCGGCCAGGCGTACCGGCTCCTCCCGCCGCCGCCAGGCTTCTTGTGCGGCGGCGACGGCGGCGGGGACCTCCGGATCCACGACGAGCAGCAGGAAGAGGAAGAGTGGGCGGAAGGCTTGTGATGCTGCGGCAGCTGCATCGTCCTCTGGCTCTCGCTCTCTCGGCTCCCTTCCTCCTCTCCCTCCTCTCTCACCGCCGCATGCTACGCCGCCGCCGCCGCTCTTCCTTGCTTCCTTTGCTGCCACGCCGCGCGCGCTGAGCTAAAACAGCTGACCTCACACACGGGGGGCAGGGACCAAATTGGAGGCAAAGGGATGATGCTAGCAGCTTCTGACGATCATATTCATGGGGCGGAGTTGGGAGTGGGGGAGGACAAGAGGCGAGCGGTGGAGGAAATGAAGAAGAAAGAACACCGGGCTCACATGGAGAGAAACAGGGTGTTTTGATGACGTTCATTATGTGCGCCCTCGGGTGCTAATTAAATTGGAGTTCCGAGTTCCCCTTCATCAGTTTCCTCACCGCTGGCTTCCAACCGGTCAAAAGTCAAAACCATACGGTGTGAGAAATGGGTTAGATTCCAGATTAATTCTACTCCCACTTCTCAGTTCTCACACCAGGCCTAGTGGGGTTTCGGGCTGGGCCTGAGCCTGAAACAGCCTGGTCCAAAAGCTCCAGGGCCAACCCGGTCAGCCTGCACGGGCTAAAGCCTGAGATAAAGCCCAAAATTTGGAATTTGGTGTTTCTTTCCTTAATGAAAATATTGTAAAGCTTTTGTTATTCAAAATAATTAGTGACATTTAATTTTTGTGTACAAAGACATGTTGAAATCTTTCCATGACTATGTTACATTTTAGTTTCTCAAATATTCATTTTGTTAAGGTGTACTACGTTTCTTTAACCGTTTTTTACATCATTCTTTTCAGATAATATGTCATCGTTACGTTTTTGGTGTAAGATGCATTTTTTCTAGTGGTGTTGTATACTTCTTCTACTTCCAAATAAATTAATTTCTAGGATTGCTATCTAAATCATTTTATGTAAATTTGATTAACTTCATAGAACATCTATGACACCAAATAAGTATATTAAAAAATATATTTTATACTAAACCTAATGATACTTATTTTTAATATTAATACTATTTTGTATAAAGTTAGTCACTGTATAATTTTATTTATTTAGGACAGTGGTACTCCCTTCATTTTAAATTATAAGTTATTCTAACTTTTTTAGAGTCAAAGGACCGTAAGTTTGACTAAAATTATAAACAGAGTTATAAAGATTTATGACATCAAATTGGTATATCATAAAAATATAATTAATGAAGAATCTAATTACTTATTTGATATCATTTTATTATATAAATTTGATCAAACTTGAGATACTTTAACTCTCCAAGAAAATTGAAATAACTTATAATTTGAGATGGAGTTGTATTTAAGATGATGACTAGTGTAATCAATATTGTGATATATATAGTCCACTGCTTGAACATTTTTGGTAAATTAAATGTTCGCATTAAATATATATAGTTATAGTTTTTAGGGACATATACATAAATAGTTAAGATGTAATTTACACGCTTAGGGAGCGATTCAATAAGGGAAACACATACATATGTTTAACTATAGTTCTGCATTTTATTTTTTTATTTTGGTACTTACTTGTTTGACTAATGTAACACCTCTGGTGTTACGGTTAATTAAAACCTGCCATGTCATCATCATTGCATGTAAATCATCCTGCATAAACTCATTAACA
>JAHLJS010000008.1:54840100-54900420 GCA_038502445.1 Eremochloa ophiuroides
CTCTGGCGCCGTGTGTGTGGTGTACTTCCTCCTACTGGCGTGGTGCGCGCTCGGGCTTCGCGTGCTGGGTCTGGAGTCTGGACCCGTCTGTGGGTTCGGGACTTCGGGGCGGCAGGAGGGAACGGGATGCGCACGGCACTTGCTCGGATCAGTCAGGATGACGGGATGGGCGGCGGGCCGCGGGTTTTTATCGCGCGACTCGCGAAGCCTACCCTCGCCACGCCGCGTGGCATGCGTACTATGCATGACCGATGACCGAATAGAATAGCGAACGTAGCGTGTATCCGCAAGGCCACGGCGCACCGGCGGCCGCCGCCGTCAGTCGGCCCACCCACGCAAGGGCCACGGGAGGAGGAATTCCTGGCCGCCGCCGTCAGTCCGTTGCTGCTGCTACTGCAGACGATTCCCGTGCTCGTTACTGCCGCGTTTCGGGACGATTTCCTCGGTGGAGACCGGATGTTTTTACTGCGACAAGGCTGCTTTGCTGCTCAACCTGCTTTTGACTTGAAAAAGAAGCCGATTGAGCTTCGCCGCCACACCTTCTCTCGACGCGACGCCGGTGGCTTCCAGTTCGAGTCAGACCTGCCGTCACTACATCTGGAACCGAGTAGTAGCTCTGGCTCGTGGCTTACGAGTGCTCCACGTCTGCTCGCTGGTCGTCACACGCCACACCACACATCTTTGCGCTTAGTACTTCGGACGTTTCTCTCGCGCGTCGCGGGCGCTGTCAGGCCGCGCTCGGCACGGCACTTGTGTTCACGAAAGCAAAACGCCGTGTCGCCTTGCGAAGTTGCCCAGCCCTGCTCGCTCTGGGTGCATCGCACTCTGCGAGGGCAACCGAAAACAGACGTGCGATGTACTACTAAAAAAAACCCCATGGCACGGGCGGCGGTCGCAAGAGGAAAAATCAGAAGAGGGTCTCGGTCCGTGTTTGCGTTTGCGTCGTGAGGCGGCGGGGGGCGGCGGAGCCGGACGCCGCCGCTGTAGCACCGCCGCCGCCGAGACGACCTCGAAAGCGGCACCGGGCACGCCTCACGGGCTTTATCCGGCGAAGGAAGGCAGAGGGGCGCCCACGAGATGAGAACGGGGATGACGACGACGACACAACAGACGAGTAAAAAAGGAAAAGATGGAAATCACGCTTTACGGCTGAGCCGTCGGGAGCGCTCGTTGGTATGACCGACTCGATCGTCGTCGTTGAACCCGTCGGGAACCACGCCGCCCGCGCTCGCCGGTCCGTCGTCCGACGCATGCATGCTTTAGTTTTGAGTTTTGACCGGCGCATTTTCCACGATCCCTGGTGTGGTTCCTGCTTTGTCTGGTCGTCTGCGACTGCGAGAGAGACGACCTGCTCACGGTGCAGTGGATGAACGAACACGTACTCATCATATCCTTATCCTAGTACAGTTACGCACGAGCACTCTTTACTAGTAATTGCGAGTGTATGTGCGAGTGTGACCCGCGACCGATCAAGCATGGATCACGTTCCGATTGCCTGGTTCGAGGAATCATCACCGATGCCTCCATCGTCAGGCTTGAGTACTCGTGCTTCCGTTGCACGGATGCACGATGTCCATGAGTAATTGAGTACAGTACAGTTCAGTACTAACACAAGAGGAAATAGCCGGTGATGAGATGGAACGCACGCACAGTACCTGCTAGCTCTTTGAAAAGAATGTGCAGATGCGAGACGAATTGGCGTCAAGGCATCTAGAACTAGATAGAAGCAAGCAATTGAACGAATACTCCTACTAAACGCCTCCGTTGATGCTTGACAGTAGCTGCTGCTGCTTTTGCGTGCCATCCCTGATTGCCACGCCACAGAAACTACGACTTTTAGGAGAGCCGTGCATTCCCTTCCGGTGCCGTTGCTGTCCAACTGTGGCCTTCCCTGCCCTTCAAGCTTCCTCTCAAGTCTTGTTCAATAATACTAATACTAATATACGGAGCACAGCACAGGCACTTGGCACCGACGGTTGCGGCTACGGCTACCGTGGCCATATGAATCAGCAGCTCTGGAGCTGTCAAGTCAGACTCTCAATTTTTTATACTGACCTCAGCTCAGCTTACTGTATGCAATGATCTCGTTATTTATCTCAATCCTCATCCTCGAAGCCTATCCTCTGCAACTAATAAAGTCATAATCCTGCTTTCGTGGACCTGCCTGCAGCCTGCCGACTTTCCGGTCACAACTGTATCAACTTGACGTTGATTATTTGTCATATAAAAAATCGTTATTTTGTACTAATCTGTTGCGATTTGCATGCAAATAATTTCCCCCCCTGGCCGTGCATCAGTGAAGCGCACGCTTGGCTCCAAAACTTGGACGCACGCAAACCGGTCCTTTATCGATAACGACAACGACCTGTTGCCGTTGCCCCTCGCCATCGCAGCGTCAGGGTCACAGGAAGCTTTTGCGTTAGCAGCAGCCAGCAGATAGATTTTGCCATGGTTATCTTGTCTGATAGCCAACTAGCAACAACGTCCTGACAAGACCATGCGCGAGCAGACAGCAAAATTTCCCCGTGGTATATCCGGATTAGTGCACATAATAGGGACGTATCCACTTTCTTTCTGTATCTGGTGTGATTTATTTTTACTTAATTCTGGTGGGTGTTATCTGAGCTAAATGACGAGGCCCTCTGAAGTCTGAGCATCCCATCCCGACATAGGCTGTGTTTAGATCCCAGTTGCAGTTATAATTCTGCACTGTACCACGTTCGTTTGTATTTGACAACTTTTGTCTAATCATGATCCAAGTAGACTTAAAAGATTCGTCTCGTGATGTACATGCAAAAAGTACAAATATGCAAACATTTCGTCTATATTTAATACTCCATGTATGTGCCGCAACATTGATGTGACTAATTGCAATTGTAATTTGCAGTGGATCTAAACAGGGCCATATATCCTTCAACCTTTTTGTATCTACTGAAGCTCACTCACGCTCTATCCTCTCAAAAGGACAGGGGACATGGCCAACTTGCGCTACAGAAGAACAATTGATCTTTTTCTGCAGAACCCTGGCATAGTGGGCAGTGGCACCCCAAACCTCCCAAACCTCTTGAAGGAAGGAAACTTGACATACTAAAACAAAGCACTGTTCCATTTTTCTAATTTATGGAGTATCTAGAGATATCTCAATGATCTCTAAATATTTTATTGGATTTGTCGTATCCGAATCTTATCTCTACATTTTTTGAGAATCTTTAAAAGCATAGATATATGTTTTGTGGTTTAAAAATCTTATCAAGCATTTTAAAATGATAAAACTACCCTAAAAGCAAGGCAGGATGGTAACTTGAATATTTTGTAGAGTCCAAGCAATAAGTTGTCTTTGTTTTAGAGTTGGAAGAGAAAAATCAGACTATGACGATAGTTAAGAGGGTAGAAAAAACTTAGGTGCCGTTTGGATTGGGAATAGAATTGAAATTGGGATAGAGAATTAGAGATACCCCCTGTAGGGGTATTAGTGTATCCGATACATCTATTTTTTATGTCCTATTTAATTTTAGTCATTTATTTATTTATATCCCTATCCTTATCTCATCCCTCATTTCCCTATGAGATTTTTTACTATACTTGGCCGGAACCACCGGTTCCTCCCATAATAATCATTTGTGGCAAATTGTACTTAAGAAAGGTAACTAAGGGTATTTTAGTATTTTGTGTACGGTACAGATTCTCAAACTCGGAGGCCAAATCCACCAAACAAAATGCTCTGGCCCTACTTCGCGAGATCTCCTTGCGTCCCGCGTCCTAGGTCCGTCACAGGGATATGTAAAGATGTGGCCGGCGGAGGTAGCGTATGTACGTGTGACGGCGGCGAATCGAGCCGACACTCGAGGAGAAGGAGGACCTGCTCATGGAGATAGTGGTCCTGTCGCTCGCGGTGGCGCCCTCGCGCGGCAGGTAAGTGGAGGAGCGGGGGGCCATGCGAGTGGAGGAGCGAGGAGTTGCGCGCGCTGGCAGCGGTGTCGCTAGCGCCACGTGTGAGCGGTGGTAGCGCCGCGAAGAGCCGAGTGCGGGCGGCGCGAGCGATGGCGCGCGAGCGGCGATGGCAGGAGCGGCGTTGCGAGAGCCAGCCCGAGATCCCTGGTGGGATGAACCCGACAGGGTGAGAACTGACAAGGGAGACAAGCTGAGATCAGAAGCAACTCATTAGTTTTAATTTGGAGAAGTGTTTGATTGTTTTGATTCTAAGATGTCAAATTACCTTTATATCCTCTACAAATTATTTAGAACTGGTTCTGGACCCACGTATTTTTTGGTTTCGGCCCACTATTTAAGTTCCTCCTATTTGATTCTTTTTATTTTTATAAACCATCCAATCTGACGAAATGGACGGCTCCCGTTATTCTCAAGCGCGCTAAAATTTATCTTTCCCATATCCAAAAGTTCTTAACTTTTCTTTTCTTGGCTTGCTGGCGTGTCGGCCCAGGTTTGTCAGTGCGGAAGTATGGGCTGCACGGTCCAATCTTGTTCACGTATTTGGTGGATGTTGCAAGTTGGGCCGCGGTGTGGTCGTGTGGCCTACGACTGCTGACCTCGCCCGTTGTTGGTTAGAGTTGCCTTCAATTCGTGATCAGAACGGGCATGCGGTCATTACAACACGAATAAGACACCCTCATCAAGAATCAGACCTGGCAACTTGTACCATGTCCGCACAATGCTCATGTGGCAACTGGCAAGCAAGTGTGAGTGTTCAGGAAGAAATTCCTTCCCGATGCAATGTTCGATGGCAAGTCAAAATGGGTCCACCGGGTCGTGGGTTGATTCTGGGGAAACTTAGAATTTTTCTCCAAAATCATGACGCCAGCCACCATCCGAATTGTATGTGTTGGCACTCGACGCGTCCAGACAATGGCTTGCACATCAACTGGCAAGCTTTGCATGGTGCATCTTCGTGATCGTGCAGCAGCCAACCGGGTTCATTGATCCCGTGGCACTGGATTCATTTGTTTGCTTCCTATATAGAGAACATCAGCGCGCCGCCGCCAAAGGTGGGTTCGGCGGAGCAAGAGCCGTCGCGTGTTTGGACATCAGCGGTCTTACTCAACGGTGGCAGCCGGCCTAGGCGTGTACGATGACGACCAGATCAAAACGGAGGCGGCAATCAATGGCGTAACAGTTCGACAATTGGTGGGTAATGGCGGTACTACCATGTTTCGACGACGGTGACGCCTGTGGGTGCCACTTTCTTTGCTGGAGGCGTCGTCTTTCTTGCGGATCTTCCCGGGTGAAAACCCATGTCCAGTTTTCTGGCGGGGCGATGATGTCGTTTGCGGATGTCATTTTCTCGTTGGAGACGTCGCTCTTGGAAAATTCCTTAGGTTATCGGTTTTGGTGCCGGCAACGAGTTGGTGACTCCTCTGCAACATCCAATGTCTTCAAGGTGGTCGGTGTCCAACGATCTTTCAGTACCCTTATTAGGCCTGACAGACATGTGTGGCGGCATTGTCTCGACGTTGGTGGTCATACTCTCGTGGAGTCGACATCACGGAGCAAGTTATTTGTCGCGTAGGACTAGTAGAGTTTCTTGTTGGAATATTTTTTCCTTCCATCAGTTTCTTTTGTTTTAGTTTTCTCTATTGTAATAATTTGGCCTGATTCTACTTATTGATAGATAAAGCCGGGTATGAAATATATCCATTATCTAAAAAAAAAAATATACAGAACATCTTAAAGCAGGCGCTGAAGGGCTGGCTCGAGCACTTCACCCGTTCATTCATCACCATGATGGCTGTGGCACGATAGACATAAGACATCATAACCTTTTCATTGATCCCGTGTCTCCATCTGCGACGTCTGATCCTGATGCAAAAGTACATTCTTTTACCATGCTGTGCGTTCAGACACCGTGCTGCCCAAGAATTTTACCATGGGCAGACACCGGGACCGTTGTTGGTGTTTCCATCCCCAATTCACCACTCTTGGCACTGGCAGACTCTCCGTCTCCGATGGAACTGTTCAGCAGGAAAACACGCGCCGTCGCCGTCGCGTCGCGTCCAGCGTCCACAGGCCACGCGGACATCGCCGCCGCGGAAGCCCATACCGTCAGAGTTCGGACTGCCGACGCCTATCCTGACCGTGATGGGTCGAAACCGTCTGAAGTTCGGTTGGAAGGTTGGGCTTCAACCCTGTTCTACGTTTGGTTGTCCATGTTTTACCGAGTGGGATGGCACACCGACGAGTGCGGCCCATGTTTCGACCTCTGAAATTATTCTTCTTCCTCTGGACTTCGTCGCCATTATCTCGTCGGGCACCGCCGCCCAACACGTCCATGTCCATCCTCGCCTTGCGCCTGCTGGCCGCCGAGGACCAGCTGCCTCTGCGCACCGTGCGGCCACACAAGCCCACAAGCATTATAAAAGGCAAAAGCAAAAAACATCCTGCCGCATCGCAATACAATTCAGGCAGCGTTTACATTGGAAAAAGTTGTAAAAAAGATTTGCACTGTAGCACTTTCGTTTGTATTTAACAACTTTTGTTTAATCATGGTCTAAGTAGACTCAAAAGATTCATCTCAAAATAGCCAGACAAAAAATATAAACATGTAACAGCTGCTACTTTATTTAGTGCTTCATGTAGATGAAAAATACAATTAATATGATAAAAAAAAGAAAATTTTTTGCAATCTAAACGCAGCCTCAGTGAGGCTAGGCAGCTAGCTGCCGGCCTGCTTCTGCACCTCCCCCAGCTGCCTGCGCCCCCTGCGGCCTTGCCGTCAGCAGAAAGCGGCCATTTGCTCCTCCCGCATCCGGCAAGCGGGGCACCCTCCGCACCCGGCCCCGCCCCACCGGCCCTCCGGCGAGCGTCGCCATGGCGATGGGTTTCCCCAACGCAAGGACTCGGCGTACTGTCCCAGATTCCACGTTGGCATTAAACAGCCACGTCAAGCAAACTAGTAGCCTCGCAGCGTGCAGAGCAGCCTGCAGAAGCTGCGGTGGTCTCATCAGTATAAAGCATGAAGCTACCACCATAGAGTATGGTCCAAAGAGAAAAAGTAGAGTAAAAAAGAATCTAAGGCTGCGTTTAGTTTGCAAAGTTTATAAAAATTTACAACTGTAGCACTTTCGTTTGTATTTGACAACTTTTGTCCAATCTTGGCTCAAGTAGACTCAAAATATTCATCTTGAGATAGACAGGCAAAAAGTACAAACATGCAACAGCTGCTACTTTATTTAGTGCTCCATACAGACGAAAAGTACAATCGATATGATGGAGAGAGAAGGAAAGTTTGCAATCTAAATGCTGCCTAAGAGCTGGAAAAGTGCCTGATGGGATAGTACGGTGAAAAAACAAAACACCTTCCCAATCTACTGCCTCCGATGAAAGTCTAGTAGCCAGAGAGCACAGACATCTACGTGTACAGCTCTTTTATCCTAGGGCCAACAGCAGGTGCTGCCCTGGTTGGTGGTGCTCTAACACCAAACCCTCTGCGGGCTCTGCCGCGCCTGCGCGTCGGACTCGGACCACCGAGGACGTACTGTACAAGTGTACATGCTCTGCTCCTGCACAAACACCAGGCGTCAAGAAACAACGCACGGCGCGCGTCGTCGACTGGCGCTCAGTGTCGCCGTCAGCGTGTCGCGGCGAGCACGACGAGGGCACGCACGATCGGATGGACGAGGCAGCGATCGACCAGCGGGCCAGCGACGGGACGACGGGCAAGAGCAACCTGAACCAAGTGGCTTGTAGGAGCGAAAACAGTTTTTTTTGTTTGCGTCAGATAGATTTAACTTATTTTCAGGTATAGAACAGTATTCTTCCCCCATAATAATTCAGCTATACAATTCAGCCCAATCAAATTTTAGCCCAGCCAAACAGTCACTGAAAAGGAGAACAAAACTTACTAGTATATGAGAATTAAAAACTTAAAGTTAATAATATAGCATGTCATAACATACCTAATTACATGTTATATGAGCTATTGAAGTGCCTCACAAGAGGATTTTTTAATTATTGAATTAATATTTTGTCATAAAAACATACTAGATAGAGTGATACTCCATATATTTTAATTTTTTTTTGTCGTTTCAACCTTTTTAAATGCATAACTTCACTCGCCATGGTGCCTAAAATTTAGGTGCGCAGTAAGGGGCTGTTTGGTTCCCTCCATCCACCTGAACCAGGCTGGCGGGATGCAGGGTCATCATGTTTGGTTGCCTGCTCGCAGCGCGGAGCCAGGCTCTAGCCATGCAACGAGCGCCTCCCAGCCAAGCTCTAGGGAAATGGCCGAATCGGCCGTTCCTGCCGGGCCAGGCTCGCTGGGTGTAGCCATTTACGCGAATAATGATGTATTAGTGTATGATTAGTAAATATTAAGTATTTTAAGGATGTTTAAGACATAATTAGATAAATTAAGACCTTTACGAGTGTATTTGTACCAAATAAAATTTATAATCGTAATCTTATAATATTTTTATCTCATGCAATTTATTTTCGTACAGACAACCAAACAGCATCTCTTCTCAGCCAGGCTCAATACATACAGCCAACCAAACACCACAGTGTGTTACATGCACTCAGCCTGTCTCATGTGAGCCTGGCTCTCAGATACGAGCCAGGCTCTACTGCAACGTGAACCAAACAGGCCCTAAAAGATCTCCTGTAACACTTCCTCCTTAACCCCCTACTAGATTTAGGTAGTGGGGTAGAAAACTCAGTTCCATCAGAGGAGCCTCACATTTGTTACATTTTGTTGACATCCTACTTTCCCCGTTCACCTCCTATTCATGCTGCCCCTCTACTGCACGCACCTAATTTTTTTCCTTCTTCCTTCTTTGCACGCGACATGCTAGGTTGACACCGGCCGCATCCTAGCCCGTCGCGGCTCCACCTTGCCACGCCCGGCACGGCGGCCGCGGCTCCTCAGCCTTCCCCAATGAGCTGGCAAACTGCCACGTCAATAGAAAATACAACAGGATAAAATACAACGTTAAAAATAGTATAACAAGATAAAACTGTAGTATGTTTTAATGTGTCAACTAAACATGAAATAAAAAATTATAATATCTATAATATCAAATAAACATCATTATATTAATTATGAAATGTATTTTTATAATATATTAATTTAGAGCCATAAATATAATAATTATTTACTAAAAATTTAGTTAAATGTGAACTATTTTATCTAACATGTAATTCATAGTTGTATGTTTTTTAGAGTGAAGGTACTCCCTCCGTTCCAAAAATATCATTCTACAATTTCAGATATCTTATTTAATTATTTGTTTTATTAAAAAATTATATAATATTATTTATCTTGTTATAACTTATTTTATCATTAGAAATACTTTAATGTTGATTTATTATTTTATAGTTTACACAAAAAATTTAAAATAAAATGAATGGTCAAGTATGATTCTAAAAGCCAAAAACGTTATTTTTTATGAGGAGGAGGGAGTAGTAGTAGAAAATACGGAGTACTACTAGAGCGGAATGAAACGGGAACTGCCACGTCCGCTACTACTGCTACTACCAGTGTCGGCCTCTGAGAGATGCTTTTGCTGCACTGTACTGGATGGACGTGGATGGACTGACAAACTGACAGTGGGAGGAGGAGCACAATCAACGGAGAACCTTGGGCCCACGTGCCACCAGTCCGATCCGTCAATGCCTCCGCCTCCCGCTTTGCTTTGACCTGCCCCGTAACCTTGGCGATACCGTCCGTCAATGCCTGCTTTCACCTTCACCGCAGCTTTTCATTGCAGCCTCGGGAAGCGCGGTAACTCTACTGCTCCACGGGCAGCAGCAGTAGTAGTACCATCGGCTCTCCTAGTTAAACGTTGTTAATCTCACGGCCCTTCGTCTTTGGAGGGACTAAACAACGTGCTCGGACGACGGGCTGGCGCCGCCCGTCGTGGTGACAAAAAGTCCTCGCCCTCTCCTCGGCGCACATGCCCGGCCCTCGTGGTTTTCCCGCTCGCCACTCCGTTGTGTTGCATCTGCGTGCACGGGCCTCGGGCTCCCTAATCTACTCTGATGAAACCCCGTAACCCTGTGCCATACGACAACAGCAACAGTGGAGTACTGGAGTTGTACTACGTGTCATGGTAAATTCTAGGAGTAACTAGGCAGCGTTCCTCAGGCTTGTTCGCTTCAGATCTGAAATGCGATATACTCCTCCTGTCTGCCTGCTGCAGCAAGCTTGTTACATTCGCAACGGCAGATTCTAGATCGGCAGCGCGATCAGATCGCGAGCTGGGCTGGCGTTCGTCTGGAACTGAACTCTGAACCGAGCCTCCTCCATTTGGAAAGGTGTTATCTCGTCGGGCGTCCGGCCAGAGCTCATGAGTCATTAGCGTGGCGCGCGCATGTGCTTTGAGCTTTTTGGTTCAGAAAAGCCTGCGACCGCCGCATGGTTCATTTGGACCGTACTACTGGTACCCGTCTCGTCAGAATCTAGAACAGTGCCTCTGGATTTACCGCGGGCCCTGTCCCTGTGTGGTGTGAATCGCGATTTCGGCAGCACCAGCCACTAGCCATGCATGTGGCCCTCCGCTTACTGTTACCGTGACCAACTGGAATTCGAGGCGCACAATCTCTTTGACCCAGCGCAGCGTGCTCTCCTCAGGGTCTCGGCAAACGGCAATGCTGATAGAATCCTCTGGTTCAGGGTTCGTCCCAGTCTCACCTCACGCGCGCACGCACAGGAGGGCCGGCTCGACTCAGCTTTGCTCGTTTTTGGCTCGGCTTAACGAGCTAAAAAGTCATCTCGGTTTAGCTCGTTTAGCCGTAAACTAGAGATAAAAACCATAAAAATATTGTTTTTTAAAAAATCATAAGAATAGAAATAATACAAAAATAACCTTAAATCAAAGTAAAAAAAAATCCACATATATTGATATATATTGTCCACTACATGTACAGATAAAAAAGTGATGATATATAGTTAATATAAAGTTCTATGCGATTATGTTTTTTTTTAAAAACTAAACTATATGTCGCATACCTAAATAAGGGCTACCCCATTTAAACCCATAAAAACACTTAACCACCATGGTTACGTCAAAGTTCCTCAAACGATCTCCACTTCGCCCGAGGTCCATAGGCAAGGCACGGGCGCAGGACCAACTCTCGGAGCCATTTTCCGTCTCACCCGTGGCCCCAACTCAGAGCTTCGGTGTGAATGACAGCTCGGGGCTGTTCTCCGATTCGCCCGAGGCCCGGCCGAAGAGCCTCGGGAGTAATCCCCCTCGGGCGATAATCTCCGCCTCATCCGAGCCCCGCGGGGTGGCATCATCGTTATCCGTCTTGCCCGAAGGCTGCTCTTATACCCTCTCAGGCCAGCTTAAATGCATGCGCTATCTCGTCGTGCGGTCCCACTAGGATATCTCCGCTTGCGAGCGCACGTCCCCGTACGTGTCATGGATGACACCACAGTACGGACTGCCAGAGTCAAATTGCCACTCTGTTGCCCATAACCACACAGGGACGAGGTTATCGGCTCCTGTGTTGCCTAACACGCTCTCTCTGTGCACCACGGTGAAGGGGCGACACGATGCGAGGCGACGACCGTCGTGTCCCAACTCTTGTACCCACGCTAGTGACAAGGGCAGGGCCATTAGTCGCTGTTCCACCTACTCCCTCTCTCTGTGCAGGTCAAGCGCCCAGACATGCCATCCCTCGGGTGATGACGCCTACAGGAGCGAGGACGCTCAGGCGTGCCACGCATTGCACCTGAAGGACGACGCCCACACCTATATAGTGCCGAGCCATGCCTCCAAAGGGACGACAACAGGCCGAGGCCTCAGGCTTTCTTCCCATCCGCCTTCACGTCGTATTTCTCCTCCATGTAACAATGTATCTCCCTTGTAACTATAAAAGGGGTGCAGGGGCCACTTCTAGGCATTCGAACACCCACAAGACTCAACTCATCCATGCGCAAGACAACAACGAAAACACGAACCACCACTCACTCACCACTCTCACAGAGACTTGGGAGCTCCTCCCTCTCTCGTCTCGTTTGTAACCCGTACTACAAACACCCCTGGTGCAAGATAATACAAGTCGCTCCTCTCGCACTGGACGTAGGGCAACCCGTTGTCTGAACCAGTATACATCCTTGTGTTGTTCTTGCACATCCATCCGGATCTAGGCACGCAATACAAATTTACTAGCCGCTTGTCGGGTACCAAAGTATGGGGTACCCAGCTTCGATGCAAAAACATATATTCACAACACGGCTCAGCCCAGGCAAAGCCGGTGGAAGCCCGCGAAGGCCGCGCCTACGGAGGCCCACGACAACGCTGCATCAACGCCAGCCTACCCTCGGGAAGGTGGCACCCTCGAGCGCTAATTTTTCGATTCGCCCGAGCCTCCCCGAGAGAGCTCGGGAAAGCAACACCCTCGGGCGCCGATTCTCCGATTCGCCCGAGCCTCCCCGAGAGAGCTCGGGAAAGCGGCACCCTCGGGCACCGATTCTCCGATTCCCCCGAGCCTCCCTGAGAGAGCTCGGGAAAGCGGCACCCTTGGGCACCTATTCTCCGATTCGCCCAAGCCTCCCCGAGAGAGCTCGGGAAAGCGGCACCTTCGGGCACCGATTCTCCGATTCGCCCGAGCTTCCCATCCCCCTCGGGAGCAATCCTTCTAAAGCATCCAATGCACAATTGACGTCAGTGGAGCAATCTTGGACCATAAGGGACTTCTCTGACCACTTTACAAGCACTGTCCCGTCAGGCGAGATTCTCGACGTAACTATGCTTCGCACGCGCACGACGGCCATACCACCTGTCAGGACTTCCCTGGCGACGGATTTGATGGACCCACTACGGCCATATCCTCCCCAGTATGGCTTACGGTGCACCGCCCCGTTTTTTGCCGGGATCTACCAACTACGACTACGACAGTCCAAGCGTCTGATGAACGGGCTACGCAAGAACGGGAAAAGCACCTGCTGCACTGTCCGCTCGAAAGGATGAGCACGCCTTCCATCCGGGCCCACCTGACCCTCGGGAAACACTGTCCGCAAGCCGAAAATGCGCCCGAGGGAAGGTGTCGCCCTACTTCGGTCAACGACGCCTCCAGGAATCCCGAGCCTCGGGAGACAACGCTCCGAGACGACTCACCCTCTTGTCACATCGTGCAGGAGGACAGCCATCGGGTGTGACACTACGCCACGCCATAATCACGACGACTATTGCCGCCTTGGAACTCACCAAGATCGTACGAACCACTACGGCCATACCCCCGGGACGTGGAGACAACACCGTAGCTGACGACAGTCAAATAGTGACAACAACTCCCAAGCGTAACATACATGGCAATGTACGCGCTGCCATCTCCCCTCCCTTGTGACTATAAAAGGGAGAGCAGGGGTCAGCCTTAGAACAAGTTCGCAAGCTCACAAGCTCCCACACACACACCCACTTCACTACACACAACAACAAGCAACTTGTACACACTTATACGCTCACAAGAGACTTGGGAGAACTTTCCTCTCTCGCTCAGCTTGTAACCCCTACTACAAGCACCCCAGTGCAGGGCAACACGATCCGCCTCTCCACTGGACGTAGGGCCCTCTTGGCCTGAACCAGTATAAACTCTATGTTTCCCCTTGCACACCATCTGAAGCCTCAACCGCAAAGCACAAATTCACTAGCCAGTTTTAGCACCCGCTAAAACTAGTACCGACAGTTGGCACGCCAGGTAGGGGCCTTTAGCGTGTTGACTCAGGTCCCAAATGGCTGACAGCTCCACTATGCTTCCTGCGGACGCGGTGCTCCGGTTCGGGAGTCTTGAGTTCGTAGCCACCGGCCAAGGGCTTGAGATGAACCTGCGCCCGATCGAACCCCGCATCATCATCGTCTTGACTCCGGCCCATCAAGCGGCAGGGGAAGGGACCACAGCGATGCTTCCGCTCGTCCCAGAGGACGAGGGGAACGCCGCACGCCGCGCTTCCCGGCGGACCAGGAGGAGGAGGCGCAACCGCGCCAACCTGCCCCTGGTCGCGGGAAGCGGGGCCAACCAGGTGCCCCCTGCAGGGGACGCCGACTCGGCACCGGCCGCCACCCCGACACCTCCGGCGCTGGCAGCCACACACCCGTAAACCGCCCGAAGGCCGGGCGGGGACGGGATCGCGGCGTCAATAGGGCTCTCTCTCCGCCCTCATTGGGGGAGGGAGACGGCGCCGTCATCTCTCTTCGGGCTCCAAAGTGTTGTGGACACCCACGTCCGCACGGTCTGTGCTCTGCTGCACGACTTGGTAGAGACACCTGTCCACCGCCTCGAGCGTCTGGACGACCTCGTGGGCGACCACGTGGCTTCCCCACCGTCTTCTCCCGGGAGCAGTCCCGGGGCGTATGGCGGAAGGGAGACAGACTCCACTGATAGTCTCACTCTGCAAGAATACTCGGAGGAGTGGGATCGTTACGGTTGGACCTCACCGTCACGGCGGGGCCACAGCGACGACGACGACGAGTTCTGGGCAAACGTGGACTTCGCCGTCCACCCCGACGACTCATGGTAGGTCGCCCCGAGCATCGTCACTGACTCCGACCAGTCCTACGTCGACCCCGCTCAGGAATGCTACCACTTGGTGCACCCCGACGACGGACGGGTAGAGGACGTCCATTCGGGGGACGATAACGAAGCACCTCCTCCACTCCAGCCATAGCTTTAGCAACACACTCCACCCCCGATGACTCCGCGGCCAGCGCGGTCAGCTTCGCCGCAGGACCCGGGGGCTGGGACATCTCGCCCCGCGCACCAGTCTCCGGAGCTAGAGCAGCTCCGGGAACTCGAGGCACGGATGGATGAGGATCGTCTGCGCCTCACCCAGCTGCGAGCCGCGCTCGAGTGCGAGGAGCAGCATGGCACCGGCGGACCAGCTCGTCGCCGGGCCCGGGACGTTCAGGCTCGTATCATCGCCGACGATGGAGCCGGGACACCAGGAGCCCCGCCTCGAGCAAGCCGCAAGCTCACGGAGGCAGCAATGTTGCTCCGGAGCATGCCCGAGCCCTCCACCGAGGAGGCGCGGCAGCTCAGGAACCAGCTCAAGGACCTCCTGGAGGATGCAGCCGTCCTCCAAGCGGAGAGTTCAACATCACGCCATCGTGGCGCTGAAAGTCACCAACGTGGCGGTGCGGCGCGCCACGAGCGAGAGACCTTGGTGCATCCCGAGGTCCCGAGGGCCCCGTCGGTTCACCAACGGCTTGGCAAGGACGTCGACGTCCGAGCCATCCTTCAAGCCCGCGGTCGGCAGAAGACCAATGGAGCCGCACGAGGCTACAACGTCCATCGGGGCGGGCGCTACGACTCGGACGAGGACCGCGAGCCCTCACCCGAGCCCCCGGGTCCTCGCATCTTCAGCGAGGCCATCCGAAGGGCCAGATTCCCGCCCCGGTTCCGACAGCCGGTCAGCATAGCCAAGTATTCGGGGAAAACCAACCCCGAACTCTGGCTAGCGGATTATCGTCTTGCGTGCCAGCTTGGCGGTGCGCAGGATGATCTCATCATCATCCGCAACCTACCCTTATTCCTCGCCGACTCTGCAAGAGCCTGGCTGGAACATCTCCCCCCGCGGTTGATCTTTGACTAGAGCGATCTGGTCAAGATCTTCGTAGGAAACTTTCAGGGCACATAAGTGCATCCTGGCAATTCCTGGGATCTCAGAAGCTGCAAACAGAAGCCGGGCGAGTCCCTCAGGGACAATATCCGGCGATTCTCTAAGCAGTACAATGAGCTACCCCAGGTCGCCGACTCCGATGTCGTCGGAGCATTCGCTGCAGGAACTTCCTGCAAAGAGCTCGTTCATGAGCTGGGACGTCGGACTCCCACCAGCGTCTCCGAGCTCATGAAGATTGCAACCAGTTTCGCCTTGGGGGACGAGGCGGTAGGAGCCCTCTTCTCCGACCCCAAGGGCAAGCAGAAGGAGGAGGCCCCCGAGGGCACCTCCACCCGAGGCCCAAACAGCAAGAAGAAGAAAGGGAAGGGAAAGGCCCCCTCCGCAACGACTCCCTCGTGGCAGCCACCGAGCCCAAGGGGGCACGGCCTCCTCAGGGCCGTTTCGATGAGATGCTCAACAAACCGTGCCCTTATCACCAGGGTCCAGTGCATCACACGCTTGGGCAATGTGTGATGCTCAAGAAGCACTACGGCCGGTAGGCGTTCAAGGATGACGCTGGCAAAAAGCCCGCCAAGGGCCAGGAGGACAAGGACGGGAAGGACGATGAGTTCCCACCCGTTGACAAGTGCCTCATGATCTTTGGCGGGCCCGGGACCGCTCCTACGCCGCGACAGCGAAAGCGCGAGCGTTGGGAGGTCTACTCCGTCGGACCAGCAACACCACGCTTCCTCGACTGGTCCCTCGACGCCATCACCAGCCGGGACGATCACCCGGACTATGTCTCATTGCCGGGGTGTTACCCGCTCGTTGTCGACCCCGTCGTCGGCAGCACGAGTTTCACCAAAGTCCTCATGGACGGAGGTAGCGGCCTCAACATTCTCTACGCTGAGACCCTTGACTCGATGGGGATCAGCCGCTCTCTTCTCTGGGCCATGACGTCTCCGTTCCACGGGATAGTGCCCGGGAAGAGCGTGCAACCCCTCGGGTAGATCGACCTGCCCGTCTACTTCGGGACTCCTGACAACTTCAGGAAGGAAGTCCTGACGTTTGAAGTGGTGGGCTCCCACGGCACCTACCACACCATCCTCGGGAGGCCATGCTACGCAAAATTCCTGGCAGTCCTGAACTACACCTACCTCAAGCTCAAGATGCCGGGGCCAAAGGGGGTGATCACCATCGGCGCTTCCTACCAGCACGCGTACCAGTGCGATGTCGAGTGCTGTGAGTGCGCCGGCGCGCTGGTGAAGTCCGAGGCCCTCATTGCCGACCTCGAGAAGATGGCAAAGGAGGTCCCCGACCCCAAGAAGGCCACAGGCACCTTTGAGCCTGTTGAGGGGGTGAAGGAGGCGCCCCTCAACCCGAGCTCCCCCGACGGCAAGGTGCTGAAGATTAGCACCACCCTCGACCCGAAATACGAGGCCGTGCTCGTCGACTTCCTCCACAAGCAAGCCGACGTGTTTGCTTGGAGTCCCTCGGATATGCCAGGCATCCCGAGGGTGGTCGCCGAGCACTCCTTGGACATCCGGGCCAGGTCCAAGCCAGTGAAGCAGCGCCTGCGCCGATTCGACGAGGAGAAGCGCCGGGCCATCGGGGAGTAGGTGCAGAAGCTTTTGGCGGCCGGATTCATCAAGGAGGTCTTCCATCCAGAGTGGTTAGCTAATCCTATTTTGGTTAAGAAGAAAAATGGAAAATGGAGAATGTGTGTCGATTACACTAGTTTACATAAAGCTTGTCCTAAGTATCCATTTCCATTACCTCGCATTGATCAAATAGTTGATTCCACCGCTGGCTGTGAACGACTTTGCTTTCTTGATGCATATTCCGGTTACCATCAGATTCACATGAAAGAGTCTAACGAATTAGCAACTTGTTTCATCACTCCTTTCGGCACATATTGTTACGTAACCATGCCATTTGGCCTCAAAAACGCGGGCACGACTTACAAGCGTTGCATGCTCAAAGTTTTTGGGGACCTCATCGGGCGAATCGTTGAGGCTTACGTAGACGATATAGTGATAAAATCTAGGAAGGTGGGCGACTTAGTAGCCGACCTAGAAGAGGCGTTCGAATGCCTCAAAAAGCGGAACATAAAGCTAAATCCTGAGAAGTGCGTTTTCGGGGTCCCTTGGGGCATGCTCCTCGGGTTCATCGTTTCCGAGAGTGGCGTCGAAGCCAACCCGGAAAAGATATCGGCCATCACGCAGATGGGTCTGATTCGGAACCTCAAGGGCGTGCAAAAGCTCATGGGATGTCTCGCGGCCTTGAGTCAATTCATTTCAAGGCTCGACGAGAAGGGACTTCACTTGTATCGGTTGCTAAAGAAAAATGAGCACTTTACCTGGACCACCGAGGCCCAGGAAGCCCTCGAAAGGCTTAAGGCTCTGCTTTCGAAAGCACCAGTTCTCGTGCCTCCTATGAAAGAGGAGAATCTTTTGCTATATGTCGCTGCTACTAACCAAGTTGTGAGTGCAGCGATCGTCGTAGAACGGCAAGAAGAAGGGCACGCGTTACCGGTACAGTGGCCGGTCTACTTCATCAGCGAGGTCTTATTCGAAAGCAAGACACGCTACCCTCAGATCCAGAAGCTGGTGTACGCGATCATCCTTGCTCGGCGCAAGTTGTGGCACTACTTCGAGTCACATCCCGTGACTCTGGTGTCATCCTTTCCCCTCGGAGGGGTGATCCAGAATCGGGAAACCACGGGGAGAATCACTGTTGACGATGGATAACGTCAACTTTTATTAGAACTTTAGACACCAAAGGGTACATGAATACACACTAGTCCAAGGTTTTAACTGACAGTTTCCACGAGTTTTGCATGATCTATATTTTCCGGGGTTATTCCAGAAAAGCACAAAAGAAGGGTTAAAGAGCATGATTACCACGTAAATTAACCGCCAAGGAAACAATCATCACGAGAACACTAGAAACATCTGGAACACGCTCGAGGCACTGGGGCCGGCCCGCACCCCCCTGCTAGGGTTTCAGCCCACCTTCTGGAGTCTTCTTCCACCGCCTTTGAGGACTCATCTCAGCCCTTGTTTCAAGTCGGTTTGATCCTACGGCGCACGTACATCCCACCGGGCCATAAATAAAGGGGCAGACCCCCCTGGCGCAAGAGAACCCATCATTCATTGAAGGCATCAAGTCCTCAAGCCATCAAGAGCCTCCTAGTTCATCAAGAACCTCCTAGTTCATAGTTCTAGCCTAGTTAGATTAGAGAGTAGAGGAGTTTTAGTTCTTCGGCGGATCTGGAGCCTCGGCGTCTGTCTGGAGCCTCGGCGTCTGTCTGGAGCACGGAGTTCGGTATAATTCTAGTTCTTTCTCTATTATTGTATTCTTCATTATGATTAGGGAAACATTGTTCTTAATAGTTTATATGTTCTTTATTACAATATTCTTTGTCTACTTTGATTATATGTCTAGTATAGTTGGTTTGATCTTATTGAATTCATGTAATTGCTCGTATAGCGTTTATTCATGCGTACGATGGATAGATGATGGACGATATGTAGACGTGGTGTCTAGGTATTGTATTATGTTTATCTGCGAGTGCACCCTGATGTGCCGGGTCGTGTGGTAGATCGCGTAGGTGACAGATGCGTTGAGTTCTCTGTAGTCCACCCCCCCTATGTAGGCCAGCAGGCACGGTCGCGAAGTTTGGTGATGACTCTGTTTCACACCTTTCCTAGATGATGCCCTTTACATGTGATCATGATATAGGATTAGTCTAACAATGATTGCTAGCTGTAATTACACTAATTAGAGTTATTCATTGATGTAGTTATAGAATTACCTTTGATATTAATTCCTTAGTTTATCCATTGGCTAGCTATCACTATGACTAGAGAAGTGCTCTAATGATTATCTTTTATTATGATGCTTGATCATACTTATCACCTTTATCTTTATCCTTATTTACCTTGTGACCTCTGCCTGTTATGAGTAGAGTAAATGACATCGGTATTGTCACTTATCTATTATATATCATGACTATCAATATAATAGATTGTAGTTTATTCCTAGTCCTTCCCAGTGGTATAAATATAAATTGACAATCTGGTAGAACTCCATAGGTAAAATGCTACAATGGTATAATTATCTGTCCGCTTGCAGAATTGATCTTAGTTTATATTATTTATATTTATTTCTGCCTAGTCACATAGATTAATATATAAAACCTTTATTTATTCTTAGCATTATTAATTAGGGATGACAACCTGGTTCTTGCATAAGATGTTAGTGATAGAAAAGTAGCTAGTTGCTAATGACAAGTTAATTAATTACCATTCATCTTCTAATCTCGCCTCTCATATTAAAAGTTATATAGTTATATTTGGCGACGTTAGTAGATGTTAACAAGCATTTTTGGCGCTGTTGCCGGGGAAGGCACATTAAACTTAGGAAATACTGATAGCATATGTATACATAATGGATAAGATTGTATTACCGATTGATCTCTAACTGAAACATGTACACCCTTGTTTTTTTTATCATTTGCTTATCTTATGCAGGGTGATGAATGAATGGTTTTTCTCTTCCCAATAATTATATTGACGATCCAGAGAAACTCCTGAAAAGAAAGAAGTTTGTAGAGACGAGGGAAGATCCCGAATCACTATCACAAACACCCATCGTTTCTCGAGCTAGTTTATCAAAGGAGCCAGCTCCAACATTGGAAGAAGAACACTTATGAGAAAATTTATCTCCTGTGTTTGAAGATATGGTTGAGAAGACGCTGCGCGAGTTCTCTGCCCCAACAACAGAAAACATCCGGACTGGACCAGCAGTCGACACGGGGGAGAATGGATTCGAGCTCAAGCCTGCTCTTATCACCATGGTTCAAGCCAACCAGTTTTGTGGAAAAGATCATGAAGATGCAAGTGCACACTTACAACACTTTTTAGAGATTTGCAGCACCTTCACGATTAGAGGAGTACCAAGAGATGCTATTTTACTCCGTCTTTTCCCATTTTCACTTTTGGGGAAAGCCAAGCAGTGGTTTTACATGGGATCGATGCTCAACTGCTTTCCTAGCAAAGTTCTTTCCTACAGGCAAGACGAATGCTCTGCGTGGGAAAATCTCAAGTTTTCAACAGCAACATGACGAATCATTCACTGAAGCATGGGAGAGATTCCAAGATTACATTGAAGACTGTCCTCATTATGGGATAGAGGATTGGCTACTATTACAGACCTTCTACCACGGGCTTATCTCAAGCACCCGTGAGTCCGTTGACACTGCAGCTGAAGGAGCTTTCCTTTCACTTAAGCTTCCAGAAGCTCAAGCACTCGTTGAGAAGATGGCCTCAAATTCAAGCTGTAATCAAGAACGTACTCAACCTCGCAAGAGAGGAGGAGGCATCCATCATCTGAAGGAGACTGACATGGTGACTGCCAAGCTAGACCTCATCATGAAGAAACTCGACATAGAGAAGAAGGAAGTCATGCATATCAATGATTCCTGCATGACCTGTGAAGAATGTGGAGATTACGGGCATTCAGCTGTCAACTGCCCTACATTGCAAGAGGATGTGAACTTCATCAACAATAACACCTACTATCGTCCTCAGCAAAGTCAAGGATGGAACCAGTCAAACCAAGGATGGAATCAGCAACCTCGACAAGGTAATTACCAAGGTAACAACCAAGGTAATAATTACAATAATTATAATCTTCCGCCTTTATGAGATTTAGTTGCTGGTCAATCTAAATTATTAGATCAAATGTCTAGAAAGGTAGCCTCGAATGATAAAGCTTTAGAAAATATAAATACTAGAATGGATACCTTTGTTTCTGCTATAAAGAATCAGCACAGATTTAATAAAATGTTAGAATCACAATTAGCTCAGCTTGCTGCTGTTGTCCCTCCATTTGAGAAAGGGAAGATTCCGGGCCAGCCGGAGGATTTAGAAACTGCTAACCTTGTTGATATTCACAATGCAACACAATACCAAATTGAGCCTACAGATATACAGTGGATAGATCACTCACTATCTGAAAAGATGGGAGACCCTGGAAGGCCTGTGATTCCTATCTCTATAGGATGTCACAACTTTCCAGAGGCTATCTGCGATTTCGGCACAAGTGTCAACATAATGCCCGAGGTAATCTATGAGAGAATTTTAGGTGATCTTTTGTTGTACACAAATATGCGTTTGCAGCTTGCAGATCAGTCCATTTGCTATCCTGAGGGAGTACTAGAAGAAGCTGTTATCAGAGTGGGGCAATCATATGTCCCAATTGACTTTGTGATCATGGATACTGGAGGAGATGAGAAGGCACCCATTATCTTGGGACGACTATTCTTATCCACAACCAAAGCCATCATCTATGCGGAACACACCAAGATTGTCCTCTCCATCAAAGACAAGAAGGAGAGATTTTCATTCAAGAACCGTATCCTCAAGAATCCTGCAGTCCTGAAGCAATTCCATCAACAACAAGAGCAACAACAACAACCAGCATGCAAGAAGAAGAACAATAGGAGATGGAGGAAGAACAAGCCCCAGCATGTACATGAAGGAACCGCTCAGCTAATCAATGTCATAAACACAGAAAATGATCATATGCTCCCGAAACCATTTCCAACAAAGAAAGGTGACCCAGGAGTACCAATTATGGAATACACAATCAGAGACATCACTTTTCCTGACACCATCTGCGACACTGGATCAGGCGTCAACGTAATGTCCAAAAAGGTATATGATGAATTATTTGATGATTTACCATTATACCCAACATATATTCAGTTGCAGATGGCGGACCAATCATTGAGATTCCCTGAAGTCGTAGTCAAAGATGTAATGGTAAGAATTCAAAATAAATATATACCAGCAGATTTTCTAGTTCTTGACATGCAGGGAGACGATGAAACGCCTATTCTTTTGGGAAGACCGTTCCTCTACACTGCCAATGCTATAATCTACATCGGGTCTGGACAGATCCACTTCAACCTACCCACCGGAAAGGTACGCTGTCAATTCAAAACACATCTTAACCGTGAGCAAATCAAGAAGCAACGCAACAGAAGGAAACGCCAAGCCCGCCGTCAGGCTGCCCAGCCTCGCTGTGGATGGGAGGAGTTCCCGGGAAGAATTGTGAAGTATGAAGACTGCTACAAGGAGCAAGAAGAAGCCGTACAAGAACCACGCTGGAGTGAGTGGGAAGCAGAAGCTGAGAGGATGGACCAGATTGCTAAAGCAGAGAAAGAAGAGATCCAAGCACAAGTAGAAGAATGGGTGAAGAAAGACGAAGAATCAAGAAAAGCTTATAAGGAAGAGCTGGAGCTAGAAAAGAGAGAAATAGAAGAGACAGAAAAGAGATGGAAGGAGAAGGAAGAAGCACCTGCTACACCACCACAAAATAGGGAATTGATTGAGGTAACCTCAGACAATGAACCTACTAAGTACTCTCCTCTATCTAAGTCCTGTCGGTAGACTTTAAATTCCGTACCCTAGCCATAAGGTTAGAATGGTAGTTATCTAATTACTTTAGCATTCGTTAGCAATTTTGCTTAGCATATTTATTAGTACAATTATTTTTGCATATAAATAATAAAACCAACAAAAATATTTACTGCTTTATTTACTGCATCATAAATATTGAAGCCCCATGTGAATGAACCTATGGTAACCTCGTAGGCATATTTACTGTGGTGGCATAAAAATAAAAATGATTTATAGATGATAGTAATATTTATAATTGCTTTGTTGCATTATGAAAATCCTAGGCCCTATGAGAATGAATATTCCTTGTGGTGGCATAAAAAATTATTAGCATACATACATATTTGATTTCTGCATAAGAAAATTAGAAAACCCTAAAAAGCGAAACCTGTTGGAGTCCTGCTAAAACCTATCAATTTAAAATCAACTCAAAGAATAATCAAAGTGCTCATTGGCTGACCGTTAACCCCTTGATAATTGGAGTCTCGAGTTTTGGTTTTCTTGTTGGAATATAACTATGCAGGAATAATATTATGACTAAGAAGAGAATTTATTAGCGGCAATCACCAGAACTGCTGCAAACCAACTCACTCTGAAGATCATTCAAGCACCGAGTATTGCAAACATCAAGCTTAGGGGAGGAGCATCCCCTAGTTACCGGGTAACTTTATCTATGCGCTTATTAAGTCTACTTTATACAAATCTAAAAAAAAATACCAAAAATATATGGGCACATGAAGGTCCACACCTTTCACAAAAATACAAAAAAAAATATGTGGGCACATGAAGGTCCACACTCTTAAAGAAATTTCCTAATTGGGTAAAGAAGCTTAAAATTTTGCTGGAAATATAAAATCAATTACTTATCATAGAGTGGTATTAAACCTAACCCCTCTTCATAAGATATGGTATTTTTATTGGCAATTGAGTTTCACAGGAAAATACAAGATCAAGGAGTTAGTCAACCCGACGTCCTTACACTGCCGATACACAGCTCAGAAGGATCACTCAGTTTGCAACATCAAAGACCCTGTCAAACGTCAAGCTTGGGGGAGGGCACCTTCCAATTAAAATCCAGCTAAGTATAAGTTTCCTATCCTATTTATCATTATTACTATATCACTTTTTCGCGTGAGTTTGGTAGTAAGATAAAATTTGAAAACCAAATAAATATTTATCTAGATACTAGAGTTTGTTTAGAGTCAGTCTAGGCCAGATCTAAATTAAAAATGATGAACATTAAAATTTTGTCTTGGAGATGATGAATAGTTGCTCTGTCACAATACTTTTCAAATGTCTAGTTGTCAGACTTAAATTCTCCTGAGTTTTAGAGATTGCTGTTTTAACTTAAGAATTTACTCTGAATCTGAAACTTGTGGAGGCATATGTTTGAGCTAAGTCTAGGTGATTGATTGATATGATTCATGAAAGTTGAGCTACTATTTATCTTATTCCTAGCATTACTAAATTCTGCAGATTTATCTTAATTTTTTTTAAATTTTACATGATGAGCTCTTGTATGACAAAATGTGAATTCCTGCCAAAGCCATATATATGATACATCTAGATAGGAAACCTTTTGCATATTCATGCTTCTTGCTTTACATTGAGTTTAGTCAACCTTTGTTGTATACCATATGAGAGTCTTGTCATGCTTTTAAAACCAAGATCACGTACACACTTTAGCGCATATGCATTATTCCTACCCTGGGAGTAATCGCAACCATTTCCATTTTCATCAATGTTCATCATGAAAATGTTTTCTCCTATACTGGGAGTAAACACCCAAAAATATATAAAACCCGTAGGACAGCTCTATTATAATTGCTCTAAGTTCTTATTATTATTATCTCTCCAGTTATTTATATTCAGAGGATACATGTGGCTATGCAAAAATACAAAAAGGGAATAAAAGATGGACAAGTGTTCCAGCATTAAAACAATGGGTACTAGATGCCCGTCTCCCGAATGAAAAAAAAGAGAGAAGAGAAGATAAAAGATAGCACATGTGTTCCTCCAAGTTATAAAGGAGAGTGAATCATTTTTCAAAGAGCAAAAGTAGAATTAGAAATAGCCACTAAATACCACATAACACCTATCCACCATATTCCATACACATGCACATTTTGGTTTGATTTGTATGCCTCGATTCTCTGTGAATCCATTGTTTGACTTTACAACATTTGAATTGCAAGTATGCGTAAACCTTGTTATTGCCACTCCTACAAGCTCCACTATAAATCCTTAGTTATAGGAAGGCATAACATTAATGCCTTAAGTGAGATCCACAAATATCATATACACTGAGAGACTTAAGGGTGTCATACAATTAAAGCTTTGAGTTTTATTTTGAAAACTTGCAAAACTCCGGGATATTGGTATTGTGAAGAATTTGCTACATAGTGCAAGACTTGATTGTTCTTTCTCTCAATTACTCAAGACTGAGGCAAGAGCTGTAAAGCTCCATAGTTAAAGGTAAAATGGGTAAGTTTAAAAGTTAGAGCAGATTTGCCTAATCCAGAGGAGAATCTTTGTTTGAAGCATGTGTACATGGGAAGTATGAAAACATTGTAGTAACTCCTGATCCAATTACATTAGTAATTAGGCTTAGTTTGTTTGTCAAGGGACTGGCAAACATGTAAGCTTGGGGGTGTTGTTGACGGTGGATAACGTCAACTTTTATTAGAACTTTAGACACCAAAGGGTACATGAATACACACTAGTCTAGGGTTTTAACTGACAGTTTCCACGAGTTTTGCATGATCTGTATTTTCCAGGGGCTATTCCAGAAAAGCACAAAAGAAGGGTTAAAGAGCATGATTACCACGTAACTTAACTGCCAAGGAAACAATCATCACGAGAACACTAGAAGCATCTGAAACACACCCGAGGCACCGGGACTTGAGCCTCCCTAGGGTGGGGCCGGCCGGCGCTCCCCTGCTAGGGTTTCGGCCCACCTTCTGGAGTCTTCTTCCACCGCCTTTGAGGGGTCATCTCAGCCCTTGTTTCAAGTGATTTGATCCTACAGCGCACGTACATCCCACTGGGCTATAAATAAAGGAGCAGACCCCCCCTGGAGGAAGAGAACCCATCATTCATTCAAGGTATCAAGTCCTCAAGCCATCAAGATTCTCCTAGTTCATCAAGAGCCTCCTAGTTCATAGTTTTAGCCTAGTTAGATTAGAGAGTAGAGGAGTTCTAGTTCTTCAGCGGATCTGGAGCCCCGGCGTCTGTCTGGAGCACGGAGTTCGGTATAATTCTAGTTCTTTCTCTATTATTGTATTCTTCATTATGATTAGGGAAACATTGTTCTTAATAGTTTATATGTTCTTGATTACAATAGTCTTTGTCTACTTTGATTATATGTCTAGTATAGTTGGTTTGATCTTATTGAATTCATGTAATTGCTCGTATAGCGTTTATTCATGCGTACGATGGATAGATGATGAACGATATGTAGACGTGGTGTCTAGGTATTATGTTTATCTGCGAGTGCACCCTGATGTGCCGGGTCGTGTGGTAGATCGCATAGGTGACAGCTACGTTGAGTCCTCTGTAGTCCACCCCCCGTATGTAGGCCAGCAGGCACGGTCGCGAAGTTTGGTGATGACTCTGTTTCACACCTTTCCTAGATGATGCCCTTTACATGTGATCATGATATAGGATTAGTCTAACAATGATTGTTAGATGTAATTGCACTAATTAGAGTTATTCATTGATCTAGTTATAGAATTACCTTTGATATTAATTCCTTAGTTTATCCATTGGCTAGCTATTACTATGACTAGAGATGTGCTCTGATGATTATCTTTTATTATGATGCTTGATCATACTTATCACCTTTATCTTTATCCTTATTTACCTTGTGACCTCTGCCTGTTATGAGTAGAGTAAATGACATCAGTAATGTCACTTATCTATTATATACCATCACTATCAATATAATAGATTGTAGTTTATTCCTAGTCCTTCCCAGTGGTATAAATATAAATTGACAACCTGGTAGAACTCACTAGGTAAAATGCTACAATGTTATAATTATCTGTCCGCTTGCAGAATTGATCTTAGTTTATATTATTTATATTTATTTCTACCTAGTCACATAGATTAATATATAAAACCTTTATTTATTCTTAGCATTATTAAATAGGGATGACAACCTAGTTCTTACATAAGAATGTTGGTAATAGAAAAATGGCTAGATGCTAATGACAAGTTAATTAATTACCATTCATCTTCTAATCTCGCCTCTCGCATTAAAAGTTATATAGTTATATTTGGCGACGTTAGTAGATGTCAACAATCGCTAAGTGGGCAATCGAGCTCATGGGGGACGGCATCACCTATGCGCCTCGCAAGGCGATTAAGTCCCAGGTGTTGGCGGACTTCGTGGCAGAGTGGACCGAAACACAACTGCCACCGCTACCGACTCAGAAAGAATGCTGGGTCATGTACTTCGATGGGTCGATGATGAAGAATGGTGCCGGCGCAGGCATAGTTTTCGTCTCACCCCTTGGGGTCAGACTCAAGTATTTGTTGCGGCTATACTTCGCCGCCTCCAACAACGTAGCGGAGTATGAGGCACTTGTCAACGGGCTCCACATCACTGTCGAGCTGGGAATCAAGCGCCTCGAAGTTCGAGGAGACTCCCAGCTCGTTGTGGATCAGGTGATGAAAGAGTCGACATGCCACAACCCCAGGATGGCCGCTTACTGCAAGCTAGTACGTCTTCTGGAGGAAAAATTCGACGGGCTCGAGCCCAACCACGTTGCACGTCGGTACGACGAAGAGGCCGACGAGTTGGTGAAAAACGCATCTGAAAGGAGTACGGTCCCGACGGGCGTGTTCGCCAACGACCTCTACAAACCGTCAATCGGTAGCAGCCCCTCGGGGGCTGCGAGTCCCTCGGGAAAAGAAGAGCGCCCCGTGACTGAGGCCGAGAACGGTGACGTCGATGAAGCCGAGGCAATGGAAATCGACGCCGAGGCAACCGAAGACGAAGCCGAGATGGACGACGACGAGCCAGACTGGCGCGAGCCACTGGTCAGCTGGCTTGTCCGAGGAGTCTTACCCTCGGATAAAACCAGAGCACGACGGCTGGCACGTAAAGCTAAGTCTTTCACAATGATCGATGATGACATCTATCGACGGAGTCCCTCGGTAGTCCTCCAGTGCTGCATCCCCTTCATTCAGGGCAAGCGCCTGGTCGAAGAGATACATGCTGGAGCTTGCGGCCATCACGCTACACCAAGAACGCTCGTCGGCAACGCCTTTTGACAAGGTTTCTACTGGCCAACCACCGTGGCCGATGCTACCGAGGTGGTACGCTCCTGCGAAGGATGCCAATACTACGCTCGGCAAACGCATCTCCCAGCCCAAGCTCTCCAGACGATTCCCCTCACTTGGCCTTTTGCCGTGTGGGGACTGGATCTTGTTGGGCCCCTCAAGAAGCGTGTTGGCGGTTCTTATAGATCATTTTTAACCGCCAACTTATGCCTAAAGGGAGAGAAACTATCATACTTTAACACATAGACATATGCTATTAACAGAGTTCCACTTGTACCCCTAGTGTTTATGTTTTTGCAGGATTTATGGTGAAACAAGTGGAAGTGCACAACACCAATTGGAAAGCGTAAAAGAGAAATGTGAATTCAGAGAATGCGCAACCAAGAATAACAAAGAAGCCCACCTTTATTACAAATCTGGGCCCATTCATAACTATAGGAGGGGTCTAGGCCCAGAGGAGAACCAACCACGCGAAGCCAGTGGCCAAACGGGCCCACCAGGGGACCGACCGGTCCCGGGAGCGGCCGCCCCCTGGTGGGGCCTGTCGGACCCAGTTTTCTTCTGGCGGTTGTAGGGCGGTTCCCCAAGGACGGTCCCACCTACGATCAACACAGATGGAAAGTGGAAACCGCCCTTTGGAGGTCGGTTTGGGTCTTTCCATGTGGGGATGAACCTTTTGCATAGAACCCCCTCCTCTCAAGCTATAAAAGGAGGCCTCCTTTCTAAACCTATTCAAGAAGAAAAGGGATCAATTGATCCACCAACACAAGAGGTCACAATGTAGAGAGGAAGAGCTAGCTCCATTCCATTAACTTATAGCTAATTTAGTATAGGGAGTGAGAGAGGGACAAGATCTGGAGAAAGAGCGGAGTCGAAACAGTTCTGCCTCCGGGTGGACGAAGTGCCGGGTTTGTCGGCTCTCGATCCAACTTGTACCTCTACGATCGTCTTGCTACTTGAAGTAAAAAGTTCGTGTTCAACTTTGGTTTGATTCATTAAGCATGTTACTTTCATGAATCTACTTGTTTGTGTTATCGTCGTTCGTCCTTTGGACGGATGCTCTAGTATGAGGACTCCTGATAGAGACGGATGTTTCTGTACGCCGCTAGAGTAGTAGTCGCCGTCGTAGACGTGGTGTGTAAGTCGGGGTCTACCTTCGTATGTTGCGCGTGCCCACGGGCAGAGGGGTAAGTGGCAGGTGGTGACAGCCCTGTCCACTCATATCTGAATTCCCCCACGTTCAGCCGCGGAGTAGCGCTGATACTGGTATCGGCTAGCAGACCAGCTGCGTCAGTGGGGCTGAAGCAGACAAGTAGTGGGGAAGTTACCATCGCTTATATGCGTTTGACCTTAGAAGAATCTCTATACCCAAGCTATCCCTTCCGTCTCTTCTGAGTAAACTAGTTTAAGAGACTAAGTACAAAGACCGTTTCTCTGGGAAATTACGATACCCTGAATACTTCCGGATAAAGGCTACAACGGTACTTCCGTGCGCTTGGGGACTTTCTGCTGACGCTAAGAAGCGCCAACAAGCTTTCTGGCGCCGTTGCCGGGGAACGGTTGTCGTATCTATCTCCGAACCTAGTTCACTCGTGTGTCCTTGTGTCTTATAAAAAAATTATTTCTTCTATGTTCATGGCCCTCCTTCATGAAGCCTATCTTTCAAAAACAAAAAAGGGCATTATTATTTTTAAATTTGCACATTTAAATTTTTGCACATGGACAAAAAGATTTCTATTCACCCTCGTATCATCTTCTCTTCTTTTCAAAAAGCATTTTAGAAAATAATAATAAATAGTTTTTATTATTCTTGTTCTCTCTTTCTACAGTAATGCCCTTTCAAAATTCAAAATCAAAATATTTCTCCTAAGGACGAGTTCTTGTAGCCACCATCGAAGCCAACCATAGCTTCTGGCTTCAATCTTTGCCCTAGCTTTGGCGGTCAAGCTTATGACCATAAAGAAAGCACTACCGGGAGATACCCCGAATTTATATATATATTAAAATTATTTATAAGTTGTTGTCCTGTTAAATATAAATAAATTTTTGCTAAAATGTTTTTAATAAATGCTAGTTTGCTTTCAAAGTTTTACATACAGCATGTTTTGGTTTGAAGTATAATTGATCATCATATCTTCATAAACATTTTAATTTAAGTATGGAGCTTAGGTTAAAATTGCCTACCTTGATTAAACGACATGTCTAATCATTGTTCCAAAACTGCTGGGTGTAGGCTTTAAATAAAAAAAATTTGAGTTATTTTATTTATCAATGAAAATATTCTATAAAATGGTTAAAAAAATAAAGAGATATTTTGAAAATCTAAAATTTAAAAACTTATCTTTAAAATAAGTTCTTTTTTTTGTTCTTACAGAATAAAAATGAATCTTCATTAAAAGAAATTTGTTAATAACGTCCTCCCTTGCATAATAAAGTTTCAATAAATTTTTGAAGAAAACCAACTAGCTCAATTTGCTTCCTGCATATCTTTTCCAATTCGGTGATCACAAGGGAAAGGTAAGAGCCCTTGCCATCTACCAAACCATAACCATGCAGGAAAACCAGAAATGCTGAGTGCGACCCTGAACATTTGGCTTTGAGTTAGCTTGGGGGAGGACCATAACAAGGTAACATGTATCTCTATCCCTCTCATATCCTTTTGTTACCTTGCAAAAAAAAGAAATGAAAATAATAATAATAATAATAATTCCTTTTTTAATAAATGTAAGCACATGTTATCAAGTTAGTATGCACCTTCAGGTATTCTTGTCAGTAACCATTTCAGGTTAACAAAGAAAGGTCATACGAAGCTTGAGAACATGAGAGCAACATCAACAACACACATTGATGATCTTTGGTGATGGAACGAACTCAAAAGGAGACCCTGACCCTGCACACTTGACTTTCAACAAAGTCCAAGTGTGGGGGAGGACGGTGCGAGTCTCACCTCAAGATCACCTTGGTTCAAAAGAAAAAGAGATGTTGGCTCTACCTTGCTTAAAAAAATGGAAAGTGAAAAGAAAAAAAAACAAGAGAAGAGATTGTTAAAAAAAAGAGAATAGTAAAAAATATATATATAATATTGAAGGAGAGAGAAGGAGCAGGCTGGCCCCACATGTTAGAAGAGGAACACTTATGGGTTGCCTGAATCTGCCCATCCTTATTTTGCATAAGCAAGAAGGGCTCACCCAAAGCCTTTGCTACTATCATCAGGGCCATGGCCCACACACACTAAGCCATGAGAATGGCCTGGCCTGGTGATTCACATGAGAAAAGTCATCATGCAAACCACAGTAACAACTCTGATGTTTCATCCATCCATGCTGCCGGTAACTACACTCAGGTATGCAAAGGTAATGATCCCTAACTCTTTTGCTCATACTTGTCTCCATAGCTTGATCATTCACGCTTCTTTATGGCATCATAAACAATGGAGATAATCTGATATGGAGACAAGCCAAGGTTTTTTTTTTACATTGCATCTTAAGTTTGGCCATGTTTGAGTTATGCGAGTTGGATGAATAAATAAAAATTTATATAATAAAAAAATAGTTAATAATTAAAAAAATCATAATAAGCTTTAGGCTCTCTAGGGTTCAACCTAGTAGAGCCCTTTCTTGTTCACTGTTAAAATTAAAAATAGGAAAAAAAATTTGGCGGAGATCTCTTAAGTACAACGAACACGCCCTTCAAGATCTCCCCTAGATGTTGCACAAACATCAAGCAGGCCATCATATAGGGGGACAAGCCACATGACTTCCACGAACTCCTTCTACACCGATGGTTTCTGCAACACCTCTCTCACTCTTTTGACCAACCATGACTCCATGCATATCTTGGATCACACTTTGTTTAAAGATTCTAAAAAAACACACAACAAAGGGGAGTCATGGTCGCAATATTCCTTTTAGTTAGAAGCTTGCATGAAGTGTTCCTCCTACATTTGTCGTGTATATGAGTCACTAATATGCAGGAGTTACCAATAAACGACTTACTACACGACGACATGCTACTAAAGGTGATGGACTCCAACCCACGCCTTGGTGGTCACCTGAGATGGAAACCGAGCCACCGCAGCGACAATTCTGATGCTTCATCCATACATGCTGTTGGTACACACATTCAGGTACGTCAAGGTAATGTTGACCAACTCATTCACTCATATTTGTCTCCATGAAAATATAATATCATGCTCTTCCTCTGTTCATGCCATATGCTCTGAGTTTGAGTGTATTCACATGAGTACACTTGTGGTACATCCATAGGCTTTTTAATTTAAGCATGGTGCTTAGATTAAACTAGCCTTCTTTAATCAAAACTGTGACATGGTGTTGCATTTTGATTAATGAACTTTGAGTTGTTATCATGAATAATGGAAGAAATTCATGTTGGAGATGAAGCAAGGCATGTCTTTCTTTGCTGTCTTATCCTAGCCTTGTTTGAGTTTGAATAGATTGGCTGAGCAAACTTCTGATTAGGTTCCTTTGTTCAAAAATCTGTCTCCGTTGAATGATTCTTGGTTATCATGTCATATTTCTTTTCTCTATGCTAGTAAGTTTTGGTTTGCAAGTGTTGGTCCTACATCTTTTTAACTAAGCACGGTGTTTAGTTTGAAGCTGGGATGTGAGATCATGCCTCTATATGATTTTTAATGTATGCATGGTACTTAGATTCTTAAGCCTACCTTGACAAATTAGACGTGGTGTCTAGTTTGATCTTGGAACCAAAGCTGCTAGTATAGATTTTGGTTAATCTTATGGACTAAACCCTTGCAGAAATTTATCAACTCCATGAGGGTAAGTCTTTGAGATGACAGCAGAGACAAAAATTTCTTAGGTGAACCTTAAAAAGAAAAAAATATAATGATAAATAAAAACTTGAAAAAGAGTAATTTATCTTTCAACCCCAAGTTTTGTTGTCTTGTTATCTCAATACCACCATAAAAACAAGGTTGGGGGGGAGCTTCCTAGCACGCTCAAGAGAGGCCACGAACAGCACATCAACCTGAGGCAGCACCAATTAGCGGCACCCCCAGCTGAACCACATTGGTAAGTCAAAAGCAAGCTTGGGGAAGGCTCCCACAAAGGTAACTTGTATCTCACATTTTTTTTTAAATTCTCCAACTTAAAAAAGGTGAGATATGTTCTCCTCTCTCATATGTGTTAAGATGTGTTAATTTCTACCCTTATTGAAATGATGAACAGTTGCTCTGTCTTATGTTTCTCCTGTACTCATTTTATAATCGAGGTTTCTCTAAGGTTTGGGTTTATCGGCTAAAAATGTCTCATCCTAAAAACTTGGGCTAATGGGTTGCACATGCTTAATCTTGTCTAAGTTATTGCCTGATATGATATGGTGACATGGGCTGCGCTATGACTTAGTTCTGAGAGAAACTTGACATCCGGAGTTTTATTTTCGAAAACTTTCAAAAACAAAAGTTCCTCAATGATTATGAAATAAATACCAAGGCTATATGATATGTTTCACTTATGCAAACCTTTTAGTCATATGCTGCTTGTGGAACATTGAGTTAGGTCAAATTGTTGTGACCTAAGTGAGATTATGGTCATGCACCCATGATTGAGATTCACATGCACCCACCAAATAAAGCCAACTCTCACCTCGAGAGTTGCGCACAACATGCACCCATCCATCCACCAAATAATATGCCAACTCTTACCCTGAGAGTTGCGCACTCTTCAACCAAATAAAAATGCCGACTCTCACCCTGAGAAGCCGCGCATTCATTTTTCACCATATAATTACTCCTCGCATTCCATCATGACATCTCTCCAGCCAAAGTTCTTTAAATACTAACAAGAGATATGGGTTATGCTTAAAAAAACATGCCAACGGGCATGCAATAAACAAACGGGAAAAAAAGGTACCCGTTCAAAAAAAGAAGAAGAAGAAAAATAATAATAATATGGATATATGATCTTATAGCCCATATCCCTCAAAAAAGTTTCATTCCATCCAATAAAGGAGAAATTCATGATGCATGGAGTGCCAAAATATTTAGAAATTAGGATTCCACCATCTTCATACTCCACACACCTGCACATCTCAATCAAAGTATATGACTTATATCTCCTTGTGGTTCGGTTTTTGACTTAGCAATATATGTGATGCAAGTATGCCCACCTTTATACCTGCCCAAAACTCCACTCATAAGCCTTAGTGGTAGGATATGAAAGGCAACATTACAATGCCTTTGGTGAGGTATTCAAAGACTTTGAGCGATCGAGAGAATCATTCGAGGAACTTACATTTCTTTGCAAAAATTTTCAAACACCTCCGGAAAGATGGTTCATCTTGGGATGAATGATAAACAATGTCTATGAATCTGTTTGGTCTTGCAATCTTGGGACTTGAGATGGCTAAAAGGCCCCATTTGTTTCAAGATAATAGCAGGGGGGATAGCATGCTGATTTATTCAAATTACGGTGGAAAACTTTGTTATAAACTTGGTACATTTGAAATATGATCGACATTGTAGCAACTCCTGATCAACAACCATACTTAGCTATTTGCTCGGGACGAGCAAAGGTTAAGCTTGGGGGTCTTGTTGGCGGTTCTTATAGATCATTTTTAACCGCCAACTTATGCCTAAAGGGAGATAAACTATCATACTTTAACACATAGACATATGCTATTAACAGAGTTCCACTTGTACCTCTAGTGTTTATGTTTTTGTAGGATTTATGGTGAAACAAGTGGAAGTGCACAACACCAATTGGAAAGCGTAAAGGAGAAATGTGAATTCAGAGAATGCGCAACCAAGAATAACAAAAAAGCCCACCTTTATTACAAATCTGGGCCCATTCGTAACCGTAGGAGGGGTCTAGGCCCAGAGGAGAACCAACCACGCGAAGGCAGTGGCCAAACGGGCCCACCAGGGGACCGACCGGTCCCGGGGGCGGCCGCCCCCTGGTGGGGCCTCTTGGGCCCAGTTTTCTTCTGGCGGTTGTAGGGCGGTTCCCCAAGGACGGTCCCACCTACGATCAACACAGATGGAAAGTGGAAACCGCCCTTTGGAGGTCGGTTTGGGTCGGTTTGGGTCTTTCCATGTGGGGATGAACCTTTTGTATAGAACCCCCTCCTCTCAAGCTACAAAGCGCCCCGAGGCTTCACCCACTTACTTGTTGCCATCGACATGTTCTCTAAGTGGATCGAAGCTCAACCGATCGCCCAAATCAGCTCGGCGCAAGTGATGTTATTCTTCACCGACATTGTCCATCGGTTTGGTGTCCCGAACTCCATCATCACTGACAACGGCACGCAGTTCACCGGAAAGAAATTTCTGGCCTTCTGCGACGAGTACCACGTATGAGTGGACTGGGTGGCGGTAGCCCACCCAAGAACGAACGGGCAAGTAGAATGTGCCAATGGCATGATTTTCCAAGGCCTTAAGCCGAGAATCTTCAACAGATAGAATAAGTTCGGCAATAGGTGGCTGGCCGAGCTCCCAGGAGTGATATGGAACCTAAGGACCACGCCAAGCCGAGCCACGGGCTTCACGCCCTTCTTCCTGGTGTAAGGTGCCGAGGCTGTCCTCCCCACGGATTTGGAGTACGGCGCCCCGAGGGTCCAAGCCTACGATGAACAAGGCAATCAGATTTCCCGCGAGGACGCGTTGGACCAAGTCGACGAAGCTCGGGACATGGCTTTGCTACAATCGGCCAGGTACCAGCAGACCCTGCGAAGGTACCACGCTCGGTGCATTCGAGGCCGAGCCTTCAGCGTAGGCGACTTGGTACTGTTGCTCAGGCAGGACAACAAGGGGCGTCACAAGCTCACACCGCCGTGGGAAGGGCCGTTCGTCATCGCCGAGGTGCTACGTCCTGGCACGTACAAGCTCGCAAACGAGAAGGGCGAGGTCTACAGCAACGCTTGAAACATTGAACAGCTACATCGCTTCTATCCTTAAGATTCCAAGCATTGTACTATTTGTAAATCTTGAAATCAATAAAAAGGACCGGCTTTCTTCTCTTTATGATTTTAAGATTCTAGCCCGAGTCTACCCTCGGGACAAGCGAGCGTATCTTTTTTCCATGCACTAGAGCGAGGCTCGGCCTTACCTCTGGTAAGGCCAATCCTCCCTCGGGGGCTAGGATGGGGGGAATCCCCGGACTTCTCCGAGCCTTAACGAAAATCGAAACTCGAAATTTCAAAACGCGTTGAAATTTTATGTCTCCCAAATGCCCTTCTCGCCTAAACCAAGCACGAACTTATAAACCTCGGAAGAGCGCAGGAGGTCCCAGAGGGTAGAGCTAGCCGAGCCACGAGACCACCTACGCTCCAGGGCTACGTCATCTCCACTCACCACTCTTCGCCCGAAGGCCGACTCGCGCTCAGAAGAGAATTAATAAGTTCAACGCTCGGCAAAGGAAGAAGGCTCGGATAGACACAACTAAACTTTTCTTTTCAAGCTTTCCCTTCGCCAAAACTCCTAGGACTATGGTCGAGTCTACGCCGCTAAAGCTACGACGCCCAGAAAAAAGTCCCCCGAGGCTCGATAGCCCGGGCTCAGGATCGGCAAGGGAAACACTTAAAGAAGAAAAGAAATGAAAAACAAGCAGCGAATATTTACATAAATATGGCCACGAAGGGCCGCATGTTTGTTTTTCAAGAAGTTTTCTTTCTAAAAATGGGCTCGATGGCCCCGCTCTCTCTCTCTTAATTAAGGTTCAGGGGGGAGCTCCACGTCATCCTGGAAGAGGCTCGCCGGCGCTTCTCCAGGGGCCTTCATCGAGTCGACCTGCGCCAGGAGCTCGTCGTCTTCAGCCTCGAGGAAGCCCTCGCTGACGGGGTCTGCGTCGAAGTTCCCATAATGGGACTTCACCACTGCCAGTGTCTTCTGGACGCCCGCCAGCAAAGCCTCCTTCAGCTGAACTCCGATACGGCCTTGAAGCGCCTCCAGCCGGCTCCGGAGCGAGCTCCCCGATGGTTCCCCTCCGGGCTCTCCTCCGGCACCAAGGGAGTCGCACAGCGCGCGCGCCACCCTCTGCAGCTCTTGGTGGTCGGCGACTTCACCGTTGTAAGCCGCCTGCAGGACTGTGGTGATAGAACAAGAAGGTAAGACAGAAACTCCGAGCGACGAACACCCAAGGCAAAACGAGACGAGTAATACGACAGGACACATACTGTTGGCCTCCTCCTCAGCCTTCTGGGCCTCCTCCCGGACCGAGTCCACTGAGGCGACGGCCTCAGTCAGGGTCGCCTGAGTCTGACTCAGGTCCTTGGCCAAGACTTCGGCGGAGGAGGCTTTCTCAGCCGCGAGCTTCTGGGCGGCGTCGCGCTCCCTGGTCGCCTCGGCAATGGCGCTCTCCAGCTCCTGCGCCCGCTTCGCCGAGGCGGCAGCCTGACTCTCTGCCTCATCGACCTCCGCCTTCATGATGGTGCAGTCGACACGCACTTCGGCGAGTTTGGGGGTCACGGAGGTGAGCTCGTCTTGGGCGCAGGCGAGGGCCTTCCCCTTGAGGTCCAGTTGCTTCCAGAGCCCGAGCCCGCGGAGACGAAAACGGGACTTGTCCCGGGAGGTATGCTTGAGGTCCTAGAAGAGGGAAAGAACAACAGCGGTAAAGGCATGCACATATGTATACGGACGAAGCCGCGAGACATATTCGACGAACACGGAGGCTTACCTGCAGCTGGGCGGGGAGCTCCGTATCAAGGGAGTCGGCGATCGCCCGGAGACCCGTCGCCAAGTTCGGCCCGAGCTCCTGGATGGCGTCCCACTTGGAGGTCTCGAGGTCATCCCGGAGCGAGAAGACGGGCGGCGCTTGAGGGTCTGCACGGTTTGTCTACTCGATCCGGAACGCGGTCAACTCCCAGGGCGGGGGCTGCCGCAGCGCCACCGCCCAGGGGCCCTCCTCGCGAGAGGCTTCCGCGACAACGTCCATCGCCGCCGCACCCGCAGTATCCGCCCCCACAGTGGCAGCTTCGGTCGACGCTCCTGAAGCGTCCCCAGCGGTGAAAACTGGGACCTCAGAGGTCGACGCCCGAACGGCCCCCATGACGGTGGCCGAAGCAACGGACGCGGCGACGGTGGCTGCAGACGGAGCGACTCCCCCCGAACAGGGTCCCTCAGACGTCGTTCCAGGGCCCGCGGGAGGAGGGACCTCCTCATCCAGCGACCGGGCGCCTCTCCCGGCGGTGCCGCCGCCCTACGCCTTCAGGACCCTCAGGTGCAAAACCTGGAGGTCCAACCCCGGGCGCTTCCTGGAATGGGAAACGCGAAGACGGGCGTTCATGAAACGAGAACAAAAATCGGTGAAAGAACGATTCGGAAGAGCCACTTACCTAGTCTACGGGATCACCGTCTTCTTCCTCGCCGTCCTGGTGCTTGGCGAAGAGACGGGCCCGGTGGACGACACGGGCCTTGCCGCCGGCGGAGGAGTGGGCGCCACCTCGGTGTCAAGGCCAGCCCTGTCCTAAGGTGGGGGCCCTGCCCGAGCACCGGTGGTAGTCCTGATGCCGCCGCCCCTCGGCGGGGACGCCTGAGTCTAGGAGGACCCCAGCTCGAGGTCCGGCGTCTTGGCGCTGGCCAGCTCCGACCCCGACGGCGTCCTCTCTCCGCTCCCCCCGCCTTCGGCCGTCGCGCCGATCAGCGACGCGTCGGAAGGGAGGGTGCGCCGGAACAAGGACCCCCCGGTCCCACCGGCAATAGCCTGGCCTGGCTCGGGCACCGGGCCCGAGCCCGTTCCCGGCCTCTCCAGCGGGCCCTCCCGGCCGCTGGAAGGCGGAGCCACGGCTCCAATCGCCTCGCTGCCAGAGGCCGCGCTTCCAGACACGGTCTCCGGCAGTTTTGCCTGGGGGCTCGGGTCACGAGCCCCGGCACATCCGCGGGCGGACGCCGATATAGGAGCCTTTCCTGGCTCGTCGGCACCCACCGCGGGCTTTGTGGCCACTATGGGCCGATCCAACAGGATCATCAAATCGTCATCATCATCGTCATCTTCCTCGTCCTCTTCGTCGGTGGGGGAATTGTAACAACCCTAAAAACCCACACAACCTAAAAAACCCAACCAAATAAAATTTTTGATTTATTTATTGTGAAAACCCATTTTTCTTGTGCAAGCATATAGGTTTAATTATGAATTTGGTAAATAAAGGAGTATAGCTTGCATTTTAATTCCATTCACATAGAATCATAGCTTATGCATCACATTTGGGATTTATTGCAATTTATGTTTGTATTTACTCAATACTTAAAATGGGTAATATATGTATTTATACACTTAAGAAGAAGAAAATAAAAAAGAAGAGAGTATAAGGAGAGCAGAACCGGACCAACGCCAGCCCAAACCGGCCCAACCGGCCCCGTTTTCTTTTCCTCTCTCCTCGCGCCCACTGCACACGTGAGATGGGCCGGCCCACGTTGCGGCCCGGCAACGCGCGCGCAACCGGCACACACGCGCTCGCGCTCGCGCTCGCTGCCAACCCGGGCCCGCATGTCAGCCGCCTTCCTCTTCCACTGTTTCTCTTCCTCACGAAGGCGATGCGCCTGCCGGGGGTGTCACGCGAATGGCGTGACCCCGGACCCACGGCCGACAGCACCACGCCCCGCAGAGTTGTCCCCCTCCTGTCCCCTCCTTTCTTGGCCGCCAAGCGAGCCCGCGTGCACCCTGAAACCCTAGCTCAAGCGCACGGATGAGCTCCACGTACACCCACCGATACCCATCACCGTCCGCCGCTGTTCCGAGAACCGGCCGCCTATAAATTGGAGCACCCGAGGAGCCCTAGCCCATTCCCACTCGCAGCCGCCACGCTGCGGCTCCACAAGCCACCGCACCCCACCGCATAGCCGAGAGAGAGAGAGAAGGGCGGAGCAGAGGAGGAGGAGCTGCCGGAGCGCCGCCGCCACGGAGCACGCCGGAGCCGGACATGGAGGAGAAGCCCGAGCTGCGGACGAGGAGCGGCACGGCGCTGCGATCACTCTGCACAGCGTCACCTCGTCACTGCACCGCCATCCTTACCTCACCAGCCCCACGGTGAGCCACCGCACGCCATATCCGAACCTCGCCCTGCTTTTGCCATGGCGTTCCACCCACGGGACGCGCAGGCACGAGCCTTTACCGGCTCAAGAAGATCACCTGCTCCATGCACCTCATACGATCTCGCCGTGCTACGGTCATGGCGCTCGGCATCACGAGCGTGTAGGCCGCGGGCTGTTTCCGGCCCCTGAACACTTCGCACAACACGCGCACAAGACCGGCCATCAAACCACTGGACATCGGCTATGGACGTCAGGCCACTTCCGACGGGCATCGCCGTCACATGTGCTCGGAGCACCGCCACCTCGACGGCGTTCCCGCGCGCACAAGCCGTGAAACCGCCGACGCGACCCGCTAGCGTGACCACCAACTCACCGACCACCTCGGACAAGCTTAGTTGCGGAAGATCGAACCTCCATAGCCCGGAACACCGAGAGGTGCGTTCTTGGCGAAACGTGATCGCCGCCGACACGTTCCGCCTCGCCTAAAATCCATTCCGAGTACCCCCGATCGCCTCGCGCTGCGGAGAAAGGCCGATGAGGTTCGCCAAGTCTGCCTCGGCACCGCCGCGTAGATAGCCGAGCCCCGAATCATGTCTGTCGCCTTGGCTACGTGCGCCTCCACCTCGTCGGAGAACCGCCGTATGCCGTGGGAGAGAAGGAGGCCCACGACATCATTTCACTAATGACAGCCAACCATCGGGAGGACGACACCCTCGGCGCCCAAAATTCCGATTCGCCCGAGCCTCCCCGGGAGAGCTCGGGAGAGCGGCACCCTCGGCGCACCGAATCTCCGATTCGCCCGAGCCTCCCCGGGAGAGCTCGGGAAAGCGGCACCCTCGGCGCCCAAATGTCCGATTCGCCCGAGCCTCCCCGGGAGAGCTCGGGAGAGCGGCACCCTCGGCGCCCCGAATCTCCGATTCGCCCGAGCTACGCCGAGCCCCGCCGAGCTACGCCGAGCTCCGCCGAACTCCGCCGAGCCTCGCCGAGCCCCGCCGAGCTACGCCGAGCTCGCCCGACCACCGCCGAGCTACACCGACGCCACCCCGACCACTAAGAACCACCCCCGACCTCTGAGAACCACCCCCGACCACCATCTAGCTCTCCCGACCACCGCCGAGCTACGCCGACGCCCCCCGACCAACGTCGAGCTCGCTCGACCAACCGCCGAGCTACGCCGACGCCGGCGACTCTCTGGGAACCAGCATCGAACACCTGGTGGGTGACCATCGGGTCTGTGTTCTGATGAGGCGCCACATGCCGCACTACTGGACCCACGCGCCACGTGGACCAATCCCGAGCTGCCCCTGATTAATCGACCATTTTCCATTTTCAGAAAATAGGATAATCTTCGGAAATTCATAACTTATTCATACGATGTCCAAAAATTGCGCACCATATATCAAAATTCTCAGAAAAATGAGATCTACAATCTAAGACTATGTTTGTGTGCATTTGGCTCTTTATTTTATTGGATTTTTCTGAAATACTCTATAGGAGTCGCTGACGCGACTATTTCGTGTTCGATTTCAGAGCCGGAGGAGGATCTGACTAAGGAAGACGACCACGAGTACTTTCAGGAGCTAGGAGACGACTACGAAGGTGCCACGTCCCACCAAATCCTTAGATCCTATTTACGTATTGCAAATGACATTGTTGCTATTGCTTTATGATTATGTATAGATTGGTTGCATGATAGTATATTTGAATTCCCTGCCTTGATAAGACTTTACCCTGCTATCCGCTGCTAGGTTAGCTGCTGCTTAATTTACTGTCACTCTTCCACTACTCACTACTTGCTATATGCTATGTGGTGGAATTGGGACGGCGTATAACTGATTATAACCACTGGGAGAGAGTGCTGCGTGCGTCTTGGGTGCGTGGTAAGCGTTGATGTCGACCAAGTGGGATGTGAGACAAGCCCATGGGGCAAGTCGTGCCGGGGGTGCAACCTGGGCATCCCCAAGCGAGATACCTGTGGCGGGTAAAGTTGTTGAGGAGGTTCCGGGCGGGATAGCCTTGGTGGTTTGAAGCCCGTGGACGGAGGTGCTGTGATAGCATGGGGAGAGTATCCCCTAAGTGAAGATGTCTGCTTGGTCAAACCTAGGACGGACTAGTTTCAGGTTCATGGGAATCCTTTTCTACTCACTCGCTTCTGATGGGCGGGAGACGGCTGGACTACTTGGTAGGACGGTGCCACTACTGCTAGGTTGAGAGGTGATAAGGGTGGGCGGAGACGGTCGATGGGTTCCCGTTCCGTTCTAGATGTGCAGTACCACTGGATAGGCCCGGTACTGTGTCTCCCAGTCTCAGCATAACGGTGTAGGATCCGGAATATCCCAGGGCTGAGTGGTAGGGTGGCATCGACCTAGGCAAGCAAGCACCCGGAATTCTGCCTAGGTGTTTGCGCAACACCTATGATGGCTAATCTTGTGGGTAGTGAAACCTCTGCAGAGTGTACGGTTGATCGATCGATACATATGCCAACCTGTTGGCTATGGACCTTTCCTGTGAAGCTTCTACTAGTGTAGTGAGTGTTCTCTTCTCCCCCTGGATGACATTTTTCCGGCAGTGTACCCGCTGTGGTAGTGTGCCGCTGAGATAGGCCCGAAAGGGAGTTGGGCCTGTCGAATGAGAGTGAGGTGTGGGTAAGTGAGATGTAGTGAAGGGAAAAGGGATGATGGTGTTAACTGGAGATAAAACTTGACTAATTAAACATTGATTACAGCTGCATAGGAAACCTCAGCCTATAGGTCTGCTTGTATAACCTTGCATCCACTTTCCACAAAGCAAATGCTGCATAGGTGGGCTCCGTGGCCAGTACAAATCGTACTGATAAATTTGCTGTCAGGTGACGAGAATGAGTACGACTTCGAGGAAGATGATGGCGAGGAATAGGGTCACGTGCTACACTCAAGTTGGCCGTGAAGGATGAAACGTTTCCGCATCTTCTAAAGCTTCTCTGAATGTTGATTCCGCCATTGTGGCGATGTAATAATTGTTTATGTAAGACTTAATTACCGTTGTATGGATCCTGGTGTCAACTGAGATATGGGTAATTTCATGGATTGTCCCAAGCAATCTGTTGAATTACAATTCGAGCCTGTGGATTTCCCTTCGTGGAAATCGAGGTCGTTTCAGGAATCCTCCTCCGGCTCCCCCGCCGCCCTCATGCGCCGGCGCAGCTGGGCAAGCTCCTCGGTTCTCTGGGCCTTCTTCCTCCCTAGGGCAGTCTTCTTGTCCTTCCTCGTCTTCTCCTCCTCAGCGCGCAAGCGGTTCTGGGTCCGCTGCAGCTGGTCCTCCGGGACAGGGGGGAGGGAGAGTTTCCTGGTCCTCGAAAGACCCTACGATGGAAAGAGAAGAAATTAGAGGAAGACCCGGGAATCACAAAGACGGTGACGCAAGCGGTGCTCACCAGCGCGATGAAGCCCGTGCGGGGGCGCGTATGATGACCGCCCACCATGTACTCAACACGACGCATGATCTCCTTCTCGCCAATATTATGGGGCAGCATAGCCGTGCCCTCCCGCGACGCCCCGATCAGCATCTGGTTCAGCGCCAGCCTGCGCTCCATCAGCGGCAGCACCGTCCGCGCATGAAACTACGCCATCACGCCGGCTCCCATGAGACCCCGATCGCGCAACACCTGGAGCACATCGAAGTAGACATTCAGATGCTTGGCCTCCTTAGCCGGGCACCCCCACTCCCATTGAGGAAGAGGAGCGGTGAACGCCCTTCCCGTAAACTTGGGAAAGGCGTCCCCGTCATTGCGGAGGTAGAACCAGCCGTGGTGCCAGCCCATGTTGGAGGTGGGGGCCTTGCAGGGGATGTACGAGCCGGAGCGGATTGCGAGGTCACAGCCCCCCGTGCGCGGGATCTCCCGCGGCTTCTTCGCACCAGCCACCTTGGTGTACCAGTCGATGCGGGAGATGCGACGCCACAGGTCCCAGTGCGGGGGTATCCCGAAGTAACCCTCACACAGGGCAGCGTAAATCGACGCCTGCGTGAAGGAGTTGGGGGTGAGGTTGTGGAGCTCCAGCCGGTTGCTGAAAAGCAGCGCCCGGCAGAAGCGGCTCGGCGGCGACCCGAGCCACGCTCATGGTAGGCGATGAAGCTCACCATGTACCCCTCGTCGGGGTTCGGCTCGTCATGGTCGCTCAATGGCATGACCCACTCCGAGTGCTCCGCGTCGGAGCCCTAGCTCCACGAGCCGCTCCAGGTCCGCCTCCGTCACGGTGCTCCGCGGCCACGGCTCCAACCTGAGTACGCCGGCAGCGGCGGCAGCGGCATCGGTGGGAACAGGCGAGGAAGCCATGACGAGCCAAAGATGAAGAGCTGCGGAAAGATAGTGATGGCGGCCGCGGTGGTGCTTCTCACTCAAGCAAACAGCGAGGACGAGAAGATGGACGACGGAAGCAAGAAGGCGAACGGCTGCGCGAGCGAATGGCTAGGGTAGAAAGAAAAAATCACGATTTTTCCATATATACCCAGGCGGCGAATCGTGTGAGATGCGGAGAATCCGCTGCATTAACTACATGGGACCCACCACGATCCCAGCATCGCCGCCGACCTCGCGCACGCAACCGCCTCGACTGCCTCGAACCGTCGCGTCCGTCAGGTTTCGTGCCTCAAAAGGTGAGTGTTGGCGCTTCTTAGCGACAGCAGAAAAATCCGCAAGCGCACAGAAGTACCATTGTAGCACTTTACCCGGAAGTATTCAGGGTATCGTATTTTCCCAAAGAAACGGCTTATGTTAGAGGTCTCTAGCTAGTTTACCCCAGAAAAAGGTAGAAGGGATAACTTGGGTGCAGAGGATACACTTAGTCTGGAAACACTAAGTGAAGATAACTTTCCCACTACTTGCTTGCTTTAGGCCCACTGACGCAGCTGGTCTGCCAGCCGATACCAGTATCAGCGCTATTCCGCGGCCGAACGTGGGGGAGTTCAGATACGAGTGGATAGGGCTGTCACCACCTGCCACCTACCCCTCTGCCCGTGGGCGCACACAACATACGAAGGTAGACTCCGACTTAGACACCACGTCTACGAAGGCGATTACTACTCTAGCGATGGCCAGAAACTTCCGTATCTATCAGGAGTCCTCTAACTAGAGCACCCGTGCCAGGAACGAGCAACGATCCCACAAACAAGTAGCTTTATAAAAGTAACTCACTTAATGGATCAAAACTAAAATGTATCACAAACCTCTTACTTCAAGTAGTAAGATGGTTGTAGAGGTACAAGTTGGATGTGAGAGCCGACAGGTCTGGCACTTCGTCCACCCGAGGGTAGAACTGCTTCGACCCCGCTATCAGTTCTCAAGCTTCTATCTCTCTCTCTAACCCTATACTAGCCTAGCTAGAAGCTACACTAATGGAAAATGGTGGTACTCCCTTCTTCTTCTCTATTGTATCATGTTCTTCTCATGGAGGGGGTGAGGGCCTCATTTTATCGCTCCACAGGTCGGTTTCGGCGTAGATAAATATGGAAGGAGGTGAAACCGCCTTCAGGGAACCGCCATGAGCATTGTCACTGAAACTGGGCCCGGGAAGTGCCATCTGGGGGGCGGCCGCCCCCCGGGGCGGTCGGTCCCTGGGAGGCGGCAACTGGCCACCGCCTTCGGGTGGTCGGTTGCTCGCTGGGCCTGGGCCTCGCCCGCGGTTACGAATGGATCCCGTTTGATGGTTTGATAGGCTTTTCTCTTTTATTTGATTTGCGCCTTTTTTGAATATGCTTTCTGAAAATGCGCTTTCTAGTGATTTTTATGCATTTCCACGTGTTCAACCTGCAAGTCACATGTGCAACAAAACTTGTGAAAAGGTTAGATAAAAGCCCTATCATCTATTTATTTTAGCATTTAGAATGATGTTATATTTTGGTTGTTAAGGACCGCCAACAACTCCCCCACACTTGGTCCTTTACTCGTCCTCGAGTAAAGTGCTAAGGACCAAATGGGTTCATTTTCCTTATTCATAAAGACTGCATACAGTTTATTCCAAACTTCACCTGGATTTATCAACTTCAATGTGTCTACCAAATTATCTTGGGTAATTGAAGAAGGGAACAGCCTGGATTCAAATCTTCTTATTCTGTCCTTGCGTAGAAGTTTGGCTTTTTGCAAGATTGAGAAAACGTAAAAATAGCTCATGCTCCTTGAATGATTCTCTCAAATCGCTCATGTATGTGAGTGTTTCCGCAGCAAGGCGTAAAAATAATGCCTTCACAAGGTCATCCTACCTCTAAAAAGGCTTATCTGGAGTTTTAGCTAGGAATGAAAATGATGAGGCACACTTACCCTGCATATATTGTCGAGTCAAACCCCAGACCATACCAGAGGGAGTGCGTCATACTCTTAGACCAGAATGTGCATGTGTGTGGAGAATATGAAGGTGGAAATCTAATTCTAAATCTTTTTGATATTCTATGCATCATGATTCTCTTCTCTCTTTTTTGAAAAAGACAAGATATGGGCTATAGGAACTTCATCACTATATATACTTATTTTTTTATTTTTTTATTTTTTTAACGGGTATTTAGAATCTTCTTTCCCATTTATTTTCTGATGCCCCTTGGCACAGTTCCTCTTCTTTCCTTTTTTTAGCATGGCCTCATATCTTTTATTGGCCTATGACATATTTTGAAAGAGGAGATATCATGATGGATGAGTAATTTTTGCATCAAGAGTGCGTGTTTCTTTGGATAAAAACAACACTTTTATTTGGTGGAGGAAAACTGCGCAACTCCTAGTGTAAGAGTTGGCATATTTTTTTGGATGAATGGATGCGTGTTTTGCGCAATCCTCAGGGTGAGAATTGGCTTAATTTGCTGGGTGCATGTGAATTCTGATCTTGGGAGCATGAAACATCTCTCGACAGCGGTCACAAAATTTGACCAAACTCAACACAAAATAAGCGGCATATGTGGAAGGTTTCATCATAAAGAATCATATATGGCCTTGGTAGGTATTTGTTAATCATTCAAGGAACATGCTAATTGAATTTTTGTAAAAATCAATCCCAAGTACTTTGCAAGAACGAGTAAGCATCATGTCATCCGGCTATATCTCATTTGTCAATTACTTAGATAAAAAGGGGTCCCTAAATGGTGTTCATAAATCTTGTAGAAATATTAGCAAGGAATAAAAAGTATGCAAACATTCTGAACATAGGAAGACATGTTTGATGGAGTATGAAGGGGACATCATTCTTTAAATTTTATCTTTAAAACTTTTATAATTAGGGAGAGAGAGGGGAGATGTTTGCACAAACCGAATTTGATTTTTGTTCTTGTGCAGTTTAACTTTGAAGAGTTCTTCCCCCACACTTGTTTTCTTTCCTGTTTGGTTAGTCACAATATATAGAGAAAACAAGTGTGCAATATATAAAGATAAAAAACTTCTTTTCCATTAATAAATCAAATAGGCACATTATATTGAAAGGGGACATGATTGGAAAATAAAAGATCATAAAGAGAAAAAAATGTGTGCCTAATTATTTGTATAGCAGGAGCGTTCTAAAGATATTTAGAGAACATGTTTAATTCCTGCTGCTTTAGCGATCCTGCGCAGCTGCTCTCCATAGCCGCGGCGCATCTTATCTAGTTCATCTCTAAGTCCTTTCACGCTAAGATGAGCTTCGGCTATGCGGGCTTGTGCCTTTTCAACATTTAGACGCATGCTCTTGATGCTAGCATTTAGTGAGGCGATGGTTAGGCCTTTGGAAGGCTTCTCATCCTCACTATCGCTAAAGAATCCCTTAGGCTGCCCTCCAATAATTTTCCTAAAGACTGTGCGCCTGGCGCCTGAGGTTTCGGCAGAGGGTGTAGGTTTCCTAGAAGGTGTTTCGCCCCTACGGAAAAGGCCTTTAGCATACCCTCCATCAGGTTTGCGCACTCCCCTAATGGTGTAAGAACGAATGTTTTTAGTGGGAGACGACAAAGAGGGTAAACTGGATGAAGAGGGCATCACGGCAGCACGCTTGCTAAACCCGCTACTATTAGGGGCCTTCCTCTTGAGGCCTAAAACGCCGGTAGTTGGTCGGGCAGCAATACACTTCTTCTTGGCACCTCCTTCAGGTGCACGGGAACATGCCGCGGACTTCAAGCTTGAAATGTTGCTAACATCATTGGTTGACGGGGGTAGAAAGGCTAGCGGCTTCTCCACTATGGCACGAGCTTCTTCTCTCACAAAAGAGCTCTCTTGATAGGGAACTATGTCTAGGTTGGCAATGGAGCCGGGAGCTTGGATCAGCGAGAGAGCATAGCTAGACATGGCCACGGCTTGCAAGTGGGAGAGCTTCGCAACTTTTGTGAGAGGAAGAAGAGAATGGTTTGGTGTGAAAAGAGGAGAGACCTTTGAATTGCTTTTATAGGTTCTACCGAGGTTTCTGTTGAGGAAATGATCTGATCGTAACCAGAGACGCGATACTAGAGCAATCACAAACAGGCATGAAAAAGATCGACGATATTTGAGCTGGCTGGGGGGGCGGTCGACCCCGGGTGCAGTTGGTCCCCTGGGTCCACCTGCCAGTCTCCGCCTTTTTCCTACGTGTCTTGCTGATTGAGTACATCTCTATCCCAGTTACGATCAAGTGTGATGCGCGGAGGATCAAAGTGATTGAGTGTAAATTTGATATGTGAAAAATATCTCAAGATTACACTATCATGAATTTATGAGAGAATATACCTATGATCAAAAGGATTTCATGTAAATGAAAGGAAAGATCATAGGGGCTTTTTTGGGTATTTCATAAATACAACACTATTGCTCTACAACCATCTATTTATTTATGAAATAGTAAAGTATAAAAAATGTTTATTTATATATATATATTTATTTATTTATTTATTATTATTATTATTATTATTATTATATATATATATATATTTTTATAAGTTTTTAATGAACTCTTTAAAGGATATTATGTTTATTTCATCAATGAAATTCAGTTCGGGTTTAAGGAATACCTTGAGACGTTGGCCATTTACCTTATGGATGTTACCGTCATCGTCTTCTATTGTGATTGCTCCATGTGACGATACGTTGATGCCAGTGTAAGGTCCGTCCCATTTACTTCTGAGCTTGCCTTTCCCGAACAATTTGACTCTTGAATTGAAGAGCAGAACTTTGTCGCCTATCTTGAATTCTTTGTGTTGAATTCTTCGATCATGCCATCTCTTTATTCGTTCTTTGTAGAGCTTGGCACTATGATAGGCCTTTTCTCGCCATTCTTCTAGTTTTGCTATTTGTTTCTGCCTATTTTTACCAGCTGCCTTGATATCCATGTTCCAGGTTTTAATTGCCCAGTGAGCTCTATGTTCAAGCTCAACAGGCAAATGGCAACTTTTCCATTGATCAGCTGATATGGTGACATCCCAATGGGGGTTTTGTAAGCTGTCCTGTATGCCCAAAGCGCATCAGGTAGCTTATGTTTCCATCCTCTTCCCATCTCGTTCACTGTTTTCTGAAGGATGTTTTTAATTTGTTTGTTCGAAGTTTCGGCTTGTCCACTGGTTTGGGGGTGATAAGGAGTAGCTATGTTGTGCTTGGCTCTCAGTTCTCGCAGGAATACTCTGAAAGTTTTGTCTATGAAGTGTGAGCCCCCGTCGCTTATCACCATCCTAGGTGTTCCAAAGCGAGGGAAGATCACTTCATGAAACATCTTTCTTGCATGTTTTGCATCCGCTGCTCGACAAGGTAGCGCTTCGACCCACTTCTAGACATAGTCAACTGCCACGAGGATGTACTCACAGTCTCTTGACTTTTGGAATGGTCCCATGAAGTCAATGCTCCAGACGTCTAAGACTTCTATTTGGAGGTTGAAATGAAGGGGCATGGCGTTGCGGGAGCTGATATTTCCTTGCAGCTGACATTGTCGACACCTTCGAATGAATTCTTTGGTGTCGTTATACATTGTTGGCCAATAGAATCCGCACTGCCAAAATTTGGCTTGTGTGCGGAAAACTCCATAATGGCACCCGTATGGTGCTGCATGACACCTCTCAATGATTTGTGCACCCTCGGTAGTAGGCACGCATCTTCTCAACAGTCAATCGGCACAAACCCGGTATAGGTAGGGTTCATCGCACAGGTGACGTCTGCTTTCATATTCTAGCTTCTTTCTGGATTCGCCTAGGGGTACATACCCTGAAACCATGTAGTTCACAATATTTGCATACCATGGGTTTGTGTCGGTGACCATGAGGAGCATGTCGTCGCGTAAGAAGTCATTGATCTCCTGTTCCCTCACGTTAGTGACTTGCATACACGAAAGATGGTCAGCAACAGTGTTTTCTACTCCTTTTTTATCTTTTATTTCAATATCAAATTCTTGTAATAACAAGATCCAGCGGATCAAACGAGGTTTAGCATCTTTCTTGGTGAGCAGATATTTTAAAGCAGCATGATCAGTATAAATAATTATCTTTGCTCCTACCAAGTAAGATCTAAATTTATCAATAGCAAAGACTACTGCAAGGAGCTCCTTCTCGGTTGTGGCATAATTAAGCTGAAGTCCTGTTAGAGTCTTGCTAGCGTAGGCGATCGCATGATGCTTCTTATCTTTGGTTTGGCCCAGGACCGCACCAACAGCATAGTCACTAGCATCACACATGATCTCGAAGGGTAGCGTCCAATCCGGAGGTTGGATGATGGGCGCAGAGATGAGTGCTTTCTTGATGGTTTCAAAAGCTTTTAAACACTCATCGGTGAACTCAATAGGTACGTCTTTTGCTAACAGGTTAGTCAAGGGTCTGGCGATTTGTGAAAAATCTTTGATAAAACGCCTGTAGAACCCCGCATGGCCTAGAAAGCTTCAGATCCCTTTGATGTTCACAGGGGGAGGTAGTTGCTCAATAACTTCCATTTTTGCCTTATCTACTTCTATCCCCCTTTCGGACATTAAATGCCCAAGAACAATGCCTTCACGGACCATGAAATGGCACTTTTCCCAGTTAAGTACCAGGTCCTTCTCTTGGCATCTTTGCAAAACTTTGTCCAAATTCTCGAGGCAATGATCAAAAGTTTTTCCATCGACTGAAAAATCGTCCATGAAAACTTCCATGATCTCCTCAATCATTTCTGAGAAAATAGACATCATGCAGCGCTGGAACGACGCGGGTGCATTGCAAAGTCCGAATGACATTCTCCTATATGCATACGTTCCATACGGGCATGTAAACGTTGTTTTGCTTTGGTCGTCGGGATGGATGGGAATTTGGTGATAGCCAGAATACCCATCTAAGAAACAAAAGAAAGAATGTTTTGCCAACCGCTCCAACATCTCATCGATGAAGGGCAGTGGGAAATGATCCTTTCGTGTTGCCGCATTGAGTTTTCTATAATCAATGCACATCCTCCATCCCATGACGGTACGTTGTGGAATGAGCTCATTTTTAGCATTCTCAACTACCGTCATTCCTCCTCTCTTGGGAACCACTTGGACAGGACTAACCCAGTCACTGTGTGGTACGGAATAAATAATCCCGGCGTGAAGAAGTTTGAGGACTTCTTTCTTCACGACTTCTCTCATCGCATTATTGAGCCTACGCTGTGATTCGCGTGAAGGAGTGCTGACAGGGTGAATAGGGATGCGATGGGTACAGAGCGTTGGGCTAATCCCCTTATGGTCTTGTAATGAATACCCGAAGACCGATCTATGTTTTTCTAAAACGGCAATAAGTCTTTTTGTCTCCTTGTCTGAAAGTTTATCGCTAATAATGATGGGAGTGCTTTTGTTGCCATTTAGAAAAACATAACGTAATCCTTCCGGCAAGGTTTTCAGCTCAGCGGGAGGTGGAGTCGGCACTTCCTCTTTAGGAAGGTCAAAAGTTTCCCCGGTGTCTTCCTCTTCTTCTATAAAGAAGTTAGCATCTTTTTCCAAGGATGACTCAGGGGGTTCAAAGGGGGAAACCGACATAACCTCCTCGGGCAAGGTAGAACAGGGGAGAGGGTCTGCCATCGAGTTTTTAGCTCGATGAAAAGATACGGAATAATCATTCCTCCCCAGCATAACATTCAATTCCCCTGTTCTTGTTGCATTGTAGAGAAATTTCTCCAGGGGATGCCCAATCAGCACACTGAAGTCTACATCGTCAAAGATGTGAAAATCTAAAGTTAAGACAACATCATCATGCTGAATTTTGACGGTGAACCAACCCTTGTCCTAGTTGATAAGTACGCGAGCTGTTTCTCATGGACAGGGTCGTAGGAGCAAAATGTCTATCATTCAGATGAGTGTGTGCAAAGGTTGTCGACATCATATTTGCTCCTACCATGGGGTTGCACAACATCTCCACCCAATCATCCTAAATTTTGCAATGGATGGTTCGCGAAGGAGAGTGAATCTGAATTACTTCAGATGAAGACTCTCTTTCGTTTGTCCATTCGTCGCTCATGATAGCCGTCAACTCCCTAATGGATTCCTTTAAAGAATCGAGGCAAGGTTTTGGAGCGACAGGGACATGGGTGCTTTTTCTGTATGCATACTTCGAGACATTCCCATAATCATCGAAGAAGTCGTCATCGAAGTATGGAAGACCTGAAGGTTGGAGACCTTCCTTCGGATCTTCTGGTTCGGGTGAGGATGTCTCTATAGGTATTGACGGTTCAGCCTCGGCCGAAGAGACTTCCTCATGACACAGCTTTGGCTCTACATGGAGGGGTTCTAATGGAGGAGTATTCTCTAAAATGCGATCTAGAAGGGCCTCTCCTTCGGCTATGGTTTTGTGTGTGAACGACCCTCCTGCGACTATGTCAAGTGGTAGGGCAGATTCCTTGCTAAGTCCTAACCAAAAGTGTTGTAGGAGCACATGGTTGGGAATAGACAAGTCTGGGCCAGATTTTGTTAAAATTGTAAATCTTTCCCAAGCTGCACCTATGGATTCCTTCTCATTTTGTTAGAAGTTGAGAATCTCTTGACATAGGGCAGCGATTCCAGATATAGGGAAGAATGCTACGCAAAATTTGTTTCGCAATTCCTCCCAATCACCAGCTACCTTCCCTACGTTGAGGGTGTACCATTGTTTCGCTCTCTCATCAAGCGAGAAAGGAAACAATTTCCACCGCATTGTTTCATGTGACATGCCGGCAATGGTTAGGAATGCACAGAGCTGCTCAAACTCCCTTAAGTGATGATATGGGTTTTCGTAATCTAACCCTGAGAAGGTTTGTTCCCGAACCATGGATATAAAAGTCGGGCGGAGTTCATAACTCGAACCTATGATTGGCTTCGCGGATTGTGGAGGTTCAACGAACTCGCCCTTGGGAGCAGATAGTTTGAAAATGGTGGGTTGCTCCATCGGATCAAAAGCGGTCAAAGAAAAGAAAGGTAAAAACAAAGGATACACGAGCAACTAGGTTCGGAGACTAAAAACGACGACCGTTCCCCGACAACGGCGCCAGAAATGCTTGTTGGCGCTTCTTAGCGACAGCAGAAAAATCCGCAAGCGCACGGAAGTACCGTTGTAGCACTTCACCTGGAAGTATTCAGGGTATCGTATTTTCCCAAAGGAACGGCTTATGTTAGAGGTCTCTAGCTAGTTCACCCTAGAAAAAGGTAGAAGGGTTAACTTGGGTGGAGAGGATACACTAAGTCTGGAAACACTAAGTGAAGATGACTTTCCCACTACTTACTTGCTTCAGGCCCACCGACGTAGCTGGTCTGCCAGCCGATACCAGTATCAGCGCTATTCCGCGGCCGAACGTGGGGGAGTTTAGATACGAGCGGACAGGGCTGTCACCACCTGCCACCTACCCCTCTGCCCGTGGGCGCGCGTAACATACGAAGGTAGACTCCGACTTAGACACCACGTCTACGAAGGCGACTACTACTCTAGCGATGGCCAGGAACTTCCGTCTCCATCAGGAGTCCTCTAACTAGAGCACCCGTCCCAAGAACGAGCGATGATCCCACAAACAAGTAGCTTTATAAAAGTAACTCACTTAATGGATCAAAACTAAAATGTATCACAAACCTCTTATTTCAAGTAGCAAGATGGTTGTAGAGGTACAAGATGGATGTGAGAGCCGACAGGTCCGGCACTTCGTCCACCCGAGGGTAGAACTGCTTCGACCCCGCTATCACTTCTCAAGCTTCTATCTCTCTCTCTAACCCTATACTAGCCTAGCTAAAAGCTACACTAATGGAAAATGGTGGTACTCCCTTCTTCTTCTCTATTGTATCATGTTCTTCTCATAGAGGGGGTGAGGGCCTCATTTTATCGCTCCACAGGTCGGTTTTGGCGTAGATAAATATGGAAGGAGGTGAAACCGCCTTCAGGGAACCGCCATGAGCATTGTCACTGAAACTGGGCCCGGGAAGTGCCATCTGGGGGGCGGCCGCCCCCCGGGGCGGTCGGTCCCTGTGAGGCGGCAACTGGCCACCGCCTTCGGGTGGTCGGTTGCTCTCTGGGCCTGGGCCTCCCCCGCGGTTACGGATGGATCCCGTTTAATGGTTTGATAGGCTTTTCTCTTTTATTTGATTTGCACCTTTTTTGAATATGCTTTCTAAAAATGCGCTTTCTGGTGATTTTTATGCATTTCCACGTGTTCGACCTGGAAGTCACATGTGCAACAAAACTTGTGGAAAGGTTAGATAAAAGCCCTACCGTCTATTTATTTTAGCATTTAGAATGATGTTATATTTGGTTGTTAAGGACCGCCAACAGTGAGCCACATCATTACGCCCGTTCGCCTCGATTCCACCGATACATTCTCCTTCTCAACGAAGGAACCTCGGGCTCGGGCGCCCGTTACGTTCCCAGGGGATCGAAGACTGGCCCACAGTGGCTCGAACAGTCGCCCCAGGGAAACCGAGTTAGGGACAGCAAGCGGATGGGTCACGAAAACGGCCAGTATCCCGATGCCCGAGCGTCACAAGTGACATTCCGTGCTGTGTCCAAGTCCCAATAGCAAGTCGATTACGTGGAATCCCTCCGTGGGAGGCATCAGGCCCTCGGGACCCATAGAAGGGACCCGACATCCACTAATTGATCCTCGGAAAACATTTGGAGTGTGCTCAGGCCACTAGCCGACCCCAGACGAACGGGGCACGGACCTCCACTTGGACCAACCCGTTTGTAGCTCACCGAAAATGCCGACTCGCGCCCCAACGGGGAAGTCGAGCAGGACCAAACCTCCCTCTTTCTGAAAAAAGAGCGTGAAGGTCGAACTAGCGAAAAAGACAGGGAAGGACCCGACCGATCTCCGATACGAAAACGGAGGCTCGGAAACTTACCCTGCACCTTGGAAACACCACCGAACGACCTCCCTTACACGATGGGAGGCTCAGGGGCTCCGTTTCCAAGGGGTCACCTCCCTAAATAAATCAAAGAACACCGGAGGACTCGTAATCACGATTTTAAATCCTCGGGGGCTACACCCGGCGGGTGCGCTCGCCGGAGAAAACGACCTACACTTCATCTCCTCGACAGGAAGAGCCAGCTTGAACCTGTGGAGGAGTGCCTTCACTCTGCCACAGGCTCGGAGGCTACTGTCGGATATCAAAGTATGGGGTACCCAACTTCGATGCAAAAACATATATTCACAACACGGCCCAGCCCAGGCAAAGCCGGTGGAAGCCCGCGAAGGCCGCGCCTACGGAGGCCCACGACGACGCTGTATCAACGCCAGCCTACCCTCGGGAAGGCGGCACCCTCGGGCGCCAATTTTCCTATTCGCCCGAGCCTCAGAGAGCTCGGGAAAGCGACACCCTCGGGCGCCGATTCTCCGATTCGCCTTAGCCTCCTCGAGAGAGTTCGGGGAAGCGGCACCCTCGGGCACCGATTCTCCGATTCGCTCGAACCTCCCTGAGAGAGCTCGGGAAAGCGGCACCCTCGGGCACCAATTCTCCGATTCGCCCGAGCCTCCCCGAGAGAGCTCGGGAAAGCGGCACCCTCGGGCACCGATTCTCCGATTTGCCCGAGCCTCCCCGAGAGAGCTCGGGAAAGCGGCACCCTCGGATACCGATTCTCCGATTTGTCCGAGCTTCCCATCCCCCTCGGACGCAATCCTTCTGAAGCATCCAATGTACAATTGACGTCAGCGGAGCAATCTTGGACCACAAGGGACTTCTCTGACCACTTTACAAGCACTGTCCCGTCAGGAGAGATTCTCGACGCGACTGTGCTTCGCACGCGCACGACGGCCATACCACCTGTCAGGACTTCCCTGGCGACGGATTTGATGGACCCACTACGGCCATATCCTCCCCAGTATGGCCTACGGTGCACCGCCCCGTTTTGCGTTGGGATCTACCAACTACGACTACGACAGTCCAAGCGTCTGACGAACGGGCTACGCAAGAACGGGAAAAGCACCTGCTGCACTGTCCGCTCGAAAGGACGAGCACGCCTTCCATCCGGGCCCACCTGACCCTCGGGAAACACTGTCCGCAAGTCGGAAATGCGCCCGAGGGAAGGTGTCGCCCTGCTCCAGTCAACCACGTCTCCAGGAATCCCGAGCCTCGGGAGACAACGCTCCGAGGCGACTCACCCTCTTGTCACATCGTGCAGGAGAACAGCCATCGGGTGTGACACTACGCCACGCCATAATCACGACGACTATTGCCGTTTTGGAACTCACCAAGATCGTACGAACCACTACGGCCATACCCCCGGGACGCGGAGACACGACCGTAGCTGACGACAGTCAAATAGTGACAACAACTCCCAAGCGTAACATACATAGCAATGTACGCGCTGCCCTCTCCCCTCCCTTGTGACTATAAAAGGGAGAGCAGAGGTCAGCCTTAGAACAAGTTCGCAAGCTCACAAGCTCCCACACACACACCCACTTCACTACACACAACAGCAAGCAACTTGTACACACTTACACGCTCACAAGAGACTTGGGAGCACTTTCCTCTCTCGCTCAGCTTGTAACCCCTACTACAAGCACCCCGGTGCAAGGTAACATGATCCGCCTCTCCACTGGACGTAGGGCCCTCTTGGCCTGAACCAGTATAAACTCTGTGTTCCCTTACACACCATCCGAAGTCTCAACCGCAAAGCATAAATTCACTAGCCATTGTTAGCACCCGGTAAAACTAGCACCGACACCGCTGTTAGGACCCCTAGTCTTACAACCGACAATATAGATCAAGCAAATCTGAGTTTATAAATAAATAAATATCATATAGATCGTCTTATGGAGGCGGGTTAGGAGTAGAACACAGTTTGAGAAGGTGACTTAGAGTTTAACTGGTATAGAAGTGACAAATATATTAGTGTATCAATTTTGGTTGAGATAATACTGGAAGTTCTAACTCGTTTGGCTCATTAAGAAGCAAAAATCTTAATTCAACTTATTATTCTAATGAATCAAATCAACCAGCTAGCAAGCTTTGAGTTTTTCGTCCAGCTCAGCCATATCTGGTGCTTTGATCTGCTCGCCTGTCAAAAATTGGAGGCGCGCATGAATAGTAACTGTATTTGACAGTGGTTGGTCCCTGTATTTTAGTACACTACTACTGCTGATGAAACTGTGGCCGCGGCCTGCGGCGAGGTTCCGAGGTCGCAGAGATGGCCATGGCGGGTAAATGAGCCGTTTTACTACCATTCAGAGCCAACTATTACGCTGGATTTGCCACGGGACACCGGATTAAAAAGCGCGTGTTAAGTCTTGTCAGAGCAGGCTCTGGACAGTACTGCGACCATGCAATGATTTTGCATCTTGTGCCCCTGCTGAAACGATCATTTCTCGTTTCCTGCTATTCAGCCTGATGGTTTGGGCTGAAGACAAGCACTAATTTGCGTTGATGCTGATTTGTTGTGACATGACTGAAAATAAGCTGCTGATTGTTGAAAAAAACAAGCCGATTATCCGATATGGCCATATATCCAAATCCAATCTAGGAGTATATAGTTATAGTACTAACCCAAGGAGTACAGTATACTTATTAGTACCAAAGTACTGTACCAAACTGTATGGTACAGTACTTTCTTCGTCGGCTCCTTCACCCTCTCGCTCTCACAAGCCCGCGCACCATGAACGCGTGGCCCCTCTGAAAAAACTGCATTCGGATCCGATGAATGATGAGCACTGCTGCGTAATGTGCTCGGCCTGCAGCGAACGAGAGAGCGCTACTACCGGTGCCTGCTCAATAATAAACGCGCCTCTCCCACAGCGCTTCCACGTGCCTGGATCACGCTGCCCCGCGCGCGCGCACACACACTCCCTAGTCGCCACCCTCGCCTCGCCTCGCCGCGCTCGCCCACCATTTTTTAGTACGTTCCACGCTACTTTGCTTCCGTTCCGCCCCCTGCTCACTCTGCTCTGCTGTGGGAGCGGAGCGGAGCGCTCGCGGCATCGCGCGCGGGTGGCGAGGGCACAATGCCAATGCCGGCGCCAGCGAGGGAGTAGGGGCGTCGCCGCCCAGGGACGGACGGATGGGGTGCCGGAGCTCGCGGCTGGACGCGGCGGACGTGTCCCCGGCGGCCGCGCTGTGCCGGGAGCGCCGGGACCTGCTGCGCGCGGCGGCGGACCACCGCGCGCGCCTCGCGGCCGCGCACGCCGCCTACTTCCGCGCGCTCCCGCGCGTCGCCGACGCGCTTGCGCGGTTCGCCAGCCACCACCACGCCGCCACGCCGGCGCCGCCGGGGTCGCCGGTGCTCACGCTGCCGCCGCCCTCCTCCGACCACGACGGCGCCGGCGGCACCGGCGACGAGCCCAAGAAGCAGCGGAGCGGCTCCGGCTCCGCGACGCCGCACACCGATTCCGGCCACTCCCACATCCACTTCCGCTCGTCCGACGACGCCTCGGAATCCGATCCCGACTCCTCGGCCGACCCCTGCGCCGGCCCCGGAGGCTGTGGCGGTGGCCACGGCGAGCTCCCGCCGCAGCCGCAGCCGCAGCCGGCTCCTGTCCTTCGTCCTGGCTTCCCCTTGCCTGCCGACCGCGGCCACGGCGAGCCCCAGCAAGAACGCCAAATCCAAGACCCGGGTTTTGCCATGCCGGAGATGCCGTGGGAGTACGCTTCCTACAACCCCTATCCTTCCTTCCCAAACACCGCGTTCCAAAACGCCACATTTCCGAGCTACTACTACATGAAGGCCAGCTCGACGCCGGCGAGAACGGTGTACCAAGAACCGTACGGCTACGGCAGCTTCGCCACCAGTTCGTCCTACACGGGGTACCCGTACAACTACGGGTACGACAACCCAATGTACGGCGTCCCGTTGCCACCAGAGGGGGATCGGCCGGCGGAGGATCGCGGCCGGGAACCGGCGGCTCCGGCGCCGCCGCCGCCAATGCCGGTGCCTGAGACGACACCGTGGGACTTCTTTAACCCCTTCGATTCATATGAGCAGGACCTTCCTCAGTATAAGGGCGACTCCAATGGGTCGTTGTCGTTCACCAGCAGCCCCAACTCAAGTGAGGTGAGGGCAAGGGAGGGGATCCCGGAGCTCGAGGAGGAGACGGAGCTGGAGTCTATGAGGGAGTCTGTGAAGGCAAGGAAGGCCGTAGAGAGCACGGCGTCGAACCGGATTGACAATGTGGATGTCAATGCCAAGGTGAAAGTGTCCATGGAGCATAAGGAAGTTGAGATTGAGAGTGTGTATAGTGCTTCGGTATTTGAGTCAGGGGACGAGAGTGTTTGCAGTTGCGATTGTGACCATGCCAATGCTAGAACAGAGGGGCCAGTGCAGGTGCCGGCAGGAGATGGCCAAGGGAAGGTGAGGAAGGTGAGCTCGGAGGATCACTCATCCATAGTAGTCGGAGAGGATGTACGGCCGCCAGAGTTCACTGGGACAAGAGATGTTGCTGAGGTTGTTGAGGAAATAAAGGAGCAGTTCAGATCAGTGGCTGCCTGTGGGGATGACGTCGCAAGGATCCTTGAGGTGGGGAGGATGCGCTATCGATCACGGAATAGAATCTTAAGATGTAAGTATGCTTTGTGTTTTCATTTAACCATTGCAAATCCTGGTTCTATCAAACAGAAGCAACTTTGTTGCATTGGTAAACCAATCGCTATAGGGGTAGAATGTACCTGGTTTCTTATTGTTATACTGATGTCTG